>JAUMHM010000031.1:46404939-46420133 GCA_032362435.1 Melikaiella ostensackeni | reverse complement strand
GACAGAAAAAGTCTTTAATTCCGAAATATACATTTTTATAGTTTAAAGATTCCTAAGTATAGTACATTAAAATCTATTTTCAGTTATAATTTACCTAGGAAGGATTACATTTTAGTCACTTTTTTAAGATAAAATCCCTATAGTCACTTTTTTAAATGACAAGATCACTATTGAATTTAGGTTTATACCTACTTCTGTATTTTCTTGAATTCCTTTGAATCCCTTTGAATTTTTTCGAATTCGCCTTGTATTTTTTAGAACTCCCTTGAGATCCACTAAATTCAGTGGATTTCTATTCACTCCTATTTATCTGAATTCAATGGAATTTTTTCGCATTTCAAAAATTTTACTACGAAATTCTTGGATATTAAAAAAGCCAAGAATCCAAGGACCAAGTTTGGACACAAATTTAACTATGACATTCTTGAAAATTAAAAAAAAAAAAACAAGAATCTAATAACCAAATTAAATCAAATTAAATTAAATTGAATTAAATTTGAATGTCGGACGTTGAAGAAGTTAAATTTTGATTTATTCTGAATTTAATTTCCTAAATTAAAAAAATTTTGTAGCATTCAGTTGAAGTATTGTTAATTCACCCTGAATTCATTGATAATCATCTTGGATTTATATGAGTTTTGTAGAATCTATTGAATTCAGGTGTATACCTGCTTCTGAATTTCCTCGAATTCTTTTAAATTGTTCTGAATTCTTTGGAATTCTTCTGAATTTTTTAAAATTCACCTTAAATTCTTCAAAATTCCTCTTAAATTCATATAAGATTCGTCGAATTCCCCTAAATTCTT
This sequence comes from Melikaiella ostensackeni, assembly GCA_032362435.1. Classification (NCBI taxonomy): domain Eukaryota; kingdom Metazoa; phylum Arthropoda; class Insecta; order Hymenoptera; family Cynipidae; genus Melikaiella; species Melikaiella ostensackeni. The sequence continues at coordinate 46,419,327 of JAUMHM010000031.1, read as the reverse complement.
CTCAATTCAATCCAGTTTTCCTGAATTTAATGAAATATTTTTGATTAAAAAAACTTTGTTCAATTTATTTGAATTCTTTTAGATTTCACCCTGAATTCTTATTTATTTATTCTGAATTCTTTCACATTCTCTTCAATTCTTCGGAATTCTCTCGGTTTTTTCCATTTAACCTGAATTCTTTGGAGGTCGCTTAGATTCTTCTAAATTCACTAAATTCTACTCAATTCAATGGTTTTTTTATATATATTTTTTTAATTTACTCTGAAGTTTTTTAAGCTCACCTTGAATTGTTAGGCATTTCATCAAATTCTTTTGAATTCCCTTGAATTTTTCTAAATTCACTCGAATTTATTTAATTCATTGTTTTTTTTTTCAAATTTTTGTCTAGTTTACTTAAACTCTGTTAAATTCGCCCCGAATTCTGTTTACTCCAGTTTTACTTAAATCAATGGAAATTTGTTGATTTTTTAAATTTGGGTCTAGTCACTTAAATTCTTATGAATTTCATCAAAGTCTTCTACATTCACTTGAATTCTTCTAAATTCACTTCCATTTTACTGAAATCAATGGATTTTTTTTCCAATTCATTTGAATTCTTTTGAATTTAACTTAAATTGTTTTGAATCAACTCTGAATTCTTGTGAAGTTATCCTAAATTCGTTAAAATGCACCTGGAATTCTTATAAATTTCATGAAATTCTTTTGAATACTTTCGAATTCAAAAGAACATTAGTTACATTATCAGTGCACATTAATCACTTTTTCATATTTTTAAAGTAAAATGATATCAAGAAATTTTCAGAAATTAAAAATTCAATGAAATCGGTAAGCAAAACTTATATAAACTTATAAAAAAAAGTGAATTGCACCAAAATCAACGTTAATTAACTATGTAGCTTACATCCTTTTTAGGTAGGTTAGAGCTGAAAATACATTTTAATGTATTATAGGAATTTTTTACTATAAAAATGTATATTTTCATGAGAATTTCGAAATTCAAGATTTTTTTCTGTCACCTTATATAAATATTTTTAATTTATTCATTATTTAGAATATTTTATTTATATTTTAGAAGAAATCCTGTGTCTATTGTTCCAGGAAAGGAAATGTTTAGGGTCATTTTCAGACATTAGTTGTAATGAAATTTCAAATTTTCGTATTATGAGCCCGATAATATTTTCAAAAAAAAAAAAATGCGTTGCCTCACAAAATTTAGGGCTCATTCCTCAATATATAGCAGATCCTTTCTAGGGTGAAAGTATTTTGTAGCTTAAAGTTTGTATTTTTTAAAATGCGAAAACTAAGAAAATTTATTTTCAGACCTAGATGGCCTAGGGGTCGTTCAAGTATTACGTCACACGCCTAGGGGGGAGGGGGTCTATTGTAGTGTGATACCCATGTTGAAGTTACATACACTTACTATAGAAAAGTTGCCATGACCGTCATTAAGAAGTTAAAAGCCGAATTTATCCGATTTGGTTGTTTCGCAACACCGTCAGCTAACTTCACTTCATCGATGACAGTTGTGGAATAGATAGACTTGCATGTAATTTTAAAGGCGGCCGTGATGATTTCAAAGAGCTGTCAAATTTATTTTGGATATGACAGCCCTATATGTTATGACACTTAAACCCAACTCAGAGTAATGTTTAACTTTTACCATATGTACAGGTAAAAGCACAAATCTACCTGCAACAAAATTTATACTTAGTTTTTTCTGTGGGAGGTAGCGTTTGCAAAATTGAAAAGTTCAAAATTTATTGGTCACCCTAACGTACACATTAAAAATTTTTGGTGAATGTTAATGAAGTGAAATTATTTTTAGCAGCACAATTTACATCCTTCACAAGGCACTTTGGTGTAGGTCAGTAACATTCTTAGACGACCCTGGCATTCTCTCAAGATTTATCGAACGATTATGTAGAATACTGACTGGTGTGTTGAGTCTCGAAACACATCGAGCAGAGACCTTTCAATCGATAAAAAGACAGATCGTTGTTGAATCGGTCGACGATCACTTTCGAGCGACGAACTTGCATTCAATAAATCACCCTTCAGTTAGCAATGTGTCATACATGACAATACATGTTCTTTAGCTTCATCTGATTTCAATCGATGACAAAATCGGATTAGAGAAAGGAAATAGAGGAATGGGATTTACTCTGAGGTTTATAATTCAGAGACGAAGAATCCGTTCCAAACGAAGGCTATCGAGAAGTTTAAGCTTTCCAAATTTGAAATTTTTGCTGTCATAGTTCCAAAGTTCAATTTATCATCTTTAATGTACTGTAAAACGGCGTAGAGTCGCTCATGTAGGGTAAAGTCGCTCACCTCCAAATTTATATTTCCAAATTCAATATCAAATTGCTTCGGGAAAAAAATAAAAGGTTATTATTATTATATCATTATGCCAAATCCCTTTCAAGGTGAGCGTAAATTTTTCGGCTCTAGCCTCGTTATACTACCGGAGATGAAGGAATTCATGTTGTAAGGGTAAGTAAGGGATGTGTAGGAGAAGGGATAGGTTTTAGATCAATCTAGAAGTCGTGAATTGTTCATTCAAACGACACACTGATCCCACAACAACGCTCCGACACGGGTCGCTGATCAATCTCTCTATCAATCACCCCAGGTGAGCAGATTCGCAAAGCCATCATACTAATCCACTAAGAAAATCTCTTCACGCTGTCCCATTAGTATTTAAAATCTTTCGTTTCAGACATCACTCTTTTTCTTATAAACAATTTTCCTCCATACATCCCTATCCTTACATACATCTTTTGCTTCCGTTACATCCATACCTGTACATCGTTTCATGCACGCTTTTGTGTTTCTACGACTTCCTTTCCCTTTGCTTCAGAGTCTCATTCACACATTCCAACGATTCTTTCTTCGGTCTACCTCTAGGTACGCTACTGCCCACTTTACCTAAATACACTTAATTCGTTGAACGTTCTTCATTTATTTTCTCGACATGACCAAACCATCTAGGCAATTTTCTTTCACTCTTGTCAAACAATGTTTCTTCTACAACACATTCTTTGAGAACCCATTTATTACTCACTTTGTCCATTAGCGTTTTACCTTAGGTATTCGCGTTAATCTTAACACCCATACTCTTCATGCTAGTATCCAGTCTGCTCATCATTTTCTGCAAATCGTCTACTGATTCTGCCGTAACGATCTTATCATCTGCAAACGCCAGTCCACGTACTTTCATCATCCCGTGATCAACACCTTCTCCGTCTGAGAGAACCATTCTTAGATATTTGTCCATGTATATATTGAGCATCAAGGATGACATAACGCAGCCCTGCCTAACGCCCTGCTTAATATCAAACCAATCACTCAGTTGTCCAATTACTCTTACACTCGCTTTACTACCACTATATATTTCTTTTATTGCTTTTAGAAGGCAACCATGCACTCCATACTCTTTCAGGACTTTCTAAAGTTTGGATCAATTCACCTTATCGAAAGCTTTTTCCAGATCAACAAATGCACAGAAAACTCTTTTGCTTACTCTCAAATTTTCTATGATCTGTCTCAAGCTAAATATCTGATCTTCTTCTTCTTTATTCCCAGTACACATAAAATTCCTTACGCACATTGTATTCCTCAATTCCTTTTCCTCACGATCATTTACACCTCTAGCATTCCAAACTCCTCATCTCCATTCATCGCCTGAAACTTTTCCGAGAACATGCCTTTTGTTAGTAAAAGTGTCAATCCTATCCGAGGCTGCATTATTATTTGTATTATTCATTGTTAAAAGTATACACCCAACTGCAACTTGATGCGAGAATTTTATTCTATAAGTACCAAATAATGTCCAAATTAAACAGCTAAATCGTCATAAGTTGAAGTGTCCATTCATAAGTCAGTCCCACCAAACTTCGGTCATGCAAAGGAAAATATGAAAACTAAACCAGAACCAGAGGAGTTATGGTCGGTTTGTTTTGTACACTGAGGAGGGCACCAGTCTCCTGCAGTTTGGCCTTTAAGATGGGAAAAGATCATTCATTGCTACGAAAATGTGATAACAATTCTCAACCGTGAATAAAAACATAACAAGCTTAGAAACTTCCCTAAATTTTCATTTTTTAAAAATTCCATTTTTAAAAACTCTTACAAATTTCCAAGACCTTCCATACTTCTGAAAATTTTTCATACATTTTTAAAAAACCTCCACAAATGTACAGAATATTTTTTAAAAACATTGCAAAATGTTGGGAAATTTATGTTTTACAACAGATAAAATACTACAAATAAAATAGTCATCGTGAATTGTGTTGTCGATAGGAGAAATGCCCACTACACGTGAGGAATGTTTAAAACCGCTGAAAAATATTGAAAAATACGCGCGTGGAAGAAGCTGATAAAATTTTTAAATATATTTTTTAGAAAATCGACCTGACTTATTGCTTTAATTAGAAGAGCTGTCGAACTTTATTTTAAAATTTATTTGGTGCAAATTTATTAGTGAGCGACTTTACCCTACATGAGCGACTTTACTAGTTTTATGGTATCCTTAAATCTTAATTTAATTTCAATAAATTGAAAGGCTGGCAATTTAATTTACCATAGATTCAAGCATCTGGCTCTGACGTTTCCCAGTTTTAATTTATAGTAGGACCTCTCGGTTCGTGACTAAATAAAAAATAATGTATAGGTCAAAGAAAAAAATGCTGAAAAATCAAATCAACATAACTAAAATATATTTGAAAAAGGTAATTTTGTTTTTGAAACAACCAACTGTATCCCCGACTCACTGATTTTCATATCTTTAAATTAGCTATATATGACTTCGTGAGTTTCAAATGTCATACAAAACTGAAACGTCACGTGGAATTTTTTGGTTAGTAAGAAATACGGAGAAACGATATAAGTTCGAATTCAAGTTTTGGAAAAGTATGAAAATTCAAGAACAAGTTCCGCTAATTCCTATTCTAAAGATTTTGCTAATATTATTGGTTCGTTTCCAACGATATTTGTGGCCAGAACAAGGATAGGTATTGTTGGTTCAGTGATAAATTTTTTTCCGTGTAGGTTTTTTCGCTTTCGTATCTAAAATTCAGTATCATGAATATTTTTAAGTTTCATACAGCGATAAAAAATGTCTGTAAAAATGAAAAATTATAATCATCACCATATATGTAGAGGTTGAAACTTGCAAATATTGAAAAATCGAGTCCCGATCCGAAAAGTCCCCCTGTATCCAGAACGCAAAACGACTGCGAATTCAAAATCTAATTTTTAAAAGGACTCTTCAATTTTCTCTTGAATTTCTCTTGAATGTAAAACATCGTAGAATCTTTGATGCAAACAAATTTTATGATCATCATATTTCAACTTTAAAATTAAAACCATGACAAGGCACAATGGGACAAAACTGAATTTTTTGGGGCAAATCAGTCTACAGGTCACAATTTTTATACGATTTAGACGTTTTTTTCAAGAATTAAATCTGATTTTAAATAAAAATCGGTCAAAATGAATGCACGTGACTAAAAGAACATACATAATCAGTGTTATAATGAACTCAATTGTTATAAACAAATTTTATATATAATTACAAAAAGCAGCGAAAATTCTATAAATAAATAGTTTATGTTGTTGTAAATAAATTTTATAAACGATAAATCATCAGAGTCTGATATTATCATAGGGAAAAAATTCTTCTTACCTGAAATTACTGCAATACGTTATGCAAATTTAACTCAGTACTAAGAAATACTATAAATTAATATTTTATATTGTTATACATAAATGATATTAACAAATACTCAGTTATAACATTTTCGCCCAGGATTTTTTTTTACTTATATTACTGTAATACAATATTACTGCAATATAATATGTATAACAATATAAATTGTTGATTTATAGCATTTATTATTACAGGATAAAATTTTCATAACATGTTGCAGTAATTTCAGATGAGAAAGATTTTTTTCCTGTATGGAAATATCAGACTCTGAATTTTCGCTCATAAAATTTGTTTAAAACAATATAAATTATTTATTTCTGGAGTTTTCGCTGCTAGATAACTCAAATATCGAATCGCAACAATTATAGTCGAGACAATTTTTTTTTCTGTGCACAAATCTGGGATTTGTGTAATTATATATGAAATTTGTGTATGACAATTAAAGTAATTATAACATGAATTATTTATGTTTCTTTAGTGCATATGCATTCATTTCGATCGATACTATGTCTATAAAATTTATTTTTTGCAAGTTAAATTCGATTTTTTTGAAAATACCTTTTTTCACTCTTTTTTGCTTACAGTTTTTTCTGAAAACAAAAATTGAAAAATCCGCCCCGAGGGATCTCTGCAGAATTTAATCAGCTTTGATTCTCAAAAAATTTTATAAATTGGATAAAAAGCGTGACCTGTAGACTGATTTGTCAACAAAAATCGAGTTTTGTCCCACTGTGCGAGGGGTTGACCACTGATGAATTCAATATACACCTGCATTTGAATTCTTTTGAACTCTTTTGAATTATTTTGGATTATTTTGAATTATTTCGAATTCTCCGAATTCTTTTGAATTCTCTGACTTTTTTTAATTTCCTGAATTCTTTTGCATTCTCTGAATTCTTTGAATTTTTTAAATTCTTTTGAATCCTCTGAATTTTTTTTTTGATTATTTTGAATTATTTTGAATTCTTCTGAATTACACAGACACACAAAAAAATTGCCGGGTGCGGTGAACTATAGACCACCTTACCTATATTTCTTGAATCCGCATGTGATGTCTGTTTTGCCCCATGAGATCACCGTTCGTCCCTAACCTTTAAAAAAAGCTTGAAAACACTCAAATAATTAATTTTGGGGATAATGGCCTACGCCTTCATTCAATTTTTTCTGTAGTATCGTGCTCTCTTCTCAAGAGATCTATGAAGAGGCTTTCTCTTATGTTTTATGCCCTTTCCAACATGTTCTCTTTTCAACGTCCAACAAAAGTGAGCCATCATATTTGTATCCCATCTTCCTTGATATCGACATTCCATTTATTTTATATCTTGGTGAAATCGTTCTCCTTGTTCCTCACTGTAATCTTCTAAATTCATTAGAAAATAGTCGGGATGGGAGATGAGGAAGTAATACATTTTTGGGTCAATCAGAGGATTAGCGATGATGTTATTAGAACCTGGTTGAAACTATGTTCTCTTTGGTCATGTTTTCTGTTTATAGTGATTGTCTCGATCCCGACTATCATAAGCACAAAAGCAAGGGTTGTTTGTGAAGCCTGATTGCTATCCTAGTATGATGTAATTATGATATTCCCACAAACTTGCCAATCATGTTCTGGATACTTTATTCTTTCTAAAACTAGTTCAATATTACTGTATTGCTCTTTCAGCTCAGTTGAATGGGCTATTGTTATGGGGGCAAACACATTAGTATTATGAAGCAATGCTACTTTCAGTCTTATTTTAGACGAATCAATAAATAGCCTCCACATTGATGTCTCAACAATATACCTCTATCTCTATAATACTTCGCATTCATGCCTTCTGACAAGAAAGTTTTACTTTTTAGTACTGATGCAAGGTATTCTGCATCGTTCTTGGTCAATGCTAAGTCTCTTACAAGATCGTTCAATTCTTCTTGCGTACAAATTTTAGGAACTCTCTTACTTTCATTGTATGGGATGAAATCGTTATCACGAGAGCTTATTTCTTCCACTTTGGAACCATCGGTAATCTCCAGATCTTCTATTAAACAGATTGAACGTGCTATTTCATTTTCTATGCTATCGTTGATCGGGAACGAACTTCCGATCGTTTCATCATAATTGCTCCCATCATCAGTCTCAAACGATTTAGTGGGTCGCGTTACTGTAGCAACTTTGACATAAGAAATGCTTTTCTTACCCTTCCTAGTAACTCCTGCCAAGTTACTCATACAGAAATAGCAATCATTTTCCGTTAGTGGTTTTTCCCACAAAGTAGGTTTCGTGAATTTCAGGATTTTGTTATCTCGACTGATATCCCAACGACTCAACATTATATGGCAACTAGAACATGTTTAGAATGTTAGAATGTTTAGAAGTGGAAGCTCGAACATTAGTTCGAGTTGAGAAGCTTTGATTTTTCAGAAGATCCGTACATTTTTGAGTGTTTTTATTTTTAGTTGTCATAGTTGTAAAGAAGAAACCCGTGCGTTAGGAATCCTGGACCGATCGCAGGTGAGTCTGCCGTCCTGGGGTGATAATCCTCATACCTGCCCAGATCTTAGTATGAGGGCTTTCCGACTCTGACGAGGACAATGTCAACTCGTCGTCGGGTACACTACGCCTTTATTCGCACAACCTAACGCCCCCCTGAAGAGCCTGGAGAGCGAATCATTCTACCTGTACACATCCCCTTTCGGGGCAGTTGTCATCGTCTTCAGCTTCTGTCGAGGTACCAGGATTTTATTGAAATGGTTTGTCCAGTGGGTAACCTAGTAAAATTAAACCATAATCAACAAGATGATCTTCATATTTTTCTGTATTCATATCACTTGTTCAAAAGCAAATGAAAGCTATCGGAATAGAAGGTAAAAAGTGAGGTTATAGGAAACTTCAGGGCCATAATTCGCTGACTCTTTCAGGTTTTTTCTGATATTCCCTGATTAGTTTTAAATTCCCCAGCTTACCCTGACTTTCTATAATTTCCTTACCTGTAGCAACCCTATTAATTCTTTTGTGTACTTTTGAGTTCTTCTGAATTTTTTAAATTCTTTCGAATTCTTTTGAATTATTTTTAATTATTGTAAATTCTTTCATTTCTTTTGAATTCTTTGAATTCCTTGAATTCTGGAATTCTAATTCTAATCATAATTTCTAATGGTTAACCCCTCGAACCATGAAATTGAAAATTGAGATTTATCCATATAATGCAGTCACCGTACGGAAACTTTACTGCTATAAACGATAAACGTTTCCCATAATCTTATAAATTATCAGGAGATTGCCCCTAGCAGCAAGGATCGTAATGTATTCACTCCTTTGCTGATGTTTTTCTTTTCGATGTTACCTGCAGGTGCTCTTGCTGCAATTTAGTTGACTGCGGTCAACGAGTATTTATAGGCATATAGCACATTTCCATCCTCCAACGATCGACATGTTATATGCCACGCGATTGAGCCTGATATCTGAACTTCTTGAGGTGCACGACCGTATTACGTACATATGACTATACAGTATACACAATACACACACCCTCATACTCATACACACATGTATGCACATGCATACTATATATGTTTCATAGATACATGCACGTACACAGGTAAGAAGGCTAATGTTACTCTGCAATGAAAAATGAACTTTGATGAGCCAGCTGTTGCAATATTCCAAGAGAAAATAGCATAATTTAGTCTCCCTCTTGAGAAATATGTACCTTCAATCCAGCATCATTAGCGAGTTTAATTTAGTTTATTTAATCGAATATTCGGAAGAGCGAAAAGTATATTTTCTCAAATCTATACTCTACGGTGTATTTTCACCTCATCCTTTATTGTAGCTTGAATATCTTTTTTTATGATCAGTTCAATTAATTTGCACAGTGAAAGATGAAATTTCAGCAACAATTGAAGGTTGTTTTGATGATGAGGGGTAACGGAATTATCAATTAAGCAATGATCCTGAGATATATTTCTCTCAGCGCAAAGTGTATCTGCTAATGAGGTGTTTCAATATTAATTTCCAATTTATTTCTCGCTGCAACACGTGTTTCAATTATTTTCATTCATATTTATTACATGTAATGACTATAAATTTCAAATAATTTACTTGAAGAGTTTTCAAAGTATCTTAGTATATTTTATTACGTAACTTATTAACTTATCAGGTTTTTATAGTTGGGTTATTTATTTTTCTATGCTCATTTATTTTACGTATCTATTGCAAGAGTTTAAATAAATTGATGCCTAGCTCTTGCGCTCTTCTGTTCTTGAGTCATGTAGCTATCTCGTTAATTTTTCATAGAAGGATATCTACTTTGTTTTTAATTAGCTGCTATTAATCAGGAATATAGCTCTTAGGTGCTGCGAAATTTAATTTGATAGTTGCATTGTGTAACTATATTACACATTTTTATTGTGTTATATCAAACAAAGGGATCCAATTTAGAAAATAGAAAAAGAACATTCAAAGTTGTAACGATATAAATTTAAAAATATTCCAAATTTTGCAATTTCTAAAACAATTTTTACTCAAAACTGAATTGAAACGAGCAGTATTTCAGAATTATATAACGTACAAATTTGTTCGACCTCAAATTTAAGTCGTTCAAAATTGTAGAATATTAAATGTCGAAATTATATAATCTGGAACTGAGAAACGTCTAACATTGTACCTTTTCAAACTGAAACCCATTAAAATTGAACAATTTTCACTTTCAAGTCTGCGTACTTAAATAATTTCAGTATCTATGTAAACATTTACAACTGATAATTAATTACTCATATCATAATTTAAAAACAGACCAATTTCAAAATCAAAGCGTTCAAAATTGAAGTTGGTAAAATTTGGGTCACTGATTGACAAATTCAAAATAAAGCTTTAAAAATTGTACACTTTCGATATACCGTAAAATGGGGCTAAGCGGTTCAATTTTATCGGTTTTTTACAATAAAGTGCCAGGAGAAATTCAAATAGGTATTGATTCTTCACATATATAATCTCTATCTGACCTTCTTTCGTACTATAAAGCAGAAACATATATTTAATTCATAAACAACTATTTGTCTTCCCTTGAAGTGTGAGTGACTTTACCTCACAATGTGGGGCTAAGTCGCTCATTCATAAAAAAAGGTAGAAAAAAATATTTTGAAGGAGAACTTTACAGAAGTAGTATATATTTATAAGCTTTACAATCATTTCATATAAGTAAGTAAGATATATTACAATACATTAGAAATATTTTTCACTTTTTGAACGTTGCGAAAAGTATTTCTAATCTCTTAAATGGAGTGACTATTGAGGAAACAATTTTTTGTTTGGCTTAGAATAAAATATTAAGAGCCGCTTACCCCCACAAAAATCGAAAATGCTTACAAAAATCATTCTGCAGGTCAAGAAATATATTATATTTATGTGAAAATTTGCATCAATTTTGTTCAGGTGCTAAACAATATAATAAATTGTACAAATTTCCACAAAATTCTGCAAGTCAAGTTTTTCACGAGTTTTTTTACACAACCTAATTAAATTTCCAAAACTGAGAATTTTATACGAATTCACTTTTTATTCGTTATAACTAACAAAACTGCACCAAACAAAATTTGAAATAAAGTTTAACATTTGTTGAAGGGAAGCGATCGCTCAACCTAAAATCTGTTAGAGCAATTCCGAGAAAGAGATAATTAAGAATAAAAATAAAGTTGCGGGTGAGCCGGTTAGGGGCCGCCCATAAACTACGTTACCCACTTGGGGCTATTTTTTAACCCCTCCGTTTCCCCTCGATGACAACCGTAGTGTAGTCCTCCCCCCCCCCCCGGAAGTAACAGTCGTAGATTTCAAGTCGAAATGTATTGCAGTTTCGAGAAAACAGTTGAATTTTTTACCAAAAAAGATTTATTTTCTACCAAAAGAGATACATTTTCAACCCATAAAGACGAATTTTCAACAACCAAAAGTTTATTTTTAACCAAACAGTTGCATTAATAACTAAATAGTTGAACTTTCAAGCAAAAGAGACGAGAACGAGAGAGATGAATTTTCAACCAAGAAAGATGACGAATTTTCAACCAAGAAAGATGACGAATTTTCAACAAAAAAGTTGAATTTTTCATCAAAAAAGATGCCTTTAACCAAATAGTTAAATTTTCAACGACAAAAAAAATGAATTTTCTACCAAAAAGATTGATGTTCTGCCAAAAAAGACTAATTTTCAACAAAATACATTAATTTTCAACAAAATTGTTGAATTTTGAAGCCAAAAAGACAAATTATCTACAAAAGAGTCGAATTTCCAACCAAAATAGATGAATTTTCAACCAAACAATTGAATTTTGAACCCAAAAATATGAATCAGTGAACAGTAATAACAGTTGGTATTTCAACCGAAAAAGATTAAAATTTTGAATTAAAAGCAGTTGAATTCAATCAAAAAGACGAATTTTCAACAAAAGAGTTAAATCCTCAACCAAAACAGATTAATTTTAAACCAAACAATTGAATTTTCTACCAAACAATTGAATTTTCAACCCAAAAATATGAATCAGTTAATAGTAATAATAATTGTTATTTTAACCAAAAAATATTTTAATTTTAAATTAAAAGCAGTTGAATTCAACCGAAAAAAAAATATTTTTGTAGAAAATAGTTAAACCTTAACCAAAACAGATTAATTTTCAACCAAAAATAAAACGAACTTTCAACACAATAGTTAAATTTGCAACCAAAGAGATTAATCTTGAACTAAAAAAAAAAACAAATTTTTTACAAATAAGATTAATTTTACCAAAAAAGACAAATTATCAACAAAATACATGAATTTTCAACCAAATAGTTGAATTTTCAATTAGAGGAGATAAATTTTTAAACAGATAGTGACATTTTTATCTAAAAAAATTAATTTTCAGCAAAGTAGTTCAACTTTCAACTACGTAGTTGAGTTTTTGACCAAAAAAGATTACATTCAACAAAAAAGTTGCATTTTCAACAAAATAATTGAATTTTCAACTAAACAGTAGAATTTGTAACCATACGGGGTGAATTCCGAACTAAAAATATATAAAAAGGCATTTAAGCGAAAAAAAAAATAAAAGAAAGGAAAAGGGGGAAAAAGGACAATTTTTAGAAAATAGGGGAAAAAAGAATTCTTGGAAATTCTTGCGCAATATTCGCAAACTTTGTTGAAATTTATCATCAGAAAACGTATTAAAGGTTATCTAAACTCGTAACATTACTTCCACAGACCTTCCCCCCCTCCCCGCTGTTACGAGTCGTAGTTTTTTGCGAGACATAAGATTTCTTGAGGTCTGCAAAGTACGTATGTACGGAATCAATTAGTTCTTCATTGGACGAGAATCTCTTCTCACCGAGCCAGGTCTTCAAGTTGAGGAACAGAAAGAAGTCGCACGGAGCCAAGTCTGTAGAATAGGGTGGATTAGAAATCAATTCAAAGCAGTGTTACCACAATAAAAATTGAGTTTGTACTCACAGGGTGTACTCAAAATATAGAAATTGTACTTTCGAAGATAACGTTGAGATGGCGCCATGAACTTACAAAAGTCTGGCGCGAAATTTAAATTTGTTTATTTGAATGTTCAAACAATTTGAACTGTCGGCTTTTCAAAAAGAAATTGGTTATATTTTGCTAATTCTTAAGATCATATTTCTCATTTTCTATCTTAAAAGAACAAAATACGTACAAAGAATTGCCCAAAGAAATGAAAAACATATAAACATAACCTGTAAATGTACAGAAACCAGACAAATTGTGCAATTATAGTCAAATGTACTTGAAAAAACAAAGTACAAAGTCAATTGTACTGGAAATGTGATTGTGGTACTTACGTACTCAAATTTCGCGAGCTGGGCTTTTTGAGTACGATTGTCCCGTAAATGGCAACGCTGATTCGAAGCCCAGTTCATCTACTTTTGTCATTGCGATTGCGGCGATGTGAGTCGGTGCGTTATTGTGATGAAACAGCACTTTTTGTGCGTTAATCGTGGACTTTTTTTCGTAGCTCGGCTTTCAAACAGTCCAATAATGATGCATAGTACGTTCCTGTTATAGTTTTACCCTTCTCCAAGTAATAAATGAGGATACTTCCTTGACAATCACAAAATACTGTGGCCATTACCTTCTCAGTTGACAAAATAGTTTTCGCCTTCGTTGGCGCACTTTCACCAGGCAGTACCTGCTGCTTTGACTACTGCTTTGTCTCGGGTGTATAGTGGTGAATCCAAATTTCATCCACAGTCACGAATCGACGCGAAAAGTCATGCGGATTCCGATTAAATTTCGCCAAACAATGTGCTCAAATGTCTTTTCGGTTGTACTTTTGACCGGGAGTCAGCAATTACGGCACCCATCTTGCACACACCTTCTTAACCTCCAGTTTTTCGTGCAAGATGTAATAGACTCGTTTAGTGAAGATGCCTGCAGCCTTACAAATATCACGCATCTTGATTCGGCGATCTTGCATAACCATATAATGAATTTTTATATTCTCATTAGAGAAGGTATTAGATTTGTGTGAAATTTGACCCCCCTTTCCCCCCGTTTTTGTCAAATGTCCACGTTCTGAGAGCCCCTGAACCCGAAAAACAGGTTTTTACGAATGTGTCTGTCTGTATGTCTGTCTGTCTGTCTGTCTGTGAGCACGATAACTTTTGAAAGAATGAATCTATTGGATTAGCCTTTGGTACACTCTTT
>JAUMHM010000031.1:46381573-46404782 GCA_032362435.1 Melikaiella ostensackeni | reverse complement strand
TAAGTATGGAAAATGATATTGGAATATTTTAATTTTAATTTTTGAGCCAAACGACGCAGGATAAGAAAAAAAGTCAGGAGAGTAGAATTTGTGCTTTTAAAAAGTCAAATAAAATTGACGTTACACATTTCTCCATAAGACCAATCTTAAATCATAAGGATAATCATTCATCGTCTTTTCAATTATTTATTTGCATATATTATACGGCGAGCGCAGAAAATCGTGCGCGAATATTATGATGAGAATGTATTCCTGTTTTTTAAAGAAAAATGCTTTTCCACTACACGGAACTCTTCTTTCTCCATTTTTTCGAAAACTACTGACACGCTTACTTCAAATGTATGACAAACGCAATCTAAGCGTCGGTTTTGGCTGAAACTTGGTAGAGGTTAGTTTGAAGAGTGGTATTTCTTGGTCATATACTACAAAGTTCATTTTGGCGCCATCTAGCGGAAAATTCACTTTACTTATTAAATGAACCTCGTATGTGTGTGCATGCATGTATATCACCTAAGCACTGCTATTATGTTATGCAATATAATTTTAATAACTATAAAAACTAGTATTAATGCATGAAACTATCTCGCATGAAAAATCTTCCCGAATAACGATGTCTCCTTTATTCTGAGACTTGGTTGCAGATGAAATAATGGATATAAAGTTCCTTTGTCTGAATGGCACCGTATTCGACCAGGAGACCAGAGTCTGCGAAAGGGTCGACGAGGTCGACTGCAGTAAGAGCGAAAGATTCTACAACCTGAACCTAGAACTTTATGGAAACAACGCAGTGACACTCAGGCACGTACACATTCTCCTTAATATAGTAATTACTCAAAAATACTATGAGAACTCGTGACTCTACAAACACTCCTTTTCTGACAACAATTATCTACCTGCTGATCACTTGTCATGTTGTTCCATTCCGTAGTTATTAACCTTAAGAAAACTTGTTTTCCCTTTTTTATCCAAATATTTTTCAACGACAAGAAAAAAATGAAATTCAGCCTTGATTTATAATAATAATATTCAAATTCATTCATTCACTTTGTCCACATTGAAACTTCTATGTTTCCGCTCGCTTTTCGCGTGTTTTTTGTCTCGAGATTTTTCTGTCATGTGTCAACGTGACTGTTTATTAATATACGTCAGTTTGACATCTTATAAAATTATCTTCCCACTTGAAGCAACGTGAAGTTGTTCCCCGGGCATGGAAATTCTTTATCGTTGATTTTCAAGTTACTAATTGTGCATTTTAGACTGAAATTATTGAATTTAAAAAGTCGTGATGTACGATTTGAAAATTAATCATTTTTAACCACTTGGTTTCAAGATCCTAATTTAAGAATGCTTCAATTTTTAAACAAAGTTTGGAATTATTTAATTTTTAGCGCTTCAAGATTGAAGTCATTAATTTTGAAAGTTTCCCATTGGAAAGCATATAATTTTCAACGTTCTTAGGAAAATTAAGCTTCAAAGGTTGACTATTTAAAATTCTTTAATTTTGAAAGGTGAAAATCACAGTGATTTTTTGTACAGAAATCACATTTTTTAGTATAAAAAATCTATCCAATCACTTTGAATGTCAATTGATACTACATGACATGATACTTATCAATAATATTTATCATCTTGAAAATTTCTATAATTTCAATTAAAAGTTATAGGTTTGAATGCTCAATTGTAAAACAGTTTAACTTTGGAGGCTTTAAAACTAACGTTTTTTTTAATTCAAAAGCTTAAATTCGAAAATATTCGGTTTGAAATTTCTTAAGTTTTGGAGTCTATTGTCTAATTTTGAAGTAAGTAATATAGGATGATAGTTTGCTAGGAAAAAATTTGGTCATTGGGACACATATTTACCGATGGGGCGAGTCGAAAATAGAGGACAAAAAGAAATTTGACTTTTTCCGAGTTGAGTGGTATTTTTTTGCTGAAAAGGAAGATTAGGTTTTTTTTTAAATACCTTTAGGTTAAAAAAATTTACATTTTATTATTTATTTGTAAAAGTAAGCATTCAGTAGGTTTCGAGCGGATAATATCTTCTTCAACGATTTATGACTCTTTTAATATATAAATAAAAAAATGTTGTCCTTACTACAATTACGATAGGGTTCTTCATGCTCTTTCTTTTGAACATAAGCATCATTAATGACTTGAAAAAATATTTGATAAGCGGAAAGTGACCAAAAATTTGTATTTGTTTTTAGAGGCCACCCTAAAATATTTTACATTTACGTTGAGAATTTGTCTGCTAATATTGTATAATAATTTTTAATTGGTAGTCTAAATGTTTCAACAATTGTAAATTGAAATTCTCCCGGATCGAAAATAGTTTCAAATTTAATTATTAAAAATCTCAAGACAATTTCACTAATAAATCTTTCAAAATTGCAAAATTTCATATTGAAAGCCTTAATAGTTTAAAAAATTGTTTGGCTTCAACTTTAAACGTATAAAATTGTCTGGTTTTTTGAACTCATCGAAATCGTCAAATATCAAATTGAAAGAATTTATAGTGGCACAATTTTTAGATTCAAAGATTTGTAATTAAACAATTTTGAATTAAATGACTCCAAAGTAAATTCAAAACCATGAAAAATTAAGAAAATTTTTTGTCAAATTGAAGCCTCAAAAATGAGAAGATTTTAGAACTAGGCATTGACAACTGAATTATTTTTTATTTGAAAATGTTCCAAAATATTCAACACTTCATACTCAACTTAAAAAAAAATTCGAATTGAAAGGCATAATTGTGCAATTTCAAAAATTGGAATCATAGCTATCTTGATTTGTATTCTTTTTTTATTTTAAAGTTCCAATGTAATATCTAAAACTTGTCCAATTTTTGGTTGAAGATTTTAAAAAATGAATCATTTAAGAATGAAAAATCTCTGATTGGAGGATTTCAAAAATGAGTGATAATTCTGAATGAAGTGTTAAAAATTAAACGACTTGAAATTCAATAGTTAAAAGTTTTGTTGTTTAAAATCAAAATAGATAAAAATTAAACTATCTGAAATTGATACCTCAGTAATTGAATAATTTCTTTAATTTTGTATGGTTACAATTTTAAAGTTTTGAATTTTCACGTTGAATGCTGGATTTCCAATCTTTCCCTTCCATAAGTTGTAATTTTGCAATTAAAATTGAAGTGATTAAATTTTGAAAGGTATAATTAACAATTTGAAAATTTTTAATTTTTTATCGATTTAAATTTAGTTCAAATAAATGAAATTTTAATGGCTTTTAGTATAAAAAAGTTTTAACATCACAATTCTAGAAAATTAAACATTTTTTCAATTTTAAGTGAAGTTCGGATCCGTTTAATTTTCAACGTTCCGTAGTTGAAAATTTTTAATTTTTAATGTTTCCCATTCAAAATTACTTCATTTTGAACGTTTTTTCAGAATGATTCAATTTTAAGGATTTATGATTGAAAATTTTTCCATCTTGAACGGTGAAAATGACGGTGATTTTTTTTTTTTAAGTTGGAAAAATTTATCTAATCAATTTCACTGTTAATGTAAAATCTTTTTAGGACAGCAAAAATTTTAATTTTTAGAATTTCAAAGGTTTTGACTTTGAAACACTCATTTAGTTTTCAATTTGAAATTGTAAAATTTTGATAGTTTCGTATTAAAAATTATATGAATTCAAAAGTATTCAATTTTAAATTATTCAATTTTAAACATTTTTTAATTATAACGAGTATCATTTTAATTCCCTGGAATTTCAAATAATCCAATTTTCCACATTCTCATATGAAATTATTTAATTTTGAACGTTTTAAAATTGTCCTATTTTCGAAATTTTAATCTGAAGTAATTCAATTTTGAGATTCTTGAATTCAAAATAATATTCTTCTATTTTGAACGCTTCGAATAAGAAATGATACAATGTCAACTCTTTTCTAATGAAGTTGTCTAATTTTTAAAATTTTAGCCTTAAATTTTTCAATTTCGAGAGCTTTTGTTTTGAAATTTTTCAATTTCAAATTATTCAATTTTAAACCCTATTGAACTTGTGGAGGGAAAAAAATTTAATTAGTATTAACAGATTTATAAATCACCAAAACAGATGATAGTTGAGAAATAAAGGGCTTCTAATTTATAATTTTACGTTATTAAAAGTTTGATAATTTGATGAAATGGAATTTTTATAACTATAATTTTAAATACTTTAAATTCAGAAGAGTCCTGATGCTTCAAATGCAAATTTTTTTGCTAATCGGAAAATGAGCTGAAATTTGTTTTTGTTTTTAGGGGCAACTCTAAAATATTTTTTATTTATATTGAGGATTTGATTGCTAAGAAGAAACGTCTCGCGCGAATCATAATTGATAGTATTTTTTTCCGAAAAAAAAAAACGAAATATAAAGTTCCTTGAATTAAAATACTTTTTGAATAATCCCAAAGCTTGTAACATTCATTGAAAGGATTTCCAGGAAAATCTAAGTCTTGTAAATCAGTATGTAGAAGGTATTTAATTATCGCGCTTTGATTGGTCAATCGCAATGATTGAACGGGACACTCAATTCACGCGCCTCTCGCGACTGGACATTCACCCCTATCACGATTTCGTAAGGACCAGAGATACCGAATACCTTTCATTTAACATACCATACCAGTTAGTTTTCACTGCAGTTTTTCACTTGCTCGCGCAAAAGATTCGATATATATTACATGCGCTTTAAGACCTCAAGGCGTGAATGGTATTTGCCTTGCGCCCGCATGCCTGTTATCAGATATCTACTGGCGAATATCCTGGCGCTAATTCACTCAATAAATAAATTGGCTCTGCGTGATTAATGACACCAGCATCTGCAGCGCATTCCGCGAGTCTGTATTGATAATTAGGTACCTGGAAGCTCGTATCTCCCTACTGCGTCAGCTTCGTCGTAATTCGTAAAGAATATTTATTATTATGCCCTTGTGCCTCAGGATGCTACATACTACATGTCTGAATTCTTTAATAAAACCCAAATAAACAGCGTGATAAAATTGAATTGAAAGCTTAGAGCTTTTTTAGCTTATTAGCTCAAAGTTAGAAGCACCTAACCGTTAATTCTGATAAAACTCAAAACTTATAATAACCAGAAACCGGAAAGCCTAACAGAATTTCCGTTCTAGTCATTTTGTAAATAAAGACGAAAATTTGGACCCCAAATCTGATCACATCCTTAATTTTCCACAGCTTGCATGAAGAAGAAGAAGAAGACGATGAACCGCCAGACTCCCTTGACGATTACCAACATCGAACGTCTTCATCGAGACCAAGTACAACAACCACAACAACCACAACGACCTCAAGACCTAGTCAATCTTCCACGACACCTTCTAACAACAACTACCAGCATTCAACAGGATACCCTCAACACTACCAACCTCAGCCAGCTTTTCCATCCGTGCAAACGAGTCAATCCAAGTCCCTATACGACGACAAGAACGGTGGATACCACCACCAATACATTTTCCACAATGACGAACGAAATAATAATCAAGCGACCTCATACCAGCTTTTCAGTAACCAGGGTGTCAGTTCCACTACACCCACTCCTCAGGTGCACCAGGTCAGATATAGCTCAACACCTCCTCAGGTCATCCATAACGAGCCTTCCACTGTTACTCCCTTGTTCCATACCTCATCAACTATTCAAACCTTACTGAATAATAATCCAAATGGACCTTCTATCATTAATCCCATTTTTCATAATCATGGAATTGCCAGCACTACTGAGCAGTACTCTGTGCACAACAATAATCCTAGGGAAACTTCTGAATATCAGGATAATGAGGAAGAGCCTGATGAGCATGAGGAACATGAGGAAAGAAGAAGGCTAGAGCCTATACAGTCAACGAACAAAGGAAAGGTGAGTAGTTGCATGAACATTTTGAAACGTTTAAACTTTCAACAATTGAAAAAATCATTTAGGTTTATCATTTTTAATACTTAATTTTGAGTTTAGTTACTAATCTCTAATTTCTTCTTGCTTTCAGATTTCGAAATTGACAATATCTCCCGTTCCTCAGCAGGAATCGTCCCGGTCAGTAATTCAGACCAAGAGCAGTCAGACATCCCAGCAACACAGGATATCCGTAAATTTCCTGCCGACTCAGACGACGATTCAGACAACTTCGAGAACATTCTATCCTACCTCTAGAACATCTACGAAGCCTCAGAAATCGTCGAACCAGCGTGTTATGCTACAGCATATTCATGTGCAACCTCCTCCTTCGGTAGCAAATTTGAAGCCTCATCAAATAACGATCAATCTCTCGCCACCAGACATCCAGAAAATCGTACAAAACCCACCTCCTCTTCTACCATCTCAATCAAGAGTAATTGTGACAGCGAAAGCAAGTGTCAGTGATGAATCAGGTCGACCACTTAATACGAGTCAGTTGATAACCCTTCCACTTCCAACCATTCCTTCTACTTATGATGATTACAGAGAGGGGGATGAATCCTTCGACCCTTTTTATCGCGACGTGCCAAAGATTCGCAACGATCACAGAATCGTTGTCAGCAGTAGATCCTCAAGATCCCCAAAGTGGAGAATATTGATTCGGCATAGACGAGATACAAATGGCAACACTGGCTACTACCGGAACGTAGAAGACGAGAAATCTAATGCATCGGAGTCAGGGATTTTTTCCGCGAATCATCATAATGTCTCGGAACTCTCTTCGCTTGTTGAGAACCTGAGGAAATTCAGGAATATTTTCTTTGGCGGAGACTTTGATGATTCAGATAACTATGATAGACTGAGTGAGCCAAGTTCGTTTAGAGCGAAGCCCAATTCTGATTCTGACGATCCTCCTAGGCATCTAGGATCTGGTTTGAGAAACGACAACGCTCAGGCTGAAGCTGATCGCTTGAGTAAACATGTTAATTCTAGGGATTGGGTGTCTCTTTCAAACGATACCGATGGAGAAGAATATATGGAAGCTGGTCTTAGAAAAAATACTAAAGAGTATTCCGAAAGTCGGGTTCAGACAAAATCATCTACTACGGATAACACTCCTTTGATTACTATAAGAGATTCAGAAACTGAATACCATCATAGCCAGGATTCTAAATCTACAACTACTATTAAATCTGAGTCAGAAATTGAATATTATGATAATGAAGGAGAAGTTTCCACTGATCTTTCGAAGCATAAACATTCTGAAAATGTAGGAACTACTACTGCTGCTGATGTTACATCTAAAGAGTTAGAAATTGAATATTACGATGATCAGGAAGAGATTTTGGAAATTGTGAACACTACTCGACCTGGCGCAGTTACTACCACTACTAAAGAACCAGAAGTGGAAGAATATGTTTATGACCCAGATGAGTCATTTTTAGATGAAATTTTTACAACGACTAAAAGTCCTATACTTGAAGGAACTACAACAACTACAACACCTGCACATTTTACTTCTAAAAAATCGGATATGGAAGATTCAAAATTATCAATTCAAAAGCTAAATGATACAATAGTTATGGAAAAAGATAGTAAAGATATTGCTGAAAAGAAAAAAACCCCGAAGGAAGTTCTTGATAGAAACCCAATTCTGAATTCACAAACAACTCCGAATCCACAAAAAATTCCGAATCCACAAACAATTCCGAATCCACAAACAACTCCGAATCCAAAACCAACCCTGAATTCAAAAGCTACTCTGGATCCAAAACCAAAGGAAAAGGGAAGAGAGTCAAGAAGACGTTCCGGAACATCTACAACTGAGACACCGCTGAAACATAAAATAGAAACTCTTGCAGTTAATGCTGACAAGTCGAAATTTGAAGAAAAGAAACCTGTAACTGAATCATCCAAGTCTAAAACTAAATCAGCGAAGTCTGAAGCCAAGGAAACTAAATTTGATTCGCCTTCGAGTACGAAAGCGCCTGAAGAATTACTCGAGACAAAATCGTCATCAAATCGAAAGAAACCTCAGTCTGCAGAAAGCGTCGAACCTCCCGAAGAAAAGAAACTTGCAAAAAAGGGAAGATCCAAACATTATGAAGAAATTGAATCTTCGCGATTGCCTAGTAAATCTAGACGTCGCAACTTGAGAAAGAGTAAACCTATTCAGGATCCAGATTATCCAGAAGATGAAGGCTTGATAGATTACGAGGAAGAACGACGTATTCAAAGACGGAAACAAAGTGGAAGAACAGGATCAAGGAGAAAATCTAATTCCAGAAGCAAAAGTAGACCCAAGGACTACGACATTGAGGATTCTAGAATCCTTTCTAGATCGAAGAGTTCATCAAATAAAAAATCGTCTTCTCGAGACAGGAGACCAGATATTGAAAGGGAAAGGAAAAGAGTCTATCAGGAAACTGGAAGAAGAAGAAAACCTGTTTCTGAGGAATTTGAAACAGAAGAACTTAAGTCTGAAGAACCAGATTATCCAAGTGAGGATTATTACACTTCCGAAGAAATCCGGAGTGCCTCTTTAGAAGACGATTATTATGATGAGGATTTGGAAGTCATTGAAAGAGAGAGAAATGAAAGAGTCAAAGCTCGAAGAAATAAGGGTCCAAGGTATGAGAAACCCCCACCTAGATCTAAATCAAGTCGTCGCAGGGAAAAGAATAGAAGATTTAGAGACGAGGATTTGGATTATGATTCTCGAGAAGCATCGACTTTGTCCAGTCGAGAGGATGAAAGCACTTCCGGCTGGTCCTTGGAGTATTCATCATCCGAGGAAGTTCCTGAGAATTCACAAACCGATATTATCGAAGAAGACTTTACGGAAGATTCAAAGGATCACGGAGATGTAACAACTTCAGTGGAGGATCTCACATCAGAGGAAGTGACTTCTGCAGTAGAAGATGAAAAAGAAACAACTGAAGAAATTGCCGGAAAGGCTGAATCAACTCCTCACTCAGATATTGACGAAGGGAAGACTGAAGGTGTTTTGAAATTTATGGACGAATTGTCTAAAGTGGAGCAAAAGGACGAGGCGACAGAAAAAAACAAGGGAAAGCCGGTGAAAGAGGGAAAGGAAAGCTCAGTGAAGGATATGCATGACTATATTGATGATAATTACGAACCAGAAAATTATGAACATGACGATGTTAACGACGAAGGTACGAAGCAAAATTCAAAAAGTGTTCAAGAACAGAGCGATAGGAAAAAGGAAGAGGTAGAATTGAAAGATGCGAAGAAAACAGATATTGGAAATAAAGAAACAAACAAAAATAAATTCGATGAAGATAACTTGAATGACATCAAGTTGAATAAAACTAATTTGGATGAAACTAAATTAAATGAAAGTAGATTGGAAGAAACAACAACTCCCCCAACGACAACAGCTCCCCCAACGACAACAACAACAGCGAAGACAACAAGCAGAATCACTAGGTCCACTACAACAAAAGTCACCGCTCGAACAACAGCTCCTAAACTCTTTAAGCCTTTGACCAGCAGGAGGAACTATCTTTACATTCCGCCATCCACAACTCCAGTTCCTGTTGTAATTAAAAGAAGGATTTCTCTCGTTCATCCAAGACCTGCGAAACCTCCAAAATCCTACAACGAACTTGCCCCAAAACCAGTGATTAGAAAGAAGCTTCTAGAAGCAAGGAAGACAATCATTGCGACCACTGTGAGCTCTACGACCCCGAATTACGGAAATGAAAATTACGAAACAACTCTAGAACCCATGATGGCTTCAGGAATTTCCAAGACTCAAACGGAGGACAACTTTGAAACATCAGAATTAATTCTCACGACTTCCAATCTTCCGGGTAATGATAAAGTAGATTTGGAAAATAAAACTGTCATATTGAAAATGAATGATGATATGGAAGAAAATGAGAAGAAGGAAGAGCAAAAAGAAGAGAAGGAAGAACAACAGGAAGAGATGAAGATGGAAGAGCAAAAAGATGACCAGAATGTGGAAGAAGAAAAGAAAAAAGAAAAGCTAGAATATTCGAAAAAGACTTCTTCAACAACTCCTCCAATAATCGAAAACTTTACAAACTATCCTTACTTGCTCTTCAGATTATCAACTATGGCCACCTTTGTCAAAAAAGTAGAAACTGAAGAACCCAAGAAAAGAAAGGAAAACCCAACAGAAGAACCTACGACTTTGGCTCCTATTGAAATCGATACAAGCACCAAATTGACCAAGGTCCCTAAGTCAGAGAACCTGGAACCTCATTCAGAGTCCACGAAAGCAGAAGTGACTCTCATCAGAACATCTCCGAACCAAAAAACTTCCAAGAGAACAACGAAGATTGAACCTGGGAGTCTATCTGGACCCTATCAAGGGTTCAATTGTCTCGGCAAGGAAATGTATCGCTTCTATGGAGACAGAAGGGATTGCAGATTATTTCATTATTGTTCGCCAGGATTCACCTCGACGCAGGTCCTTGATTTCAAGTTTGTTTGTGAACAAGGAACTTACTTCGACGAGATGAGTCAGAGTTGTAGGCACGACTACAAAAACCCAGACTGCACTGTGAGAATTTTCTGGTGACCTGGCCTAGGCTGAACTCGATAGACACTTTCAATTCACGTCCCCTCGCTGGAGAGCGTCAAAAGTACGTTCCATTGATTTTGATATCTCGTGAATCCTACAAACTGTGTAGCTGTAAGATATTTATATTTAACTCAATGGTTCCGTTCTTCGACGGGCTCTTCGTCTCGTAAGCATTGCCATAACCCTCATCTGTATGTTTGTGGATTCACATTTATTAAACTTAATGCGAGCTGCTGATCTGTTTCATGGATCAGCTCACCGAGTCGCATCGACTTCCGTCAGTGTTTAGGATTCGGGAACGTCGATGGATTTTAAATTAATGTTGTATATATAATATGGATGTACGTATGTCGTACATATCTTCCTTACTCAAGTGCGAGATAAGGGGGAAGATCCACGTCTACATCTAACACTTTCTAACGGAAGGATAAATTATACCATTTTTTGATGGTTAGAAAAAGAATACCACTTTATAATCAAATGTAGTCCTTTTCTAACAGACGTTTGCTTAGAAAGTGGTATCTGAATTACTACTTTCCAACCATTAGCAGATCCGTAAAAAAATATTAGATGTAGAAATGGGAGTCTTCCGATAAAATATCTTACAATTTTTATCCACCGAGGTGATAAGTTAAATATAGAAAGGCAACTTTGTCGTTCTAAAAGTCAGACTGTTATATACGACGAATTTAGATGTCGAAAAATAAAATTCTTTACGTTAAATTTTTTTAAACACGTAGGGAGTAAATTTGAGATATATTTTTTATACAAATCTATGAAAAGGGGACCAAAAGACAGAGATAAATCTGCATTTGTACATTGATAAATCGAATTTTGTCGAAGATTTTGAAGATTCTATTTTTATTATATTAAGACCAAGGTTTTGGGTCGTAACACAAAAAGCTCTCTGATGTCATGCTGAAATATTGTCCAGAGTATTTATACATCGGAGTACTTCCTGAACTTTTTTCAATACGCATAATAAAAAAAAAATTGCTCGAATATTTCTGAAATTAAAACACCTTTTTGTTTGGTTTTTTTAGAAGGTTCCTATTAATCCTTGCCCTAGAGTCTAGGCAAGAATATTCAACATTCCAGTTTGAAAATCTAAAATTTAAAAGAGAATTTAATTTTTTTTTTAACTATACAATGAAACTTCGTAGTCAGATAGTTTATGTTAGATTATTATACACCTAACTTCGAATTTTTGTAGAGACAAAAATTCGGAGGACGATTCGCTTAGATGTATTATTTTTAAAGAAGAATATGGTATTTGTAATTTTTGTACCGACTATGGTTCGTCATATTGCTCAAACGCACAATCAATACGAACGTAAATTTACTTGGTATTATTTATAATAGATTTTTTAAACACTTTCACTTCTGTTACGATTTCATGCTTAAATTTCATGTCTGTATTAAAAGTCAGGAGTGAAAGAGTTAATGTAGTCGCGTAAATAAATGTACAGAACGTACAACACAGAGCAATTGTGGTTGAATTACTATTTATTCAATCTTGTATATCAGTCGGTATTCAACTAGAGTTTTTAGTAGGACTTTTTTAGTCAATTTATGTACGCCGCTGACAAAGTGCAATTATATTCATAAAAGTATCGCGTATTGATATTTTTCGCTTTTGTTCTTCAAATTATTAATTGTCACAAATTATTTATTAATAATTAATTATGCACAAATTATTAGTTATACTTAATTAATTTGTGATATTTTTGATAGAAATTTATTTTATGAAATTTATATTGAAGTAGGTTTTAACCAAAATTTTGAGTGAATAAATGATTTGACTGTTGCAATAACTGATTCTGCAATTATCTTGACTAAAATACTCAGATAAGATTATCTTTTTTTTTTATAATTTAATTTTTTGCTCTCACATGGCATGTAGATAATATTTAGCGGAAAGACTAAGTATAAGTGATTTTGCAAAGATTGCGTGTATATTTGTACATTTTATCGCCTGTTGCGTTGCATAGTCAGCATCCATTTTTCGATTGTTTTATCAACGAATAAAGAAAGATTTATGAGTGTCACAAATTATTAAAGTGTGACATACAGTTGTCATGCCTAAAGCGTCCACTAGATATTTAGTTTATTATTAATAGATATGATACCATGAAAAAGTGTTCTAGCGTGAATATGTCTCTTTATTTTTAAAGTTTACAACTTAAGCCATTCCAAAATATAAAGTTTTTTACTTAAATATTATTAAAGATTTTTCCCTTTTTCTTCACCCTCAATTAATCAACCGAGATTTAAGGTTTTTGAACTATTTGCAAATTTTTTTAAATTTAAATTAATTCTGTAGAGCCGAGAATACTGAAGTGGAATGTATGGCATATATATTTTTTAAGATTCTGACGTATATACTATCAATAAAATGAATATGTTATGCAATAAATATTCTTTTTATTTCAAACCATTCTAATTTTATAGTTTCGACTTCTTTGAATTTAATGCAAATATTTTTAATTTGGACGCTTAGAATGACCACAAAAATATTTTTTTATTTTCCTGCATTTTTACGGACGTACCAACATTCGACACAAAACTACTATTGCAGAAACCTATAATACCAACAGTGCAACAACGTTTTCTGCCATTGTCCTGTCATTTTAGTATTCAGTGCATGACATGTCGTTGTCAGTGTTTTCACCAGTTTTCAGTTTTCAGTGGTTTTCATCTGTGATTACCAACGATTGCAAAAAATAAACAAAGTGGCCTTTCCCGCAATATTTTTTATTATTTATTAATATGGATATTTTAACATCACTTAAAATCCTTATTATCGGAGAAACTGATACTGGAAAATCAAGGTATGTAAAAAATTATCCATTTTAGGTCGATGACTCAAGTCTTTTCTACTATATAAGTATTTGGTATTTAGATTCTCACATCAAAGTGATTCAATTTCATGAATAATTAAAAAGAAATTATTCAATGAAAAGTTTGGCTGAGTTTCAAGGACTTAACCACAAAGTTCAATTGCGTGCAACATGTTATTTTCCCATTCGATTACTCCGTATTACAATTATGATATCACGTCCTTGCTCAGTCAGTCATTAATACAAAAATAATGAGAATGACGTTTTGCAACTTATAGTAATATTTTTTAATTTATGGTTAAATGAACCTCAATTTTGGTTTTCTAGCATTCTAATTAGGTTCGTCGACGATGAGTTCAACGAGAATATGTCAAACACCATTGGTGTTGACTATAAATCAAAAGAAATTGACGTCGATGGAAATTTAGTCAGACTGGCCATGTGGGTTAGTTCAACTTTTTTTTAAAATTCGTAAACAATGAACAACAAATTTCAATTGCCAGATTCACAGGAATCAAATTGTCAGACATTCTCAGAACGCGGTCCTTCTTAAAATGTTAAAATTGATTTGAATGTAACTAGAGCAAGTGAATTAATTTATGCTAAGTGTCTAAACCTACGTATCAACAAGTTTAGTGTGAATTTGGTCCACCACCCCGTACCAGCGACCCCTTTTCCAACTCCCCCAATCATATTGCAAGTTTATTGCTACGTTAACGTAGGTATAGCACCAGCCTAATTTACATTTGATATTGAGTTATTTTTAAAAGTGTTAAAAGTAGCTATTTTTTCCAGCCAAAAAGATGTGTTTAATCTAAATTTTTAAGATTCTGTATAGGAAATTTTCTAGTAGCAAATTAGTGTGAAGTAGTCCATTAAGATTGCTAATTTTGAAATCTGATGTTTTGATTATATTTAGAATTTCAATACTTTGAAACCTGGTGTACCTACATTTGATACATTCCATTATGAATTAAATTTTTCATAAGTTGACATTGTATAGTCTGAGAAATCAGATGTCTTAAAATATTCGATTAGAAAAACTTTAAATTGAAATAAAACTAAGAACCAACTAATCAGTTTTTTTTTTATCAGGACACTGCTGGACAGGAACGTTTTCGAACGTTGAGTCCCAGTTACTACAGAGATGCACAAGGAGCAATTTTAGTGTACGATGTCACGGATAGGAATACCTTTAATAAACTCGAGAATTGGCTAAAAGAACTGGAAACTTATTGCAGGACAAATAACGTAGTTAAGATGGTAGTGGGAAACAAAATAGACAAGCCAAGCAGACAAGTGACCAGAGAAGAAGGGATGCAATTTGCCAGAAGGCATAAGACTTTGTATGTTGAAAGCAGTGCAAAAACAGCAGATGGTATCAAATGTTGTTTTGAAGAACTAGTAAGAAAGGTTTGTTCTCACATTTACAAAAATAATTTTAAAATAAAAAGTAGAACCAATTTTTTATTCGATCTAATCGGTCGATTTTATAGTATCTTTAAACTTAGTTTGCAAAAATTGTTTAGAGTTTGATAAAATGTTATGTAATATTTCAAAGATTCTTAAAGTCCCCTTATAAAAACTGAACATACTTTAGATAATTCAGACTCCAGGCCTCTGGGAAGTGTACAAAGTAATGTCACAAGGCACAGGAGACGGCAGTGCGAGAAACCGTATGGGCAGAAGAGGAATACAATTAGTGGATGATCCTCAGACTCAAGATCCAAGCAGCTGCTATTGCTAAATCGAACGGTTCAGCTATTGCTAACAAAAAAAATGCCTTAATGGCTTACCAGTAAAAAAAACTTAACGCGAGAGATGTCACCTTCTTTTCTAAGTGTAAGCCTATGTTTATCCTGCTTTTTAACTATCCATTGTATAATAATTAATCAATTAGTTAGTGTGTTTGAGAAATCATACTTAAACTTTGAAATTCTTACGACGATTTTGATTTTGTACATACTACGTATTTGAAAATAATAATTGACACTTGGTGTGCACTCCTGTTAAACTTGTATACATTTTTTTAAAATAAAATATACCACTAAGTGTTTTATTAATCTCCTTTTTTGTTTTAGTTTCTTTACCTATTCTTTTTTTTAAATTATTGTACTTTTTAATCTTTTGCTATCAAAATCCTTCAAAAAACATTCGCAACTTACCTTTGGGTTCTTAATTATCCAATTAGTAAAGTTGTAATATAGGGTTTAATTTTCGAGAAGATAGGAATGCATGGAAAAGTCGTGCTGTTTATTATTACAAGTTTTAATTATTCCATTACTTATAAATTCCATACAATTATTTCGCAGCGACGGCTACCTTTGGCTTTGGTACGCCTTCTCTGAAACCGTTCCTGAAAACAGAATTTAATTTTAATAATAGATATTTTTTAAGATACCTGATTATTTTGGGGTAATGAATTTAAGAGTGCTTAGTTAGCGAAGGATTTTTTTTACTCGCTGAGAATTTTATCTATTCTAACCGACTTTGTTTTTTCACATATACCAGTTTTGGATAAACGTTTTACGTTAAAACTTAGCAGAATTTAAATAGAGAACAAAATAAATTATATCTTTTTTCTTTACAAGACACCTGATTTAGAGGACCTTCGTTATAAGTGACTTGTGAATAGGGAAGTTCAATTTTAAATAATATGTGGACTAACATAAAATAATGGAAACTTACTTGAACTTGCGCCGAACGATTTTCAATGTGCGCATTCTGCCGGTTCCAGTGGTCTTCCTCCTCTTAGCCTTGATAGACCAGTTGTCTGTAATACATTTTTAAAAAAAAACTTTTATCGACAGTGGATTCAAATAGTTTATGAAAAAGTAATTACTTCACGTAAAATGCAACTTGATTATGAAAAATTGTTTAATAATTCTGAATCCAATATCAAATCATTTATAAGTTATTGTTGAAGATTTTTATACTTACAGGACCTCATCTTCTTCCTGGGATACCCACATTGAGCACACTGAGATTTTTGGATGTGATACGAACTACGCCCACACCTTCTACATAATGTGTGGGTCTTATTTCGGCGTTTTCCGAAACTTGACGTTCCCTTCGTCTGTAAAGAGTAACAACAAATTCTAATTAAATACCATGAATCCAAAATTTAATGCCTAATCGTTCAAAAGCTATCATCCATACCGAAAATCTGTACGAAAAGTACAAAAATGTAAATAAGTGAATGCTATTTGAAATCATCTCCCTGAAATTCATTTTAATATGACAGCTAAGAAGCCAACTAATTCACGTGTAATTTTGTAAGTACATGTCGAGTTAATTTCCTCACCTATACAACCATTCATTTTACTTATTTTCTTTTGACAAAAACGTCATCGAATTATAATCAATATCTGTTAAATTACCCGGTATAAAATTGAAGAACATTTTATACTTAGACTAATATTAAATTAACGTATAAAACATAGAAATAGGGGCATATAAATTATAAACTCTGAATGACACAAACATAAGGTAAAAAAGGTGTTTAACTTCAAATTTCAAATAGACTTAAATCAGACGCGGTAAGTAACAAGTAATTATCACGCATAATAATTAGAGTATGCATTAACGAAAAAGGACATTAGTTGACAATAAATAAACTAAAATTCTGTTCCTAACCTATTTTCACTGGGCACACCACATTGACATGAACCGAAAAGTTAAGTCATAATAACAAAAATATTATTAACTTATAATTCCAAAAACTTTGCACAATCAAATAATATTTGCTTCCCTTTATCAAACATCGCGATTCCTTTAAAATAAATGGATTTATTAAACACAAAAACACTCACCATTGTAACAAAGGAACAACCACCGAAAGGAAGAAATGTATTCCGGCGTTGCCAATTCGATCACTAAAGAACACTTGCTTGCAGGGTTGCCACATTTTCGACATTACAACTCCAACTTCAGAGGTCAGAGCGGAAAAGGAAAAATATAAAAAGAATAAAAATAATTACAATGTTTTTCTTAATAATTAAAATATTAAACACAAACAATAAAAAATTTAAGTACATTCGATCATTCATTCATTTAAAATTAACAAAAAATGTAATTGCTATTTTTAAATTCACCGCTTGTAAATCGAAACCTCGATCTCTCGATTAGAATGTTGATTGCCGATTTGTTCCTTCCTTCATTCATTCATTCACACATTGTAAAAAAACCTAGACGCCAGGAATAAGTAACCTCAAAAAGTGTCAGTGAAAGAAAACAATTGAGAATTTGAAATTAAAGCTTTTTCGAACGAAAAAGCTAGAAATTCTCAAGAAAGTAAGCCGACGGTATAATAAAGATACAAAATCTACAGAGGCCAAAAAGAGAACTTAATGAAACGTCAAATTAAAGTCCAGAAATATAACGAGTCACGATGAGTAGTTACAACAAAACAGTCTCGTATTTTTACAACCCCGACGTAGGAAATTTTCATTATGGTCCTGGACATCCAATGAAACCCCATAGACTTTCTGTAATTCATAGTTTGGTGATAAATTATGGACTTCACAGAAAAATGCAAACTTACAGGCCCTATCGTGCAAACACTCATGATATGTGTCGTTTTCATTCAGACGAGTATGTTGATTTCCTTCAGAGAGTAACCCCCCAAAATATTCAAGGATACACCAAGTATCTTAGTCAATTTAATGTAGGTGATGATTGCCCTGTTTTCGATGGATTATTTGACTTTTGCTCGATGTACACTGGAGCATCACTTGATGGAGCGATGAAGTTAAACAACGGTCTTTGTGATATTGCAATTAATTGGAGTGGAGGTTTACATCACGCGAAGAAATTTGAAGCTTCAGGATTCTGTTATATCAATGATATTGTCATTGCGATATTGGAGTTGCTAAAGTATCATGCCAGGGTTTTGTACATTGATATCGACGTTCATCATGGGGATGGAGTTCAAGAAGCATTTTACATGACTGACCGGGTCATGACGGTTTCTTTTCATAAATATGGAAACTACTTCTTCCCTGGAACTGGAGACATGTACGAGATTGGCTCTGAAAGTGGAAAATACTATTCGGTTAATGTTCCATTGAGGGAGGGCATTGATGATGCATCTTATGTTCAGGTAATATTTCGCTTTTTATGATTTAACGTGATCCTGAAATTTAAGAAATTGAATTCAGAAAAAATCTAAATTTAAATTTCTCTTTAACACGCCCAACGTTCAAATTTAACTACGAAATTCTTGGAAATTATAAAAAACAATCTAACGATCAAATTTGGGCAACACGCTCTTCAATGTTTCCATGCAAATTAAAAAACCCAAAATAAAAAAGAGGAAAGAAAGAGGCGGAGAAGGATTTGGGTTGGAGGTTTCCTTTTTTGCCTATTTTTTATTTTGGTTTTTTGAATTTGAATTTATGACGAGGAAATAATTTCTTTTTTTCCTTGTTTAAGGTTTTAAAGACAGTCATAACACATGTGATGGAGTACTTCAGGCCCTCAGCAATAGTCTTGCAATGCGGAGCCGATTCCTTAGCCAACGACAGATTAGGATGTTTCAGTCTAAGTACTCGAGGACATGGTGAATGCGTCAAATTCGTTCGGGACTTGAATGTGCCGCTCCTTGCTGTCGGCGGCGGAGGGTACACTTTGCGTAACGTGGCGCGATGTTGGACTTATGAGACTTCTCTCCTAGTGGATGAGCAGATCAGCAACGAGCTTCCTTATACCGAATATTTGGAGTATTTCGCTCCAGACTTCACTCTACATCCTGAGGTTGTGACACGTCAAGAAAATGCCAATAGCAAACAGTATTTGGATTTGATCGTGAAGCACACTTACGATAATCTGAAGATGGTGCAGCATAGTCCGAGTGTTCAGATGCAGGATGTTCCTTGTGACGCACTGCCGGCAGAAGAAGACC
The DNA here is from genome assembly GCA_032362435.1 of Melikaiella ostensackeni. Taxonomy (NCBI): domain Eukaryota; kingdom Metazoa; phylum Arthropoda; class Insecta; order Hymenoptera; family Cynipidae; genus Melikaiella; species Melikaiella ostensackeni. The sequence continues at coordinate 46,385,559 of JAUMHM010000031.1, read as the reverse complement.
GGCACCCCGAACCGGATCCTGACAGCAGGCAAAATACCCAGGACTTAGACAAGATTGTAGAACCTGTCAATGAATACTACTCCGGAGACAGAGATCAGGATAAAATGGATGTTAGTGACACGTAGTTAAAAGCATTGCTTTATTCTTGGACAATCACTGTAACAATATTTTATCAAATGAAGACAGTTATTTAAATTTAACCTAAATGTTTCTCAGATTCCGGACTGGAGGAATCGTGTGGTATGGTTTACTGTAAATTATATTTTTAACTATTTAAATTCTTCGGAAATTATTTTTTTCCTGAAGGTGTGTCGGGAAATCATGTATAATGATGTATCATAATTCATATTTTTAGATCTTTATTACTTAAATCAGGTAATAGATTAAGATTTATTGAAAGCAAGCGATTAGGAATACATCGAAATACTCTTGTATAAAGCCGCGGTTGGACATTCCAAATGTGCAATTTCCTTTTTTGTTATGCTGCTAAGAGGGATTGTTTCTTTATGGACAGTAGTATATGTACCTATAATTTTACTGCCCGTACTACTGTGATGTCACAATGATTGAAAGCGACATTTTTTTAATTCAGATTACTAACACTTTACAGGTGTGCTATTGAGAAATTAAAACTTATAATATTTTCGCGAAAAATGCTGTCAGTTTCATGAAATTTAGGAATGCTTTCTTTTTAGCATTTAAACGACCTCGACTGATTCGATTCCTCAGAGGTATTTTTTTGCCCTCAAACGAATTCGGCAAACTTCCACTTTTAAATTCTATTTTGTGAATATTATTTATTTTTTATAAAAATATTCTGAATTCAGGTGTATATGACTGATGCATTTTTTATGTACAATAAATTTTATAAATAATTTTTAAATGTTTTCCATTACTTTAATGATATTTAATAATTTACCTTATAATTAATCAATATTAAGTAATAGATACTTTTTAGAATTTAGAAACTCTTGGAATTCCACCTTAAAATTTTCTAGATACGGTCCTGATAAATAGTGAACATACAAGTGCTTACAACTCACAACTCCAATTACTTGTTTGAGTAATTTTCTTCCAGTGCCTCGTGCTCATATTGTACACGCTGTACATTGATTACAGATTACACCCACGCAAAACAAAAGTTTAATTCTTGTCGGAAACGAGGGGAGAAAAAAAGAATGCTGTTTGTACACTGTACGTGCGTAAATAGTGGCTTTGTGCCATGAGAACGGATTTTTTACAAGATCTTCGTGAAAATTTTGTCAATTTTGAGTCAAATGTTTGCTGGTAAGTTTATTTTAATAATAGAAAACATATTTGTGTCAAATTATTTTCAGGAATTAGAAATATGGTGAAATTTAAAATCTTTAAAATAACGAGATGGAGCTGTCAATTTTTGTTTACGTTTCTAACAGAACCGTAATGTTTGTCTACCGTTCTCATTCAATAAATTGTCAAAAAGAAAGTAAGCAGATTATTATATTCGTTAATTATTTTCCTCTTATATCGTAGAGATATTGGCAAAAACAAATTTACAATTTGAGGTTATGTCATAGATGTTTTATTTATAAATCGTATATAAATTGATCAGAAATGAAGGAAAAAGTCAGAGTAAGCAAAAGTATTACGTATCAAAATTTCGTCTTAAATTTTTATAAAATCCAATCAATGACACTGGCTTTTTAAATAATTTGACTATTAAAATTTTTCTCAATTTTTTGAAAGTTGTAAAACTTTTCAACGATTTACAAAACTACTTTGATCATATATTCCCAAAATATTTTTAGATATATTAAGATTTGTACAAGATCTCCATTATAAATACATTTTTTAAATATGTTTCAGCGTTTTGCATTAAGTCAATTATTAACACTCCAAAATCATTTCTTCAAGTTAATTGAAAATGATCAATATTCCACCTATATCAATAACTCTCATTCGTGAATTTTAAATCTTTGCAGATGGAAAAATGTCGGACACGGACCTGGTACCGATTTCCAAGCCAACCCTAAATTAAGAATGAAAGCCTCTGGACACTTCCAAGAGAATGAAGTCGATCTACAGAGCATTTTGCTTATGCCTTGGGTTCGCCGCGCTATTAATTCTATTCAGAATTTACGACAAGCGAACTGAAGAAGGCATAGCGTTCTCCAGGTCAAAAATCGTTAACGAAAAAACTGTCCCAGGAGAAGTTGTGATATGCGTTGTGGCTTGTGGAGACCGTTTAGAAGAATCACTAACGATGCTCAAATCTGCCTTAATTTTCACCAAAAGACCTCTTCGCTTCATTGTTATATCAGACTCCAATTTGATGCAAGCCTTTTCTGAGAAACTTACCGACTGGAAAGAAATTTACAATAAGACATTCGATTTCGTTGTAAGACCTGTTGAATTTCCTGAAGAGGATAAAGTTGTTATGTGGAGGAAACTTTTTAAACCTTGTGCTGCTCAAAGACTGTTTCTTCCTGTAAGTATGTAATAATAATAATCAGTATTATTGAAACAATGAGACTCAAGAAAATTATAGAATGGATAGTAATTTTCTTTTTATTGTACAAAAAATATTTAATTTTGAATTAACTTTCAATTCAAATACTTTCTTCTTTAATTAACTATTAACGATGAAAGGAGGGAGGATTTATGAAATAGAAGATATATAATTATCTAACCGTCATGATTATAAATCGCGTGTGCGCTGAAGTGTGAACTCCTGTATAATGCTAATGAGAAAGCAGAAAGTATGAAAATGCTTGACTGAGGAGTGTTGATAAAAGTATCCTCGCACTTTTCATAGCGTGTAGAATAGCTTGAAATTATACGAATCATTCACTGACAAATAATAGCCATTTCGCAACGGAAATCAGAATTCATAATAGTTTCGAAGTAAAATAAAATATATTTTCAGACTCTGCTCAATGATACGGATTCAGTTCTGTACATGGACACAGACACCTTATTTCTCTCACCACCAGAAGTAATCTGGGATGAATTCAAAAGCATGAATTCAAGTCAGTTGGCTGCCCTGAGTCCAGAACACGAGGATCCCAACGTCGGCTGGTACAACAGATTCGCGAAGCATCCGTTTTATGGAAAACTAGGAGTCAATTCTGGAGTAATGCTGATGAATTTGACTCGAATGAGAAATTTCAGATGGACAGAATACGTCGTGCCTATCTACAAACAGTACCGATTAAAAATTACATGGGGAGATCAGGATATAATCAACATTATTTTCCATTATCATCCCGAGAAGCTTTACGTGTACTCTTGCAGATATAATTATAGGCCCGATCACTGTATGTACATGTCAGTTTGCAACGAAGTTGAGAAGAAAGGGGCACTCGTTTTGCACGGTTCGAGGGGCACCTTCCATTCTGAAAGACAACCTTCATTTAAAGCTGCATTTAAAGCAGTTCAGGAATACCAGCTCAATACAGATCCATATGAAAATTTTCTACTGCCATTGAGAAATTATTTATCACTAGAGGATAAGTCCAATTGTGGGAAAGTTGTGGGCGCTTTTCTCGTTCAGCCCGAGTTGCATTTTAGTCCTGGATTGTGAATAACATGTACATCAAAACCGTATTGTAAACTTTACATTTACAAGTTTCGAAGTATTAGATCATCTTTTTGTGATAAAATGTTTTTCTCATTTCAGCTCTCTTTATTAACTCTCTTGTACTTATAGTATTAATTTTTCCACGTTTGTGTATAGTTTCATACAATTTGTTTTAGTAAATGTATGTAAAAATCAGAAAGTAACGTAATTTAGTTTCTGTATTTGCAATTAGTACGCGACTGTGATTTATGATCTTTTTGTTGTCCTGAAACTCTTATTATTAAGATTATATACTGTATTATTGTAAATGATTGGTGCCAAGAAGGCTTCTGAGTCTTAAACTTTTTGAATATATTATTATTATTATTCTAAATTATATCTCAGACTTAAGATGGTTACAGCCCAATATGTCGAAGGCACTTTTTGA
>JAUMHM010000031.1:46361279-46373184 GCA_032362435.1 Melikaiella ostensackeni | reverse complement strand
TCCGCCTGTTTGGCATGGGAAACCCTGTCAGTAGCAATGCTACAGCCAACATAGCCGTCGAAATCATGAGAGGAAAGCTCAAGCCCTACCGCGACGACAACGCGAGAACACCTTCGGTTATTATTATTATTATTATTATTATTATTATTATTATTATTATTATAAAGAGTCTTTTAATTATATGTCTGTTATGTATTTAATTTATTTATTCAAACATTTCAATTTTCAACATAATATTCATATTTATTAATACTAATCCAATTTTTTTTTAATAATTTTTTTTTTTCAAGTTACAGACCTTAAACTAGACCTAGAAGAATGTATTTCAAAGTTATTGTCCCAACTCCAAACGTAACCGTTTTTTGCACGGGAAGTGGTTGCAGCTGCCAGAGGGATTTTAAAAAAACCTGGCTGAAGAGAGAGAGGCAGACCTCTCTAAATTCCTTTTATGCGAGAGAGATAAATGTAAAAGCATGAATGACGTCATAGTCCCCCGCTCGCTGAGTGTCCCCACACCTTAAAACTCTCAATCGAGGTAGCCTTCCGAGTGAAGGAATCTTGGGTGAGGCTCGGGGCCTGACTTTTAGCTTTCAGTTGCCGATGCACCGTTTGTCGATGCGTTTAGTCGTTGTACGCCTTTTATTGCTTACGCGTCCACCTTTCAATATGTCGTGAACAGTGAATCGAATACTACCCAAGGAATTAAATCTCTTCATTAAAAAAATCTCAAAACCCAAGAAAAATCCTGCAAACTCATTATCAATAATTTCTATAACGATCGGTAGTCGTAGAACAACGGAACCAAATACGAAATGATCGAATCTTTCGAATCTCGCTCTGCGTCTCCTTATCAATTTTCTGACCTCGATCGACCTTCTTCAGTACGAAATGAATTTCTACAAAGACACGTTTTTCTATTTACTTCGTCCAGTACGTGATCCAGTAATAACAGTTGGAAATCGGCAGAGTGCTCGATCGCAGTTCACGTTTGATTAACTCTAATTTCTTTGGAGCTGATAAGTTAAATAAACCTGAAAATTATTGGATAATGCTCGAAGGACGAGAGTAACGGTTTCACGTCGACCGAAAGAAGAGCAGATGTACGCCACTGGATACTTAATGGGCGCAACAAGTGGTCGAAGATTCGAACGATTGGTTGTACATGGAGAGCGAAGACACTGTGGCAGTTAATTTTTTTTCTCACGCGATCGACAAACGAGATGTGTTTGCTTTCACCACTGTCTTACGCAGAGGTGACATCTGAGTTTCCTTGTCCTCTTAACCTGCATAATTGAGCTCATCTCAAAATGTGTGATTAATGGACTGCTTTGATGCTTTTTACCACCAGGCAAGTCACTAGGTGAGAATAAGATCCTCGGAAATTGAAGTCGGTCTTATCAGAGCACGACTAGATGATTCACACTGTCTGATAAAGAAGATTAAATTTCCACCAGGAAGATAAAGAGCAAATTGAGATGTGAGTTGTACATTGAGATCCGAGGATAGAACTAAAGACATCCAAGTCTACCAAGCAGGATTATCTTCTCCAGTTGAATCAGCTTTGTAATTAAATAAACAGTCCGCAATTTTAACTCTGATCTATATATCTTTACTAACTGAGTTGCTTCGAGAATTATGCGCTTCCAGTGACTCTAGGATTGACATTGATCCCAGATAGAGTGACCATGATGAAATTCAAGTCGCTGTTTCGCAGAGGACATCATAGCCACCAGTCTCAGCAAAAACAGCCCCCTCGAAACCGTCAGAGCCATAATCAGCAGCAGCAGCAACAAGTGGCTCTGCCGTCACAGGCCTCGTCGAGCGGTTCGCCGCACGAGGATATGTCAAAAAGAGCAGCCGAGGGCGCAGCTGCAAGTGTAACTTGGTTGTCGACTTCCTCGGTGGGCCGGGAGTCAGTGCCGACGACGGTGAGTGCCTCCGGGAAGAACAGCACTCTCCGAGGTCAGCCACAGCACCCAATGAAAGGGGCGCCTCTCACGAAGGGCTCCTATGAGAGGATGCAAGAGCTCGAGCGAGAGAACGGACTTCTCCGGAAAGAACGTTCGCATCTCGAAGTCAATTTGCGAAACGCGAGCACTTGTGACGCCAGGAGACTCGATGAGCATCACGCGGAACTTACGCTACTCAAGGTAAAATAATTATGTCGTGCGCCGTTGCCCCTTGGAAGTAGTTCTTTCCGCTCCGTGATGCACGCGATTTAATGACCGCAATACCCAACTCCAGTGTTTACATCGTCTCAGGGAGTTGTTTAGATCTTCTCGGGACCTCCTTCTTGAGAACCAGTTCCACCGGTATTAGAATAAATTGCTCTTTCCTGCTCTTTCCTGAGAAGTTTTATTGAGACGGTTTACAGGCAAAATTGTTTCTGAAAGAAAAATTTAATTGGATCAAAAGTATCTCACTGGCTATTAATAGAGACACAGTTTAATGAATGGAATATTTGAACCAGTTACTCTTTGAATGCCTCTTAAAAATGATGTATCCTGTCCTGAAGAATTTTGAAGATTGCACCAATTTTTTTTCTACCCGGCAACAAGGCTTGAATAGGAAAAAATTAAGGTTTCTCATTTTAACGTAAAAACGAGGAATATTATATTTTTCCAAATACGCGATTTTTCTATCAGGCGAAATGCACAACATATTGAATAGATTATCTGAGAAATTAATTCTTTTCTGCTTGATAGCGACTATCACACCTCTCAGTCTTGTTTCTTATTCCCTGCAGGCGAAAATATTGTCAATTTATTTAATTCCTTCTATTCCATTCGTAATCCAGAAAGAATAGAAGAACTTGAATCAGTTACAAATAAGTCCGCTTTTATGGAATTCAAAGTGACTAATAAGTGTCATGATCCACTGCGATTAGAAGAAATTAAATAAAATAATTGAAAATATGTTCGCCTGCAGGAAATACAAAAGAAGTCTGACAGGTGTGATGGTCGCTATGAAATAGAAAAGAATTAATTTATCATTCTTTTCAATATGTTTTGCATTTCATTTGATGGAAAAATCACATATTCAAAAAAATTAAGCATTCCTCACTTTTATGTTGAAATGTGAAAACCTTACTTTTTCTTCACCCAGATAGCACAACAATTTGCAGCAAACTTGCCGAAAGTTTGCGGTGTAAGGTTCGGATGTCTGCACCGCAAACTGAAGGCAAGTTTACCGTAAGTAGGAAAATGTCCGTCTTATCGTAAGCTTGTATCGTAAATTTGAGTAAAACTTGCAGGAAGTTTGCGGGGAAAGATTCATTTTTTTTAAATACAAAATATGATACACTTTTGTATACAGATAACGCAGCATTCTGGGAGAACAGAATAAAAACTATTGCGCAGCCCTAGGTGCCATAGAAAACTATTGCGCATCAGATTAAGTTAAAACTTCGCCAGGCAAGTTTTCTTCAAGCTTGGTTCGCAAGCTTGCCGTAAGGAGGACATTTTCTTCCTTGTGGCAAACTTGCTTAAAGTTTGCGGTGTAAGCTTCCGAACCTTGCACCGCAAACTTCCGGCAAGTTTGACGCAAATTGTTGTGCTATCTGGGTATACAAACCTTCTTAGCGGGCAGGAGATGGAACGAATCAATTTAGGTGGGTTTGAAAAAATCAATCAATAATGAAATTGACATTCATTTTTTGTAAAGGAAAGAATATCATTAAGTGCATTTTCTAAAAATTGAATAGTTTTTTTTTTCTTAGACCACCAGTTTTCCTTCCTTTTCCCCTGATTTTAAGAATTACAGTAAACATTGATTCCCCAGATCCTAAAATCAAACTCTTCACTCGAATCATTGATAACTATTCAATTTCTTTGACCCTTTTTTCTGAAAAAAAGTATTAATCTTCAAAAGACCAAAAAATCTATTGAACACAAACTAGACAGTGATAGAAAGCACGGTAGTCTCAAAGATAATACTTTGTTCAATGAGGTTTAAATATATATGTATATTTATAATGATGACTGCAACACGTTATGCAATTCAAAACACGATATGAAAATGAGAGACAATTCATTGAACTGCACCTTTTGTCTAGAGCCCAGAAAATATCATTTTATTCCTTTAAATAAATATTTCCTTATCGACAATCATCGCAAAAAAATACATTTCTATTGTCAGGATCAAATTTAAATAATAGAACTGAATACATTTTATAGGCACGCCAGTAAGTAAGAATATTGCTTGAAGCTCTTCAAATTATAGAATATTTGTAAAAAAAACTATTGAATATAAATAATATTTTTGAAATAAAACTTTAAGAAACAATCTAATAAATTATTCATAACATTGTTATGTAATATTGGAGAAAATATATGTCATTATATTCTTGTACAAGAAAAAATTGCAACTAGGTACCAAGAGAGTGAATCACACAGAAGCAATATATTATTTCTTTTCTTGTCACATTGGTATCATTACGCAAATAAATCCTTGGCATATTATTACGTAAATATTGAAATTGACGGTATATTCAATTCTACTCATAATTTTACGCCTCAGGCGTAACATCGTGCACGAACACATCTTTTGCAGAGAAAATAACATCCTATGAATTTCTAATTTAGTGCCACGAGAACTTTTATTGAAAATAAAAGAGCATATTTAACATTTCGCTTATAATCTCAATAACAGTACAACTTTAACATTAGTTTTAAATAAAAAATGTTCAACTCATTAAAATAATTATCTGCTAAAGCACCTCAATTTCATGGTAAATGAAATATAAAGTATTTTGTAATTAATTTAATAAACGGACTATCAGAGTGATAAGCATTTATAGTAAAAATCCTAAATAAATAAACAAAAAAATGGTCACAAACAATTTTGTATTAAATAAACCTGAACAAAACGTAAAACATTGCTTAAGCTTTTAGAAAGGTCGTTGACCCTGACTTCTAATCGCTTCTAGTTTGTATTTTTATTCGTTGCTAAGTAACCACATTGCTGATGTCACCATTTTGTACCAATCAAGTTACTTTTTTCCCGCTAAATCAGCACCCCTGGCTCCCCTGAGAATGTTTATTTACAGTATGCTTTATGCATTACTCAAGTAAACAAATAGTTCTAAGATTAATTGAAAAAAGCCACTCAACTTTTTGAGGTATTCTGCAATTTTAAGTAATGACAATCTAATTTTAAGAGCAGTCTTTTTAATCTATACTTACATCTGGTTGCCGGCTTTAGCAAAACAACAAAACAAAACTTGCTTTCTTTTCTCTTTTTGTAATCATCCCATCGTTGAATTAACAAAGAAGCATCATAATTGTACAATATGATCGCCTGCAGATAGTTTTATATAAAGAAATAATTGCGGAAACGATGTACTAAACTGATTAGAAAGTTGATTTTTAAGTCAATGCTATAATGTTCTTCTCAGTACTCTGCTAATTTTTAGGTTATGTTTGCACAGTCGGGTCGACCGCCGGGGTCAGACAGTCGCTGTTTTTTTTCTCAACGGATTCGCAAATCCCAATGACAAAATTTCACTAAACTGCACTAAACTTGTATCCCCGTTCAGTGTTCTGTCAGTGTTATTATTCGGAATCAGAAAATTCATGTGGATGTATCGTGAAAAGGGAGCAAAAAGCAATCAAAAGAACTAGGAGAGAACATGATAGAATGTAATTTGGATCCGACAACGGTAAAGTACTCTTTGCTTAGGTTAGGTTTTCTTCTGAATTTAAAAGAAAAAATAACTTTACAAAGACATTTTCTTTATCAATTAATACTTCAATCGCTTTTTTCTATAACTATAATCAAAATCGCAAAATAAATGCCTGCGTGTATCCCATTTGAGAATAGTATATAATAGGTTTTAGTATGGATTTTCCAAAGCTTATTAAGTTTACACTTGTTATATAATTATATCGTATTGTGCTCTATAGGATTTACTCCAACAGTCAGCAGAAATTCCCAAACTAGTCGTCGGTACAGTGTTTCGAATAGTAGAAACTTACGTAATTATTTGATGGCATTAAAAATATATTTTTTTACCACGAAATTGCGCAACAACTGTATGTTTTGGAGTTTAAGAGTAGAATTTGAATTTCATAAATTTGTACTTCGTATGATACTACTAATTACAATTATAAGTTCATTTTTAAAGCAAATAATATTGATTCACTATTTATTGAGTAATCTTGAATTTTTAGGATCCAATTTTTTAATTTAAATATTGTTATATACCCGGTAAGAAGGTGTAAATTGAAACGAATTATAATGATTTCAAGTATCGTCTAATTTGGAACGTTTTGAATCCAAAACACATTTTCATTCTTTTAAGAATAGTCAAATTAAAATTAATATAATCCTGTTTAATATTATGAGACGACCTCAAAGACGAAGTCAATTTAATTCCCTCTATATTATATGAAGTGTTAATTGTCAATATTTTAATCCTGAACTAAAAGTGAATTGAATTGAATTAAAATGATTTCAAATATCGTCGAATTTTTAACTTTTTGAATCCAAAACAATGTATTTTTTTCAGGATCAACATAATTCTGACCTAGAGCGTCTCACCAGGGAGAACGAAGTCCTTCGTTCTCGAATTCAAGACGTTTCGCACTCTCCGTTATCCGATTCAGAGAAGCAGCAATTATTAGACGCAGCCAGACCTCAACACATTGCTCCTGCCAATTCAATCATCATTCACCAAGAAGTGTGCTGCGCGCCTACAAATGTACCTCGAGAAAAGACAGAAAACACTGGTCCTGAATGGGACAAACGATCGTCGGTATCAGAAGTATCCGTTACGTGTTTACAGGACAGAATTCTACAGATGGAAGAAACCCATTATTCCACTAACGAGGAATTACAGGCTACCATTCAAGAACTTAGCGACTTGCAGGTAATTTTCTGACTTAATTCTCAGTTCACTTTCATTTTCTAGCATTTACGATTAAAATATAAATAATAACAAACAAAAAATTGTGTCCATAGGCGCAGCTGTCTGAACTTCAAGCCGACAACGATAGATTAAATGAAGAAAAAGGCGTCTTACTCGAATCTCTCTGCAGACAAACAGAAAAACTGGAAGACTCTCGTTCCAAAGTAGACACTTTGCAAGGTCTTCTTCTAAGAGAAGAGCAACCACAGAAGGCCTGGAAGGGATATAACACAGAAAGAGAGCAGAAGCTGGTCGATCTCTTGAAGGTGAATAATCCAAATCTCTTGTCAGATTTACTCTTCATCAATCTTTAATTCATTCTGATCAATTCTTAATAATCTAAAATTCGAACTTTTACTTACAGAGCGCGCAGGAAGAACGGGAAAGCCTGCTGGAAAAGCAGGAGGAGTTGACGTCGGAACTGAAGAATCTGCGAGCAACGGTCGAAGCAATAACGATAGAAGCTGATAGTCTTACGAAACGTGTTCACTTTTTAGAGTCTACAATCGACGCCGTGAACGTTGAGAAGAAGGTTTTGGACCTCGAGCTAGCGGAATCGAAGCAAGATGGAGCGAATAGGAGCATCGAGATCAACAGGTTAGCAACTCTCCTAGAAAATGCGAGGGCGAAGATTGAAGAACTTGAGCAATCAAGGCAGCTGGAAACCAAGAGCGAAGCTGATGAAATGCTGGACGCTGCTCGGAGAGAAAAAGATACGCTAGAAACGCAGGCAGCTGCTCTCCAGGAACAATTGGCGCGTTCGTATTGCGACCATGATCGGTTGCGAGATCAATTTTCGCAGCTTCAAGAAGAATATAAGGTACTCAGCTTGATCGCTACAATAAACAGATATTACTTTGTCTTTTTGTAACTACAATCTTTATTCACAATTTTTACTTCCAGGTGGCCCGCAATAATTCGAAGTCCGTGGTAGAGGATTTGGAATACCGACTCAATCAAGTAAAGGAGGAGGGACTATCAGTGAATACGGAATTGCAATTGGTTCGAGATTCTCTCTCTGAGCTACAGGCCCAATGTCAGCGGCATTTAGAAGACAAACGAGAGTTGAAGGCCGCTCTGAGTGAGTTGCAACGGCGAGAAAGAGACGCTCAGACTCGTCAATACGAACTCGAACGTGCATTAGCTGAAGAGCGAAAATTACGCCAGGAGGAAAGTACTGAGTGGGCACAATTTCAGACTGATTTGTTGATGACTGTTCGCGTTGCAAATGACTTCAAAACTGAAGCACAGTGCGAGTTGGAAAGAGTAGTCATGGAGAATAAGGCGCAGAGAGATAAATTGAGAGCTTTGGAGGCGCAGCTGGACAAACTTAATGACCCAGGTAAACTTTTGTGTGTTTTCTCTAAATTAGAACAGAAATTGTTTATTTTTATGAATTAAACATTCTCTGTTGTTAAATTACAGTGAATCAAAAGAGTGCGATTCCACCAAACTCGAGATTTGTTACGACACCGACGGAAACGCAGCAGTGCGTTCTCACAAATGTGCAGCAGGAAATTGCAAGAAGTCGTAAGGCGAATATCTCGCGACAAGATTCTAGACTTTCTGTAAAGTGTTTGATAGAAAGTATAGAAAATGCGACTAAACAGGCGAAAGCTGGTAAGTTGATTTGGTTTATCGTCACAAAGTCACAAATATTTCAAAATATTTCAAAGATTTTAAAGACTTCAAAGTATTTCACAAAGATTTCAATGATTTCGAAAGATTTCACAAAGATTTCAGAAAGATTACGAAGGTTTCAAAAGATTTCAAAGATTTCACAAAGGCTTGTACACCAGATTTCAAGAGTGAACAACCCTTCGAATTTTTCCGTACTTTTATTAAATTTACAGGTCCGGGAAGTCGGAGTAGTTCTACCTCATCTCTCAATTCGATAGGAACCAATGATGTGATATCCTTAAAGGCTCCTCTTAGGGACCAGCAACAAATCTCCAATCTCATATGTCCAACGAATTCTACTAACAATAATAATAAGAATCAATCTCCCAATGGAAAGAAGTCATTTTCTGGTAAGCTAAATCCAATTCCCTGTGAATCTTATTCAAAATATTAACAGTTTCTTGACATAATATTAAATATATATTTGCAGATTCGAAGCCATCTGGGCCAGTGGTTTTAAGCCCGAGTCAGTTGCTAGATACGGCAGCTATCAACGCCAAAACAATAGACTTCGTGCGAAGAAATAGTGTAACCGATTTGTCAGATCGGAAGGATCCGCTCTGCGGTCTTGTGAAAAACGGTGGATCCAGGAGAAACGCGTTGCTCAAGTGGTGTCAGAACAAAACGATAGGCTACCGCAATATCGACATTACAAACTTCAGTAGCTCTTGGAACGATGGACTCGCTCTCTGTGCAATTCTGCATACATATTTACCCGATAAAATTCCATACGATTCGTTAACGCCAACTGAGAAGAAAAGAAATTTCTCGATTGCCTTCTCTGCGGCGGAAAGTGTTGGAATACCGACGACTTTGGTAGGTTCGACCTTCCAGAAAATTGTCAAGTCATTTTCGCAGACTTCATGGTCTTTCCCTTATTCTCCTTTTTCAAAGAATTCACTTATTTTCCCCTGTTTTCTAGAAACTTCCCTTTTTTCTCGTTTTTTCGGTTAATTTTGTGAACTGAATTAATAAAACCCAATAACAAAATCTAACGATTTTTCGTTAAAAGTTTACTCTTTTTTATTGAAAATTCAGTAGACTTTTCAACCAAATTTTTGAACTTTATTTTTGGTTCAGAATTCATTTTTTTTTTTATTAAAAGTGCAATGTATTTCGACATGAAATCTTAGGAATTTAAAGTGTTTCATATTGAATTTAATATGGTTTGTACATTACTTTTATTTAAAAGAATTTTCCTTTCTTTTTAAAAAAAATCACCCTATTTCCCCTATTTTAAGTGCATTTTGGGCTGTGAAGTCTGTTTTCGTTATATTATTTTTCTTACTCAGGTTCATGTTATTCAGTTTGGATTTGTTCATTACAGAATATAGGAGACATGTGCCAACTGGAGCGCCCCGACTGGCAGCAGGTTATGACCTATGTGACCAGTATTTATAAGTATTTTGAGACGTGAGTTTCCAAAAGCAGGGCGTCGCCCTTTGCTTCTTCCTGGAACGAGAGATACGCGAGGAAGATACGTAAGGCATCTAGTCAACTACACACCGCAAGAACAGCTTCCTCGAGGAATGGAAGCTGGATCATGATCATTTTTTAAGTCGCAGACGAGAATCCTTGTAGAGTACAAAGTCTGAGAGTTCGTAAGAAAAGGACGATCGAGTCACTTCCTGAAGCCCATCAAAGAGTCTGGCAGGACTTGATTCACGAGATTTGATAAATGCGTGAACGCAACGTTGTGAATTTACATAGCTTCATTCGCGTGCTTTTAATGCACTGTTGATATATCTACGCCACGCTGAAGCTTTCTTTTAGATGAAAGAGAAACCGGAGGTATTTTTTTCAGAATAAAGACTTCATTTTTTATAGAAGAGAGTGATACCTGGACTCATTTTGTTTTAAATATTAACAACTTTCATGGTGGGAGCGAGATGTTTAATGCAATTTTCAAATTAGTGAGCAGCTGTTTATTTCATTATTTTTTACAATCAACCAATTCAAAAATCTAGATGAAGACTTCGCAATCCTAGTTCGGTTTATATACATTAACTATAAATTCCTTGATTAATGTCTCTAATGTATACAATTCTTTATTAAATCAAAACTGCAAGGAAAAAGCATTTAATGCATTCTTGACAAAAATGAGAGAAAAAAAAATCTCTAAAAGAACTATTCGGTTATAAAATTCTACTTATAATAAAAACCATTTTCATCTTGAAGGAATTCTAACTAGGTAACATGCTAGGTATGAAGTACAACAAAAAAATTGAGCTCTTTATTTCCTCTTATACAGTAATACTGTTTTTGGAAAAATAAGACACAAAAGCGGCATGCAGAAAAAGTCAGTTTTCATCGTCTACTACTTTTGGACTTTGAGAATACGTGTTCCAAAACGAAAATTCTGTTCTTGAGATAATAGTTAGTAGACGGAAAATTTACTTTCAAAACTTGATTAATTTGTATTGAATTACTTTTTAGATATATCTGAAGATAAATTCAATTTTAAAGTAGTTTTTACTTTAAATATAACATAACTTGCTGAATAGTCTTTATAACTCTAAATGATTTTCTATATCTTAAAAATACTTTATTCCTTCCTTGGAATGTAAATTTCGCAATCGCTGCATCTTGTTAATTTTGAGATACTGCTTTAAAAGAAAAAGCTGGATACCAATTTTGAAATTTACCCAAAGTCTTTCATTTAATTTAATTTATTTTTTTTCAGGACATACATAAACAACACGAAACAATGTGCAGATAATTATAAACTTTTGAAGAGAATTGAGGGTACTAATATCGTCCTCAAAAAAGCAATTATTGTATGGTATCCCTAGGAAAAAAGTTACAACGCCTCAAAATTTTTAGCTTAGGATGCCGCATCGATTTTTTTAATGCGATGTGTCGAAGTATGAAATTCACATCACATTTTTTTGTGTGCATATGCATACGAAATACTCAACGACTTTCTCGATATCTTTGATATCGTAGTAGTCTTCAATTCTTTTAAAAAATCTACCTAGTATTCCTATCATGATTAACGTACAATTTTGACCACCTAAAATGGCGTTCTTTCAATAAAAAAGCTACATCGAATTTTCCGCACTAAAGCGTGAAATTTTGCAATAAAACACGCAAAAATTTGTAGAATTTAAATAAAAAGTAAAGTATCAAAAACTCGTCGAATCAAAGAAATTAAATTGGTACGGAAAATTATTTGAAGATCCCGATTCCTACCGTAACGATATTTTTTTGGACAAACTCGTGTCCACACGAAATAAGATATCGAGTTAAAAAATGTGGAAATTAAATGAAAGGTACTAAGGTAAGTTTATCTGGCCTTAAACGTTATAATTTAAAAGA
>JAUMHM010000031.1:46344407-46355435 GCA_032362435.1 Melikaiella ostensackeni | reverse complement strand
TAGTGCCGTTTATGTCATTTCCAAAAATTTCAACTCGATATCTCATTTCGTGTGGATATAAGTTGTTTGAAAAAAAAAATCTGACGTTCCTCCAGTTTTAATTTCTTCGAGTAAATTTTCTACAAATTTCCACCCAAATGATGTATACAAACGTAAGTTACTGTTTCCTTTTGCATTTCCCAAAGTTTCAGACCGATATTTTATTCACAAAAAGAGTAAATCGTTCCAAAAATAAAGATCAAAAATCGAGCATTAGTTTGGTCAAGTGACTCCTGTACTTCAGGTTCGACACATTCAACTTTTTCCAAAGAAGTATGCATTTAACTCAATCCAAAAAGATATGCCTCTTGAACTTTTAAAAGAATTCTAAATTTGACAAACAATTTATTTTTTAATTTGTTATTTTTTATTACTGATCACTAGCAAAAACTGTATGTACAAAAAATGTACCATAATTTTTCAACCACTAGGAATTTTTTTTTGAATTTTCAGATCCAAAAATCAAACAGAAGATATTATACGATTTCGAAATCTTTAATTTTTTCTTACTTTTTTCGAATGCTAACCCAAAAATTCTTTTCCCTCAGCTCAAACGATTCGATTAATTTGATCATTTTCGCTCCGCCCTAATAATTAACAGTTATCAATCCATAGGTCTAGAAGTGGTTTCCACATGGATTTCCACGTAAATATTTCGATGTGGAAAGTTTCACTAATTTCCATGTGCATTTTCACGTGGATGGATAAATTTACGTAAATTTCCACCTGAATATTGAAATTCCATCCATATTAGATTCATATTTTTCATCACTTTCATCACTGACAACTTCAATTTGAAGTTCGTTACAAGCCAAGAGAATCCAAATTGTTGCAAGGCCTTTTAGGAATTTGCTATAAAAAGCTTGGAATATTTTGAAAATTATCAAAATAAAATATCTCCCGTTTGAGAAAACATGATCCTCGGTACTAAGACGTTATTGAAGTGCTTTTTGTTTATAATTAAGCTGCGAATAATTTAAACAGTCCAACCTTTTTCCTTCTGATACAAGCACATATTATTTCAAACTTATGTTAAGTCCAGCCCGAGCGGTGGATATTTAGCAGCTGTTTTAAATTGAATCACATGTTTTATTCACGAGATTATACACGTCAGGCCTGTATCGGATGTCTAAACAAATATTTCATAATTATACATTTCAAAATATCAAAATGATGGAAAACAAATTATTAACACAAATATCATGAAAAATGTCTCGAGAATTAAGAAACTAGACTTCGATTTGAAAAAACAGTCTACGCAATTTTATTCCTTTTTAAAATATATGTACAGGGTGTACCTAATGGCGCGCAACTCAAATACACTGTTACCACTAAAATCCAAACCACAATACAATTAATTTAGACTATTGAAAAACGATCCAACTCTTGAACAGTTTCCTAAATGTGCGATGATACCGCTCATCTAAATTCTACTCACAATTTCATGACGAAAGTCTTCTACTGATAGTTAATAAATACCCCATCCCCCTTTATTCTTCTACTATTTGACATATTTATTTTCACAATAAAATACAATAAATTACAATAAAGTACAATAATGCAAAATTGTAATTTTTTGCAATAATTCGTAAGTACTTGTAAAATTTTTTAAAACTGTCCGAATTCTCGCAAAAACTTGTAGTTTCTAGTAGAATTATTTTTGTAATTTTTCGCTGTTTCTTGAAAAATATTTAAAAATTGTAGAAAATTTGAAAAATAATTCTACTAAAAACTACAAGTTCTAAAAGAATTCGGACACTTATACACAAAATTTTACAAGTAATTACAAACTATCACAAAAATTTACAATTTCGCATAATTGTACATTATTGTATTTTATTTTGAAAATACATATCCACAAGGGACTCTACAGGTAGGCTCTAAGTCAATATAATTCCTGTCATTCTTTGGTTTTTTGTAATGATTCTACAAAGGCAATCTCTTGAACACGATTCTCTTGACGATTAAAAAAAAACATTAGGAAAATATGCAAAGGTAACACGCTTGCCTGAAGGACACGTCATCGGAGAGAACCCTGTATATATACAAATATTTGCATATATAATACAGATGTAGATATATACATACATAACATAACATAACGTCGCACGGATATCACGTGGATCGCGATAATTTATTGAATTACAGCTGCTTATTCCAAATGCGTTATATAGCTAGCTAATTTTGCTCGTGTACGCATAGCGAATTTTATCGATAATCCTCTATACTTGAAAATTCATATTTCAGAGTTACAAAGTCGCGCCATTCACGCCAAGAATCAATTCGCATCTACACTGAGTTTTATAGTTTATTTTATACCTCTATTATCGTAATGGCAAAGTGAAAGTATGACCCATACCTAGACTGTAAAGTTTAAAAAACAAAAATATAAAAATTCTTCTTAAACCTACGTCCTTACATCGTGATTCGCGCAGGCATTACATCCTTCAAACATCCTCTCTCGCGCCCCTCAGATCGGCTTAAGCTTATGATTAAGTGAATCGCTACATTAATGACTTTATCTTGAAACAGAACCCAGCGAATGTTCCCTGATACCGTCGGTTCCAATTCTATTCCCTGTGATGCAAACTCTTTCGTACGGAACGATACGATACGATATCACTGGTATTAGCGAACTCCGCTCTTCGAGTGTGCTATAAGCCACTGCAGTGTTATGTCGATATTGTCTTTCTCCTTGCACGAAATACTGTAGCAACAGATTTCACGATCTTGAATGGCAGAGAGGTTCCTGAAAACACGCATTCTGTAGCACTAAATTCAACTTTCGGAAGACTGGACTAAAACTTACAAATAGCTGTGATTTTGTATACACTTTCATTATGAAAACTCATTGCTATTTTAAAAAAATACTCTAGATGTGAAACAAGAAATAAGGACATGAGAATGACAACTGGGAAAAACCAAAAATGAAATTTTACAGGATGGCCAAAAAAAGTTTTCTGCGACAGGTTTTCAAATATCAAATTTTGATAAAATTATAAAAGCATGTGTTCCTCAAGACCTCTACATTGAAGAATTGAATTTTTCTGTGTGGGAGGGAGTAAAACAAAATGGTCCTTATCTACTTTTCCATCTCATAAATGTGAAAACTGCGTGCTTTTTTATAAAATCACGATAATACAGTAAGGACTTTATCGGGCCTGTTAAATATGTGCGATATATAAGTTTTTTTTTATTTTCAAAAATTTCGAAAAATGTTCGCACTCAAAATCAAGAATTTATGAAAATAGTGATGCCGTTCAAGACGAGAAATGTTAAGGCGGAGGCCGAGAAAGGCAAGGCAGGATAAGTCAAGGCCTCGCATTTCGAGACAATTCAAGGCGGCCATAATTCAAGGCCTTGTCTTGAACTCGTCTTGAAGGCTTGCATTTCCTTCGGCAGATGTGCATCTTTCCTTCGACGAACCGACCGCCTGAGAAGGGGGAACAAATTAAAGCTCTCGCATGATGATTTTGGATGCAAGTTATTACAAAAATCTTAATGTAGTAATAAACGTTAAACACTTTATAAAAATATGAAGAAAATAATTCGTAATAAAAAATTACAATTTTTAATAATTTAGCATTTTAAAATTATTCCGTAAAAACTTGTAATAAGAAAATTGTCTATTTTTTTTATTAAAAATATTTTTCTTTTATCTAAAAATTATAATATAGTATCATACAATAAAAGGTCACTTTGGAGAGAAGTTAATAAGGGTTGAGATATCGAGATGGAAAATTTAATTGAAATAAATTAAGTTTAAATAATTTAACCAAATAATTGAATAATAATTTAAAAATTACATCAAAGTGAAGTGAGGTAAATAATAATTTACATTTCTCTTTAAATCAAAGTATGCAAAAATGCTAATTGTTGAAGCAGAACAAAAATTGCTTTTCAAGTTAACTTTGACGAAGGTTTTTCAAAGCATACACTTTTGTTCTGAAAATGAAACGAAAACGATACAAATTTTGCGCTATCCATCAATTTTTTAACAACATATTGTACAAATAGTGAATATTTCAATATTTTTCTTACAAATTGTATGACACACTTCTGGAATATTTATTATTTGCTGATTGTAGAATGTTTAAGAATTTTTCTGGGGACTGAATTTGGAACAAAAAAGTTAAAGAATTAAAAAATTTGTAGTCACTTCGAATAAGATATTAAAAATAATTTCACTGTGTTTTAGAAAGATATTCCAAAATTCTCAATATAGGTAACCAATCTACTTGATTATTAAATATATAAAAATTTCAAAATGTGTGATCGATCTTCAACCAAAGAAATGATTTTTTAACAAAGTAGTTCCACTTTCAACCAAGTAGTTGAATTTTCAACCAGAAAAGATGAATTCTAAACGAAAAATGTGATATTTGATATTTCAACCGAAATAGATTTTCATTTTAAATCAAAGACAATGGAATTCAACCAAAAAAGACGAATTGTCAACAAAATAGTTGAACCCTCCACCAAAACAGAATAAATTTCAACCAAATAGTTGCATTTTTAACCAAAAAGAATAATTTTCTACCAAAAAGACGAATTTTCAACAAAATACATGAATTGTCAAATAAATAGTTGAATTTTCGACGAAGAATATTAATTTTCTAACAAGAAGGCAAACTTTCAACAAAACAGTTGAATCCTCTACTAAAACCAAATAATTTTCAATCAATTATTTGAATTTTTGACCAAGAATATTAATTTTCTACCAACAAGACGAATTTTCAACAAAACAAAATTAATTTTTAAGTAAAAGAAAAACGAATTTTCAACAAAATAATTACATTTTCAAACAAAAAAGATGAATTCTCAACGGAAAATATAATAGTTAATATTTCAAATAAAAACGATTTTAATTTTAAATCAAAATTGAATTCAACCAAAAAAGACGAAATTTCAACGAAATAGTTGAATGCTAAACTAAAACTTTTCTAGACCAATTACATACACCGGGAATCGTGAAAACTGGTAGATTCATATTTTCAAGTCTCTAATTCAAAATTTTTTTAAATTTTACTTTGTTCTTCTGGCCGGCTTACAGACAAAAGATATCTGCTGAGAAGGGTCAGAGAAGCTGTGGTCTTAGAGTACGGGATTCTCACTGAGTGGTAGGCGTTGGCACATCTGCTAGTGGAAACTCAAGCCTTCGAGACAAGTCTTGATTTTCTAGGCCTCGACATTTTCAAGCCAGATCCAAGACGAGAAATTTAAGGTGGCAGGTATGTCTCGTCTTGTCTTGATGCTTGACATTTCTCGCTCGACGGCAGCACTATATGAAAATATATGAGAATAACAACTGGACAAGGATCAAAAATAAAATTATTTCTACACTACACGATAGAAAATTTACTCAAAATGATAGAAACATGTGGCCATTATTCACAATATTTCAGGGAAGAGAAAACATTTGTTAACAACAATTTATGTGTTTGAGGTAAAAAAAACCAAATGGTCCTTATCCAGTAGTCATTCGCATATTTTTAAAATTCATTTTTTCGAGTGAAAGGAGAAATGAGCTTTTACTTTAAAATCAAAAAGTAGTCGAGCGGTTTTGCTTTTCCTTTTTGAAGTTAAAAGTTTTTCACGTCAGAAGTTATTGAGTTTGATCAACTCTTTACAGAAAGCAAAGGTTTGCAATTGTACTTTATTCAAGTATGTAATTTTTTAAACTTTTGTGTTTATATATTTAATATGAGGTAACTTACATTCTTTCTATGAGTCCGTTTTCGTCTAAAGCGTGTGGCAAATCTCTTTTGTTGCCAAGAACTAGCACTGGGATCCCTGACAATTGTGGTTTGTCTAAAAGGTTGTGCAATTCATTTCTGCTGGCTTCGATTTTCTCGGAATCAGCTGCATCTACCATGTAAACTATAGCATTTACTCCCCTGCAATATCGTTCCCACATGGATCTGAATCTCGGCTGTCCTCCGATGTCCCATACTTTGATTGTGACGTTACCCTTTGTTATCTTGCGCATGTTAAAACCCACGGTAGGTATCATATCTTCACTAAACTGACCTGACTGAAAAAAGAACAAGAAAGCACAGTGAAAAAATCAATTAAGATGTTAATAAAAGCGGTGCAACAATAAATAGACTCTAGTGAAACATCAAAGGTTATAACAACTTTTATTCAGAGAAGTTATGATTTGAAAACGATTCTCATTTTTTATTTAAACTAACACAAGAGCTTCTGATTCCTATATTAAGATATATTTTTAGATATAACACAAAAATTAAGAAAACTTTTATTTTTTTTTCTATAAACGAACTGAAACTTTAATAATAGCCCTAGATTAAATAATTATTTGTTTCTATCCTGCGAACCATGTTGGAATCAATATTCTCAATTCTTAAAAACATATCGTCCATCTAGTTGCATAAGACACAAAAACGAAATTTTATAGGTTTAAAATATTACTGATAATCGACGCGTGGTGTTATAAAGTACAAAATGCAACAAAAAAGAATTTTTGAAAATGGTGTGGCTTACGACCTTACGGAACTAAATGGACGATATTATGTTTACCTTACATCTAGTGTTTTTTCGTCATTAATTAATTATTGAAGTGTGGCAGTACAGAACTAGATAACGAACACAATCGGAATTTCCGAGCTGAAGTGTTGTTAAATTGATGCTAAAAAAGTTATATTAGAAAAAGTTATCCAGTTTCGAGGAAAAAGATGTGGAAGTTGACAATCGCAACGTGACACTGACCACAAATTGAAGCAGGCGCGGCTGCGGATTGCAATAAAAAATCTACTCTTCAGTGTAAATAAAAAGTAAAACCTTCCTTCCGAGATACTGAGTCTCTGCATGCGGGTAAAAAAGATTTGAGCTAGAAAAGTTAGTCCATTCCCAGTAAACCGGTAGCGATTGAAAATCGAATTTTCAATTTTTCACAAAAATGAAAACTTGCACCCGAAATATGGGGATGCCGAATATGAATAACAAATGTTTACAAATAAATTATTCTTTTCCAAGAAAATCAAAATTTAATGTCATGACATCGTACTGTGACAGATAATTTTTCGCTGAAAAGCCTATGAAAAAAAAAATTATTTTTTCGTTCAATAAACGATAATAATTTCAATATCGATGAAATTTTAAGTAAAATTTAAATTATTATTTTTTTATTTATATACATTAAAAAATGAGAACTCGAATTAATATTTTTAACATAAAGTGTATTTAATTTTTAAATAATAAACCCATAATAAATAAATCTATTTTCGGAATAATGTTGGTTATCTAATTCTGTACTGCCACCTCTTATATTGCCCCTTTTAAACATTAAAAAAAAGTACTTCAAGACATTTGTTGCAAGGAAAAATGCCACTTTTGTAATATAATAGTTTAATCTTTTACAAGAATATGAAATTCAGCAAAAATCTTCTGCCGTTTAAAAATAAGAATTATGCTTAATAAGACGTTTCTGTACATTATACTTCCACTTCTGAGATTCTAACATAAAATAGCTTTTGAGAAGATTTGTGAAATATTGATTATTAAACAACAATGAATATATAAACATATGTATCCACATTTTTTCTAAATAATTTTGCATAAACGCTTCATATTTAATTTCACAAAAAAAGCAGATTCAATATTTTAGCCGGGTTTCGCACTTGCAGCAGCAAACAAAACATTACTTCATAATCTGTAGATTTTATCAGCAAACTAATCTGTGGTGAATAAGAAAACGAATACTGACGTTATGTGAATACAGAAAGAACAACAGAATTGCAATCTTAAAGAGTCACGTAATTTGGAGCTAAAAAATGAAAAAGAATCCCTAAAAAAACATTTAAAAGAGGACAATGAGTGTTGAACTTGTGAACTTTGGTTATTAGATATTCAAGTACACAATTTACATGTTTAAACTCAGTAATGTAAATGAGATAATTATAAGAGCATGGAAAAATTATGAAGTGAGCTACAAATTCGCTAGAATTTACAAGACGCAGTTTAATAATCATTAGCTACTCACAGAGCTTCGGAAAATTCTAAATTTAATCAGTATATTTTCTTCTGAGAATCAGAACAAAAGGAAAACATAAATGAACAAAATCTCAAAATGACAAGAATACAATAAATTATTGTCTGTATATAAAATGCATGGTAAAATGGACAGAAATGGAGCAGACCCTATCTTTTGCAAAATCTAATAATAAATAAACAGGAATCTTTGTGGTGCGAAAAATATTGTAATAAATTCAGATAAATGTATTCCCGATAATTGGGGGAGGGGCCACAAGTATGTAACCTAACCAAGTACAAGTGCAAATTGACGTCTCAATATGCAACACGTAATTTAACTGTCAAAAGGCCGTATGAAAATGAAGACTATGCAAACGTCAACGTCAGAAGGGTAAGGGAAAATAATTAGAGGTCAATAATATTCTATGTGGAGGATATTCATACCGCTATAACATTGACGAATGTGGTCTTCCCACTGTATTGGAGGCCGACCAGTGTGAGTTCCATTTCTTCCTTCCAGAAGAGGGACTTAAACCAGTCCAAGATGCGATTGATTAAGGCCAACATTTTGGACGCTTCAGAGGAGATTCAGTCGAGAGTGTAGGAAATTAACGTTCTTGGCAGCGTTGGCTGATTATCGTATTTGACATTAGTCATCCGCATGCACTGACAGACGTTCACTCCGTTTTTAACTACACTGTCTTGCTTGTTGAAGTCAGTTGAAGCAAGTTGAAGTTGAACTGCGTTCACGATTCTGTTGTACCCACCGTGCAATTATTTCATTCTCGTCATTCTGTTCTCACGCGCAAGCGTCGATTTCCTCACAGTTGATTAGAAAGAATGTCTTTTTAAAAATGACATAGAGGTTATTGATTCACCGAAAGAGAGGTTATTGGAAGTATAGTCTTGAAGAGTATTCTTACTCTTCTCGAATTAATTATCTTAAAATAATGAATCACTCCGTTTTTTGAGGCTAAATCGGTTATACCTTGTTTTTCATTGGTGATTTCTTATTAAACTACCAATGAGCGCAGACGAATTTGACGCATGCGCAATGTTGGAAGCAGAAACTTTTGAATTCAGAATTTTCACGTTGAAAGTAGTTGTTGAAAAATCCTGCAAATTAAATTGGCTCGTATGACAATTTTTTTAAAACTTGGGTTGTTATTTGTAGCCGAGGTTACATCCTTAATAGATATTGTAAAATATTCTGCAATCCTGAAATATTCGCTAGAACCACGTGGGCTGATTTTTACTTCCCTCAAACATTTCGCACTGATTATTTATATTTTTTGTCTAATGTAAAAAGTGTTAGAAATTTTGTACAAATTAAATTCCCGGTTTTCTCCCGGTCAATTCGCTAATTCTTCTCGGCCAATTTAAAAGATATTTGAATGATTTCAAACGATGGATAAAGTTCCGAAAAGAGTACCTTTGATTGATTTGAAACTCATCTTACCAATGTATTTTGACGTGCCAAGTACGAATATGATAGTGAAAATACCTGAAAATTTAATTTTCAAGGTCAAAACCCTAAAGAAGTGGGTTTTTAAACGGTGTTTCGCTTCTATTTTCAAAACCGTTGATCTGAACAAAAAAAGTTTGAAATAAAATCTGTAGAGCATAAAAAATACATCTTTTTTGTCACTACGTTTTTTTCTCTAAAACCATTGAGGCGCATGAATATTCCCAAAATTCTGTTTTCCCTAATATTTATTTTACCTAAAATAATTTAACCGAATAGCAATTTTCTATCAGGGCCGGCGGAAGCCTATGTGGGGGTGCAGGGTACCCGCCACCCAAAAATCATCTTTCACGTGAAAAAAATGGGTTTCCCCTAGATAGCACAACAGTTGGCGGCAAACTTGCCAAAAGTTTACGGTGTAAGGTTCGGAAGTTTGCGCCGCAAACTGAAGGCAATTTTACCGCAAGTAGGAAAATGTCCGCCTTACCGTAAGCTTTGTATCTAAGTTTGAGTAAAACTTGCAGGAAGTTTGCGGGGAAAGATTCATTTTTTTTAATACAAAATGTGGTGCACTTTTGTATACAGATAACGCAGCATACTGGAAGAACAGGAAAAAACTACTGCGCAGCCCTAGGTGCCATAGAAAACTACTGCGCATCAGATTAAGTTAAAACTTTACCAGGCAAGTTTTCTTCAAGCTTGGTTTGCAAGCTTGCCGTAAGAAGAACATTTTCTTCCTTGTGGCAAACTTGCTTAAAGTTTGCGGTGCAAGCTTCTGAACCTTGCACCGCGAATTCCGGCAAGTTTGACGCAAACTGTTGTGCTATCTGCCCCCGCCCCTCCAGCACTTCACCAACCACAAGAGTTGTAAGTGTTCCGCCGGCCCTGTTTTCTATAATTTTTGTTTATCCTAATGGCCAATTTAGCTAATTTTTATTTTTCGGAATTACCATTTCTCATAATTTTTATAATACCGAATTACTATTTAACTTAATTTGTATTTTTCCGAACTACCATTTGTCATAATTTTTATTTTTCCGGATTATCGTTTGTCGTAATTTTTATATTTCCGAATCACCACTTAACATTAATGTTTATAATACCGAATTACTATGTGACATAACTTTTATTCTCTCGAACACGGTCGCATAAACAGGTTCAGAATCTCCGGTGGTGAAGGCATTGGAGCGATGACTCGCTTTTTGAAGAAGTTTGAGTTGATTAGTGATTATGAGTAAGAGCACAATACCCAAATCTTGCTGCGTGTTAACTTGTGATAAAGAATATGCTGCTATATAGGAGGAAAACGTTCAATGTTTGTGGTACCAAAGAATAAGAAATTTCGCAAAGAATTGGGGAAAAATACTATTCTAGGAATTGTCGCGCACTTAGAGAAACAGTATTTGTGACGCGCTCCGAAGAAAGGGACCTAAGAGCGAAAGCGCTGATTTTAGGGGAGAAGGGAAAGAACAGGCGAGAGCGCTTGCCGAGTTTCCGATATTGCTTTCCTTCTCTCCCACTCTCCCTAATAC
>JAUMHM010000031.1:46296415-46310600 GCA_032362435.1 Melikaiella ostensackeni | reverse complement strand
ACCAGCCGATTCGGTTGATCGCTTGGCAGACGCTCCGCGCGGGAAGGCTCATTACTTTTCAATCAAACCCTGTATTTAGTCCTTTGAACTTTTAAATGTTTGGTTAATTTTTTTTCTTTACAGATAATGTTACTAATCGTACATCTAATGATTCAAAAGATTAATTAATCGATTCTATAAATTATGTCAAATATATTTTATATAAATCGTAAAAGTGACTTCAAGAATATCTAATTACTATTATTTTTCGCCTTTTCTTTGCAAATATCTTTCAATTTTAAAATCAAATAATGTTTTAGATCAACTTCAACTTAGTCGTATCCTCATGTAACCAAACCTCAGGCTAGTTCTTTATTGAACTACTTCAAAATCGTTATTTTGAGAGAAATAAGATTGGGACCAACGCCAAATTTACAGTTTGATTAGTTCAAAAACTGATTTAATTAAGCTGTAAATTCGTGATTTTTCCGTTTACATCCCTAAGAGATGTTCATAAATATTATTATTCATAAAAATGTCTTAAAAATTTTCGTACATCAGCCTCAAAAATAACAAAAAGGACTCGAATATTGAAAATAGCAGTTTAAAAGGAATCTTGTGAGATAAAAACATAACCATTTTAATTTTAATAACGATAACAAAGTGTTAAAAATCGAAATTTTTTAGATGTTTTTAAAATACAATTTTCGTCCATTATTTGTTAGTAAACTAATAAAAAATGTTACGTTGTAGAATTAGAGTTTTTCTCGAATTTATTATGTAAATTTATGTGACTTTTTTTTGTACCTCTGAATGTAGAAATTCAAAGGTACCCGCACAAAATGTATCGAAAGGGCCTTTCGGTCAAAGTTCCGTCAAGTTCGGTTTTCTTATGCTTCAGGGGATCTTTATTAAAAGTCTTATAATGACACAATTTCACCGAAAGTCTTTCTCCATACATTTTGTGCGAGGTCCTTCATCAATAAAAATAAAAAGATTTCACAAATTTTATGCGATCAATAAATCCAGAAGACTAATAATTATTGTATTTAATATTTATATATATTATATTTAATATTAATAATATAAATATAAATATAATAATATAATCGATCTTTATCGATATAATCGATATTTAAGTATCATAATTTAAAAAAAAATAGGCCGCAACCAACTTTGATGAAAGAAATTGGAATGACCCATGAACTAAAAAAGATGATATAACTTCGACATTAGGCTTGTCCACGCAATAACAATTGCATTCCATTTTTCGATTTTTTTTTTAAATCTCAACCCCTCATTTTGTGTTATTGTGTGAAAAAAATGCCTAACTTTTTAAGAATTGAAAAACAAATCTAGAGTCCAAAGTTTAAAAACTCAATAAATCGTTCAGTTTTGAAGAAAATCACAAATGCTTCAGCTTCATAGAGGTGATGTGAAATAATTGTATGAACAACAAAAAGGCTACAAATTTCATATTTTAAATAAATGCAACCTCAAATTCACTAAAATTCATGCCTTAAGATACTATAACACAAAAATATTTATTTTGAGGGAAGAATTTTCCATACTTGTATGATAAAGTTTTATTATAATTTTCCCTTAAAATTTTCATTCCACTTTTCGAACTGTCTACCATTACGAAATTTTCCGTAAGACTAACCCCTTTCCACCTCCTTCAGGACTAAAATTACGCAATTTTCCGTAACTCTAGCCTTATCGCTATATTTAACCGGGCTAGTCATAATATGGACAATTTCGCATTTTGGACATACTTTATTCGAGTGTGAAGCGCGAGACGCATGATGGGAATGTATTCGTTAAAATCGAAGGATCTTTAACAAAAAAGAATTCACAATCACGAAATTGCAGTTGTCAATGGTTCGTCCATTAATTTTAAAAGGTCTATGTACAAATGTGGAGGAGGTAGAAAAACCGAGCACGTAGCGCGAGGGAAGTGTATTGTCGAGCGCGAAGCGCGCTATCCAACAGACGCACGCCTCAGGCGCGCTCGAACTTGCGAGTGAAGCGCGATGAGAATGTGCCCGCGCAACGGGGAAATTTTGTTAAATTCTAAACTATAGCATTTTAAGAAATATAGCCCAGAAACATTCAGTGAGCGGGAAGCACTTTGCTGACCAAAACTTTGAGTCAGGAATGCTTTGGTAAGTATTTTTACTAACAACTTGTAGAAAATTAATAAAGCCAGGAGTATTATTTTTATTAATTCACCTTAATAAGAATTTTTTTTTACTAACGTGATTATTGAGTCAATCCTGGAAAGCAGTCTTTTCAGCCTGAGCCGATTCAAGAGAGGTTGAACCGAAGAGTACGCCTAGATGAAAATTTGTTGGATGTTACCGGATCATACCGGATTGTTGGGGAAATTTGAACTAACTATAAAGACAAAATTGAAACTCACAGCTGACAACTGCACCCGGGTTGGAAGAATGAATTCTCCCACTTCTGGAAAATTGACAAGGCTGATCAGAAAGGGTCAGTTGAGGATGGTTAATATTGAAGAATAGGGGAAGGGGAAAGGCTCAAAGGTACAAAATGCAAACACTGTAAACTGAATTACCTAACTTGGTGCAAATTCATGTGACGTCACAGTAGATTATTTATGCCTGGGAAGGTAGGCAGTGAAATGCTTGGGTCTTGCCCTTACTTCAAGGAGAGCGGACACCCACTTAATCCTCCAACCATGATCAACAGTCCCAAAGGCATTATGCTAATTGCATTTTATAAGATGGTTTGTGTGAACGAACTCGATGACAATCGGAAGGATATTGGGATGATTTTAGGATCACCTTCTTAACTAGACCATTATTAATTTTCGCAATAAGTTATACTTCAAATATAGCTTAGTATATGAGTAGTTAAGTCAAAAGACTGGATTATTTCCGCAGGGGACCCAGCTTTGAGAGCCTTGAGCTTCTTCTCCGAATCAAGTGATGGGAAGTGTCGTTGCGCACTGGAAGGGAAAGAGTTAAGGACACAATAGTTCTATTTACAGAAGTGATACCTGCCATCTTAACTAATTAGTTTATGGTAATTTTAGGGTTAAGTTGGGCGATTTCCATTTGATCGCCGTCTACCTGCTACCCCCGTTATCCAACTTCCCCTCAGACAACTGAGGGTCCTTTGTACTAATCAGGAATAAAATACCCTTTAAAAATATTTTTTGGAACGAAAAATATTTCAAATCAATTTAACTAGTTTCATTTTGTGCAATGATTCTTCTTC
Source organism: Melikaiella ostensackeni (assembly GCA_032362435.1). Classification (NCBI taxonomy): domain Eukaryota; kingdom Metazoa; phylum Arthropoda; class Insecta; order Hymenoptera; family Cynipidae; genus Melikaiella; species Melikaiella ostensackeni. The sequence goes on along the minus strand of JAUMHM010000031.1, from coordinate 46,307,375 downwards.
AATGATATTTTTCTCATCCTCCGAAAGTTTCTAATTTTTCTGGAATGCAATTAAAAAAGCTTCGAATTTAAATTTCTGAACCAACTTTATAGATGTAGATAGATAAATTGAATTGTTTTTAAATCCCAGGAATTTCTACATGCTTTGAATTATTCAAACATAAATTAGCTTCCAATTTTACGGACGCCCATATCTTCATTATTCTTCAATGAAAGGATTGATCCACGTCTAAAATATCTATTTCTAATATTTTTAACTCATCCACTTGCATTATTTTCAAATGAGACAAGTTTATAGTTCACATGCATTTTGAATTTGAGTTTGAAAGACGTTTAAAATTCGAAAGTATCCTAACTTTGGAAAATACCAAAACTTACTAATGTCAGAAATGTGGAAAGACTAAAAGATATTCAAAGAATCCAAATTTCGAAAGCGTGCGAGTTAAATTCAAAAACTTTCCATTTCAAATATAAAATATAAAAAACGCTTTCAAAACGAATAATTGAAAATTGGGAAAGATTTTAAATTCAAAATAAAAAATTTGGAACTAGTAAAAATTTAACTTTGCCTCAAATTTTGAAAACAGTAAAAATTTAAAAGCTACCGAACATTGGAAGAAATATAAAAAGTGCAACAGTAATTATTATTATAATTCTAAGCTTTTTTAGATACATTCCAGAAAAATTAGAAAGTTTCAGAGGATGAGAAACGTGTCATTGAAGAAGAATAATCGCATAACATGAACCTAATTAAACTGTGAATTTATAGTTTCTTGCAATATCTGAGAGTTCAGGTTAGATTTTGTGATTTGTAGAAGAATGCTAAATTTATTTTTTTTTGAAATAATTTTTCGCAGCGTAATAGACGTAACTGTAATATGAATTTTAAAATTTAATGCTTGAAAATTTGTTTGCGAAAAAGTAATACATTCAGTAATAAATTAAAAATTTCCTTATTCCCAGAACGTCAAGTATTTGAAAATAAACTACACTCGTATTTTGAATTGCCGCCTGAATGCTGCGCGTCACAAAGGACGCACATGGACTGCCGCCATGATAGAAGTTTGCTGCCAGCCTGCCACATGGTCACTTGTCCATGAAAGATAAAAATCTTTAGCATTTGACTAATTATTTATTAAAGTTTTGAGTGTGGATGCATATCGCGAATATAAAAATATATCATGAATTTGTAGAAGTGGAGGCATCAAATTTTTGAACGCTGAAAAATAATAGTGAAATTGTGTAGTGAGTTCTAAATCCTAACCACTAATCGTCAATGTTCTGTAGAAAATATAGTGCAAAAGTAAATTTCTGAACATCAGTTTGAAGAGTTCTACGTAATTTAAGTGTGCAAATGTAAAAAATGTGGTTGTTTTAAATAATGTTCGAATTTTAAACATTCGGGCGTGATGTGGAAATTCAATGTATGATTTACAGGGCATTCATCTTACTGCATACTATTTGGAATGGTTTGCAGACCTATACTTATATGTACTAAATTTACTTATACTAGATCGAATTTACATATTATTACATAATTTCTAATAATATGTCAATCTCATCTAGTTTAAGTGAACAAAAAGGAGCCCCGCAGGGGCCCTTCTTTTTAGTTGCGTTGCGGAAGGGCGACCCCCACTAGAACACTACTAGAAAGTCTAATAGGACCCACATCGACAAAAGCGTTACGTTACCGATGGGCCCCGATTAATTTTCCCCACTACTGCCGGATTATAAATAGGGAAACTTGCCAGAGCCCCCACTAGAACCATTGAAAAATTTCTGCGAGAGAAGAGACAGTGTTAATTTTCGTACATCTATCATCATTTTGTGAAACATACATGCCCATTAAGTTTATGGCAAAGGTTTGTGCCGTCCTTTAAGGATGGGAAAAAATCCAAGCAAATTTCGAATAAAAATTCTGTTTTCGAAAGTACTGTCGATTCTCAGCTGTAAAAATATGAAAGTAAAAAATTCGGAAGTTAAATTTGAGTATTTGAAGCATCGACTCAAAGAACGTTGTATGAACAGATATTTTGATTCACTGGAATCTAAGTTTATACTGTTAGTTTATTAATTCGGAAATTCGTTCGCAATAGCGCTGATGTTTAAATTTAAATACTGGGTTGTAAATTAGACAAAGAGGTTAACACAAATGTCTTGAAAAGTTGAAAAATGTCTTTTACACCCTCGTTTTAAATAAATTGAACAAAGCAAGAAAAAGAAAAATTTATATTCTAGAATGGGAGCGTGTAAAGAATAAAGCTAAAGAAAGAAGAAAAGCCTGGTGTTAAGCGTCCAAACTCGGTATTTAGTTTAGTTTAGTTTAGTTTATAGACGGGCGGGGGATCCCGATAGGGACACCCCCTGATCCTCAGACTAAAAACCTATTGTGCCACTCGGTATTTATTATTCCTTAAAATTAAAAAATATATATTTAAAATATAATAAGTAGGTATTTAAAATAGTTCTAGTAAAAAAAATCAAATACATTTTTAAAAACTTAGATAACTTTAGTGTACTTACAATCAGTGATGTAACCCAGTATTTAAATTAAAACGTAAACATTAAACTTTATCGATTTCAGCACTGCCGCAAACAAATTTCCGAATGAAAAAAAAACTAACAGCATGAACATAGATTCCAGTGAGCCAGGAATCTCTGTTCATATAACGTTCTTTGAGCCGATGCTTTATTTGTAGTATATAACAATTATGTATAAAATCGTACTAAAGTTGGGTTAAAATATTGGTCAAGACATAGATCCAAAAAACGTCAAATTTCGAATTTTCGAAATGTTTATGCACCAATGCATTCCTATGGCCAAAATAATAAAACGTAGTTTCTAAAAATAATTTTTAATTAATATTTAGAGGTGGCACAGGGCTGCCAAAGTTTAGTCTTTTTAAATCGGAAGCCCAGCACTTCTTTCAAAATTTTTCTTGCGGATACGAATTTTAATCCCACCCTTTAATAGCTTTGTGATCTGAAGCCTTATTCAAAATATTTTTTGCTATACTAAGCCTTCTACCTAGGTTTGGCATGAGACCAAGTAAGAGCAACCTAATCTTTTCCGAAACCATTACATTTCCTATTTATCTAGACAGTATTACAACAATACTTACGACGAAAGATGTCAAAATGATCAGTAAAATAATATATCTTATACGAAGTTGGTCAGCTTGCTCTAACTTGGTACCATGCCAGTCCCAGGTAGATAGATTACAACAGCCATAAATATTTTGAAGGGTTTAGAAAGATTGGACCACAAAGCCATTGAAGAGTGGGATTAAAATTAGTGTCCAGGCGAAAGACTCGGAAAGAAGTGCTTCGTTTCCGATTAAAAAATATTAAACTTTGACCGCCCAGCCTAACCTCTAAATGTTAATTAAAAAATCTGAAAAAATATGCTGTATTATTTTGGCCATAGGAATGCAATGGTGTATAAACATTTCGAAAATTCGAAACCTGACATTTTTTTGGAGCACCCTACCATACATGCAAAAAAAGATTTCCCATTGGGAAATAGACTTTGATTACAAGTAATTAGTCTCAACGTAAAAATTAAAGAAAACCCGTAGTATTAACATAGTTCATAACAAGAGATATATAATAATGAGTTCTAGTTATCATCGACAAAGCATTGATATCGCAAGTCCTCACCATTCTGTAAGATTAGCAGACTCTTACTTCTCCATGAAGAAGTATAATCAGAGAATTCATAACTATTATCATGAAAAAAAATGTTATGATGTAACTTTGCCCTCACAAATGATGAAATATAACATCACCAGAGAAGGGGATATATTAATAACCGGATTCACAATGCAGACACTTTGGCGTCGCAGGGTCAGACAGTCAATTGTCTTCAACATTGAGTATCCCCTCAAGGCAATAATTAAAAATCAATATCGAGTAAGAGATAACATTTCAATCAGAATATCTTCTGAGATAATTATTATATAATTATTATTAATCCGACTTTAAGTAAAGTTCATTTCCTCCCAGAAAACATATAGACACATTCATGAAAAATATCATCTAATCAATTATATATCGATTAACTGACGTCACGAAGGGGGGCACATTTGAACGATCTTAAAAAAACGATGAAGTCAGAATCTGGGAATTCTGTGAAAAATAGAGGGAGTTAGCGTCATAATGTTTTCCCAGCAATCCAGCATCTTTGCCATGACTGCACAAATATTTAATCGTTATTTAGAAACATGTTTCTCCAGCGAGAAGAGTGAAAATTTCAAGAATTGCAGAGAGTAGAAATAAATATTATTATTCTTTTACTTTTTAGCAAACCATCTTTTGGACAAAATTCTTCAAAAATGTATGAATGCAAAGAATATTATTTGAAACGATCTATCTTTACTGAAGCCATAATTTATTTCTGCAAAAAAAGCGAAATAATGTGCGGCATGAAAACTCACGAACTAATCAGTTGTCTTATCAAAAAATGCATTGAGAAAATACGCATATGGTGATACTTTTGCCTTGAGTCGTTGTAATCTAGCCGGTTCTTGAAAACGCTTTTCAACTTACATAAGTTATAAGAATGCAATATTGGTGACTTTAAAAACGGCACGTGCAACTATACAATATGCAGAATGCAAAACTATTCTCTATCTGTTACACTTGCTACATACGGTTAAAACTTTGTACGGACAAAATAAAATAGAAGATATTTTTATATTCAACCACTTTTCATTTACAAGTGTAATTGAAATTTCAATTATACCAACTTTATAGCTGTCACTGATAAAATTGAAAATCCAAACAACTTTTTCAAAATTCAATAATTTTGCTCGAAAATTCAAATTCATTGAATTCCCCATAGCTTGAAACCCCCAGTGTGACGTCACAGATACGAACATCCCCCCTTCAAGTCCAAATTTTGTTTTCGATTTCATTCGATAAACGCCGAAAATAAAACACAAAACGTACAAGAATAATAATGAATACTTTACATGTAAAATAAAATCACTATCTTTTATTTTTTCAAGCATTTAAAAAATTCGTTGTACATATTTATATCTTCCATGTGCAATGTCACATTCTGCATTAACATCCCCCCTCTGTACGTCCTAAATCGTCACAAAATCTGTTAGCCTCTCCCCCAGTAGAGTGACGTAGTTTTTGAATGGCCCCTAACGCTAATTGCATAAAACTTCAACTATGAAATAAGGGAAGTTTTTTCTAACAGAGCAAAAAAAAGTGATAATGAAAAATAAATTGAATAGTTGACAGTTCAAGAGCGGGATAAAAGAGTCAGAATTAGTTGCAATTTGTGCTTGCCCTGCAAACTCCAGCCGTGCTGCAGCGAAAGTAAATAGCTGCACTCATTGCAACTTGTCGAGCCACTGTGAAACGCATTAATGGCCCGAGAGAAAGAATATCCTATTACACAATCTCTTATATTAAATCCTTTCATAACGGGCAAAGCCGAAGGAAATCGAGCCAAACTGTCGATGGCAAAGTCGCATCGTCTAGACCACGAAAGAGAAACAAGATATTTTTGGCTTTACATTGTAACTATTGCTTCTAAAATTGTACGCGCAAATCCAAAGGTGTCAAATTTTGATCCAAAAGGGGATCAAAGCCTTGCTCAATGGAGAAACAGTTGACAAATGCATAACTACTCCAATGAAAATTTGCAACAATATAGATTCATATCTTGTTACGCAGATGTCAATAGTTTTTCCATTGTGCAACGATTTGATACATTTTTGGAAGAAAATTTGCAAGACTGCAGTGAAATTATGCAGCAATTGAGTTGATAATTCAAGTATTAATGTTATGATAATAACATTGCAATGTTTAAGGAGTACAAATATAATTAATGGATAAGACATCACAGGAAAAATAAAGGGTATAAAGTGATTCAGGTAAAAATGCTGGGGATAATCTCGGCATGCAAAAAAGTGAAAATCAGCAGGAATGAAATAAAGGATCACTAATTTTTCATTTCACTCTTACCGATCTTCATTTTTCTACATGTCAAGATTACCCTCAACATTTTTACCTGAATCACTCTTAATAATGTGGGCATTGTAATTTCTTTCCTTTTTTTACATTTACAATAAAAATGTTTCCCTATAGCTGCAGCCTTCTCATCCTAATATGAAAGTAAACAATTCCCGCCTCTGTATTTACATCTGTATTGAACAAGAAGGTGATTCAATATACACCTACTCCAAGCAAAAAGTTAAAAGCAAAACCGGGATGATCATTGATAATATGTTAATATAAGTTGGCACAAAGGAATTCCCGCGAATCAAATGAAATCTCATCTTTTGTAAAAGATTTGTGATGAACGCTTGTCGTGATCTCGTATGCACGGCGTCTGAACGCCAATGAAAAGTACGCGTGTTAATGAGGAATGGAGGTCGTTTTGTTGACGGAAGACGCGTGCCTCGGCTATCGACCGACCTCGGGTGTGCTCCTCTCAGCATCTTTGATCAATTTGATCACTTTAACTAAATGATGAGAAAAAAAATGAACCATTAAAATAAAACTGGGATTACCGCAATAATGTGGTTGAAAAGGAGTAACAAAGTTTATAGTAAAATCATTTTCATTGTCTAGCAGAAGCTAGTTTGAGTGATTTATTGCAACAGAATACAAAACTGTTAGTTTCTATTATGGAGAATATGTTGAATCTCGTCTGCAATTGATTTAAAAAGAGACTAGTCATATAGTATTATATTTATTACAATGTTACTGAAAGTAATACAAATATCAGCAGATTTTCTATTGAATTATATTACTTCCATTATAACGTTTGTACAAATCCTGTGAGTAATAAATGCACATTATATTGAGTTCGTTGCCTACTGATTTGGAAAAGTAATAAAACTTCATCGTGCGTGACCTCGTGCATGGTTTAGCTCCAACAGATTATTTTGAAACTCTGACACAATATATAAAAACCAATACTGCGCGCTATTGTGGAATAAAAAAATCAGATATAATGGGAGAATATTCCTTAATTAAATTTTTTATATACGAAAATATTTTCACTGAAAGTATGCCTTAAGGCGCACACAAATGTTCTAGAGACAAGCTTTTGCACATAGTAAGACTGAGACACAGTAAGTACTTTATGACGTTGAGTTTGGCGTTAGCGCATTGATGGTTTATTGCGTAATATGATTGTTACCGAGGAACGCATTGCAGCTACCTGGACTCGTATAGCGATTAAAATATAGTCGAAAGTCTACCTAGGCACTTCATGAAAAAAAATGCACGCAGAAAAAAATCTGGTAATGTTTACAGGGATCCTATTGTTAACAATAGTAACAGCATATAGCTTTTTATGTAGAGCAGTAAAGCTTACAGAATATTCTGTAATCATTACAGAATTTTCAGGTATCTCGTTGTAAATTTTACGATATACCTGTAGGTACGTAAGGACAACATAGTTTTTTCTGTAAATCTTACAAGGATTTTCGGTAAATCATACAAGATTTTTTGTAAACATGACCGAAAAATGCAAGCTGACACTATTCTGTAAGACTAGCAGACTCTTTTTTCTCTGTGATATATGTTTTAAAGAATACAAAAAGCTTAAATCCTGATCGTTATAGACAATATTTAAATATCTGACTTTTGAAACAGTCCACATGCTGCAATGGGTAAACTTATACTTTATAGATCTATATTTATACAAAAATTAAAAAGGAGAAGAACGGAATGTAATAAAGTTAATGATTACTTCACGATTAAAGTGGCGAATCATTCGCGCCATTTAAAACATGATTCGAAAGGTCACCTATCCGAATTTTCGCGTCTCGAATTACAATTGATGTGAAATTATTTGGCGAGCTTGAGCATTATAAATCAATGAAGGAAGACAATTGCGAAAACAAAATGAAGTTTTTTCCCAAAATTCAAATTTGTGATTCAATTTCTTTTCTTTAGTGAATCTCAATATTATTATATGTTTTTTGAAAGGATATGTTATAATTTAGACGTATGTAAAAGCATAATCACAAAACAACACATATATTAAAGCAAAGATATAAAATGTCATTTTATAAAACTGAGTATTAAATTAATTAATCAATACTTTGGACATAATAATGTTTCTTCTGTGGCCACAGAATGTATAAAACCTGTTGTCGCTAATGACCACGGCATTCGATGCAACTTTAATTAAGCCTTCATTTAATAAAAAAAATTTATAAATAATTTATTCACTGTAGTTAAGCAGAATTGAGACAATTGACTTTGTTTAATACCAAATTCTATATCATTGTATTCATTTTTAATTTAATTTCATAAACCAAGTGTATAGTTTTTATCGTAGTATAATCCAAAAAACTTCCAATACATGTAAACTGAAATTCAGTCAGATATTTCTAACAGTGTAGTTTTAAAAATTTGCATTGAAAATATAACGAACTATCTAGACACACCGAAAATATTTGATCTACGCTCACCGAAATCCGGTGAACTTAGACCCACACAAAATATGAACTATTTAAAAATAATCAATTTTTAGATATGAACTCTTGAACTCTTTTCATTGACTGTTGTTAATATCTGATTCACGTATTTTACAGCTGTGCAGTGACGTAACTATATGTACATTAAGTCTAACAATAAAACAGTCACTATCATAAATATCCCATAGCATAAAAATTATCCTACTGCTAGCTATTACATAACTTAATGGATATTTTAGATACAAATCAAGGGCACTGTTCCTTTCCATGCTTCACCCATATTATAAAATCTGAAAAACAATTTATCTTATTATTTTTCTATTTTTTTTATTATGAACTCTGATATGTTTAAAAAACGAACAAACTTGATATTACTCACAATGATAATAACATTTTTTGAAATTTCCAAGATTTAAACGTCTTTTAAATAAAATTGAGGTCATGCAAAACCCAACATGTTGCAATAAAACTGTTTATTTAAGTAGTGTTGATCAATTTCCGATGTTGCAAGTTACCTACGGATTTTGTACTAATTATTAATGGAAAATCTTTCTGTAATAACATCAATAAATCATTATTTAATTTTTTTGCTTGTGAGTCGAATATTAGGAAATATTGCATTAAAATCGACGGCGTGATTGTAGCTCTCATAAAGCAGAAAGGGTTAATAGACTCGTGCTACTACCAGGGAATCCAAGGTTGATAATGTAGTTCGCAATTCTTATATTAAACGAGTCTGAGAGAGTACAACTGACAACCAGAGTCACTTATGGTTCTTGTAAGGTTGCAGAACTCTTTTACTAACTACATGAATGGTTACCTCACCGTTCGCTTGCATTCTCGCTTTACTAGTCACTTGACCAATTAATCTTATCTAGTAAAACGTGTATGGAGCCAAAGAAAGAAGAAAATATTGGCTAGTCACTTTGCTATTTATAGTCTATAACGATAAACAATAGGAATCAATTTTATATCACATCTATCAATTTGTATCAAGTCAAGAAATTCAATTCATTCAATTTATTGAATCAGTGAATGAAATTAAATATTAAGATATGGATCACCGAATTTTTCTCACAACATACGATCTGATTCATTGAGACAATAAATTTTTGTGTATTGAATAAAGTGAATCTTTATCATTCAAGATAGTTCTTAATTTTGAAAACCTGAAGGCACCAGACAAACTGATTATTATATCGCCAAAAGATCGAGAACCAACTGTCCTTCCATCTTCATAAACTGACGATGCAAGAACACAGGGAATTAAAGACAGATGAAAACCAAACGGGAACGACATAATATCAATCAATAGATGACAGACATATCAGAGACCTAATTTATAAAAAAAGTAATATCCGACAATGTACCTTTGTTGTGGCGATATGCCGATAACGTCGATAAACGTAACGTCCTAGAACCGCAAAACATGCAATTTCTCTGTCAATCGATCTACCGGGGGACGCTTGGCGCTAAATAATAAAGGACCTCTCTATGAAGCACTCTTCGAATCAAGAAACAATTTTTCAACTATCATACTACACTTACCACGAGCAATAATCACTAAATTCACAACACACTGCGACTGGAACACTTCTGAGGTAAGTCCTTTTCACCTTCCTCTTCTTGCACCACCCCTTTAAGTCCTCCTTCTCTTTGGACTTTCCCTCTTTCGCTATAAGGACTCTCTTCCCAGCTCTTGAGGTACTTCTTCCCGACTCTCCTTCTAGTCCCGAATCGGAACTAATATTTACACCCGAGATGTGCTTGGAATACACCACGCGGAGTGTCGCCGATCGAGGAAGAGTTGGAGAACAGTGACAGTGAAGAGTGACAGTGAACAGTGAGAGTGAGGGGCAGTGATCACGAGATGATAGGATGGAGGGGTAATGTAGGGACGAAGTGAGTGGCACGATGGAGGAAGAACGACGGTCTGCAATTTTTAGGCGTTGAGGGAGTGAGTTGGCGCTGGTTGGCGGAACAATAACAACAAACAATAACAATGCGAAAACTACCGAATCAGAGCATCGAGCGGGCCACCGTCGTGCCGTTGTCTCCTTCGTGACTGTGGACTGGGGCGCGATAGGCCGGAGCATTGCTTTTAACCAACTCGCCATGTTAGTACCACTGCCCCTCCGCCCTAGCTGCCACCGAATCCCACCTATATTCCTCCTCCATCATCGCCGTCCTCGTCCTCGACGATTGCACTTGTTGGTGATTCTTCCACCTTCTCTTTCTGTTCCTTCTACATATTTATCAAATTTACCCGCTCTGATGGTGTCTAGACTGACGTCAGAGCGACCCTTGGTCTCGGATAGTGCGTCAAAAAGGTTCTACTACCAACTGGGGAGGCGTTCTTAGACTGAAACACGTGCGCTCGGATGACACCTACTCTAGGAGCTAGGTGTAATTCCGTGTGTCATTCTAGGTCAGTCGGATTTTTTTTGCTGAATATTGCGTAAAATATTGTGCTGATTACGAAAAAATAGGATTCCCCCCCCCCCCCCC
>JAUMHM010000031.1:46255355-46296315 GCA_032362435.1 Melikaiella ostensackeni | reverse complement strand
TATGTATGTATGTATGTATGTATGTATGTATGTATGTATGTATGTATGTATGTATGTATGTATGTCTGTATGTATGTATGTATGTATGTATGTATGTATCTATGTATCTATGCATGAATGTATGTATGTTGTGAGTACGATTACTTTTGAAAGAATTAATCTATTGGATCCGACTTTGGTACACTCTTTGTGTGTCGAAAATCGAAGGTCAGGTTCGTTGGCCAGCCAATTTGGATAGAAAATTCAAAAAGTTAGAGCATTTTCAAAATTTTTGAGACCATTTTTTTTCAAGCTTTGAAAATGATATGTACGGCTATTCGTAGCACTTGAAAAGATGAACAATTTATCACCATGATTTTTTTTCAATAAAAAGAAAATTATGAGACTTATAGCATTTACAAAATTAAAAAAAAAAACGAAAATAAAAATTTTAATCCAATCAATGCACGATATAAAAAAAAATCAAGAAAAGAAAAACGTTCCTTTTACGAAGCCCTACAAACTATCATCTAAACATTTTTCGGTAGAAGGCATAGTTTGTTTTTCAGTATGAAAAATGATATTTGAATATTTTTATTTTTATTTTTGAACCAAATGACACGAGATAAGAATAAGAGTCAGAAGAGTAAAATTTGTGCTTTTGAAAAGTCAAATAAAATTGCCATTAAACATTTCTTTATATGAACTTGCTAGAATAGTTTAAAATTGTGCAATTTATAAAGTATGGAAGAAAAATTATGAAATTTTTAGCATCTACAATTAAAAATTATTCAACTATAAAGGATTTCGAACGCAAATTGTACAATAACGTTTAAATTCACATTTCTTCAATTTCAAATGCTCCTGATTTAAAATTGTTCAACATTAAACATTTTAATCTGGAATTTTTCAATTTTCATCGTTTGGAAATAATAGTTGTTAAAGCATTAAAAGGCTTTAATTTCTAATTTTGCATCTTTGAACGATTTCAAATTAAAATCAAGCAATTTTGAATGTTTCAGTCTAAAATTATTCAACACTTATTAAGGCTATCAATTTGAAATAAATTTGCAGAATGTTATCGGATTCAATTCTAAAATCTTGAAAATTCAATTTCTTATTAAATATTGATGGCTTTAAACGTAAAATTACTCAGTTTTTAGGTTTTTCAATTTAAAACTGTTCATTTTTTACTACTAGAATTTCAAATTATTGAAGTATGATAAATCTGTAGTAGGGGTCAAACAACAATGGTTGAATTTCAAACACGATAGGTTTGGAATGATCTAATTTATCATTCTTCGAGCTAAAATGATTGAATTTTAAATTTTATAAATACAAAATTCTTTAACTATTAAGGCCTTCATTCCTAAAATATATACCTTCGAGAAATTAAAATTTTATATCTAAAAATTTTATATACATTTCAAATTAAAAGTATTAAATTGGAAATCCTTTCAATTTGAATTATATTCTGAATGGGAGGCTAACAATTTTAAAAAAAAGCAAAAAAAATTCAAAAGTGAAGAAGCGACAAGCTATAGGCTTAAAAAAACATTAAAAATAATATATTTTCAAATTTTTAACGTTCAGAATCACACAATTAAAAAAAATAAAATTGCCAAATTCGAGCCTTCTACATTAAATAATTTTACAATAATTAGTGTTTCAAATCCAACAATTTAAAATTGGAAGTGTTTGAGGCTGTAAGACTTCCTACTCTGAGTCCCAATTGAATAAGTTCTTCTCCAAAAACTATAAGAATTAAAATAATTCCCGACCAGAAAATAAATGTACTGTTGTTTTCCGGCTTTCTCACAGTCTCAAAAAAATTGCAGCTCATTTCAGCTCAGACAACTTAACTCCAAGGCATTGTGAATTGCAATTTTGAATCAAATTCTAGTTTTTTAACTGCCACAAGGTGATAAGGTGATAATTTTTCAAAATATGTGAAAAAGGTGACAAGTTTTAAAATAGATAACAAAAGGTGAATAGGTGACTCTCCGTGACGACTGCTTACATCTTCAAACTTTGCTTACATCGCGGTGAAGCTGATGTCACACGGCGCGCTTTTTCAGAATGCAAAAAATGATTACACAATTACTATCCAATATAATTGCGACTTTTGCAATTTAATTAGCAAAATAAATGAACAATTTGGTCACATAAGTGAATTTTAAGTTTATTCGCAACTTTCATTCAAGTAAGTTTTGTAATGCTGTTTCTTAATTCAAGCAGTCAATTTTTTAACCAAAACATTGATTAAACAGGGATATTAGTTTAATGTCAATGAGCTTGGAAATAATACAAAAATTGAGGAAAAATTACTAGGTTAGGACACAATTTTGGCGTAAAAAGGTATCTCTAGGGACAACCGGACATGGAGTAAGCCTTGCCAAAATCTCACAAACGAAATCTTGGGTGTAGTTCCGAAAGCGTCCGATTTCAAAATAGGGGCATCTTTAAATATTTACGAACACACTCTTGATTTTCTAATTAAAAATGATTTAATGACATCTAGACACGAATAATGTTAAAAATTTCGGATAAAGTTCCGAAGGCGTTGGACCTCCGATTTTTTTGAAACTACGTATACTTATGTATTTTGACGCGCTGATTACGAAAATGATGGTGAAAAATGGCGCAACTTTGATTTTCATGACAAAAATCATAAAAAACCTTTAAAATCATTGTTTTTCCATTTATTTCCATAAATAATGGAAATTTCGGAAAATATTTCAGACAAAAGTTGTAGATCTCATCAGAATGCACATTTTATGTTGTATCAATTTTTAGCCTATGAGTAACAGTTTTCGGTATATTCGAAATTGAAGATGGAAAATCACAATGTCGGTCATGTATGTTCCCCTTTCCAACGTCACATCGGGGCGGTAAGGCACCCCTGTGACTGTTCACAGAAATAATGTAGGTCTCGTAGGTTCCCCTTTCGAACGTGAAGGCACTCCTGTGACTGGTCACAGAAATAGTATAGATCACATAGGTTCCCCTTTTCATCGTTTAATGGGGCGCAGAAAGGCAATCCTGTGATAGGTAACAGTAATACTTCAAGAAATATAAAATGTTTATGGTTTTCCATCTTCAACTTCGAATATCCCGAAAACTGTTACACATATGCTAAAAATCAATATAATATAAAATGTGCATTTTGATGAGATCTACAACTTTTGTCTGAAATATTTTTCGAAATTTCCATTATTTATGAAAATGAATGGAAAATCCATAATTTTATCCGTTTTTTATGGTTTTTTCTATGAAAATAAAATTTGCGCCAATTTTCACTATCATATTCGTAATCAGCGCGTCAAAATACATAAGTATACGTAGATTCAAAAAAATCTGAGGTCCAACGCCTTCGGAACTTTATCCGAAATTTTTAACATCATTCGTGTCTGGATGTCATTACATCATTTTATATAGTTAGAAAATCAAGAGTGTGTTCGTAAATAATCAAAGATGCCCCTATTTTGAAGCCCCATCAATTCCCGATTATAATTTAACATCTTTTGTTCAAAATAGAAACACTGATCAGGGCCTTGTCAGCTATGATCTACATTTTTATGCGTTCTCAAACTATAATATTTTTAATGTTTATATAAAAAGTATGAAAGATAAATTAAAATTATGAACTTAACCCTTTTAAAAGTTGTGAACGATCTATGTTAGTGTATTTTTTACAAAATCAACATTTTATTCATGGTTAACTCCATGTCATCATGACAAAAACATATACTGAAGGTAATCGAAACACCTAAAAGAAATCGATTTTACTATGACATAATCACTTAACCAACAATCAAATAGGTATTTCATTTCACTAGAAACCTTGAAATTTTCCTCAATTTTGTCAGCACGTTTTGAAATTACGTTAGAAGATAAGACTAAAACGTTCAATAGAAATATGATGTAATATTACTCCAATCTAGCAGAATTAAGATAAAGGAAAATCATATTTATATCGTAATCATTACAGGTCTAGATAATCACTTATGCCTTCCCACCACAGAAATGTGACGGATATACACTGATGGTGAAATCGAGGTGAAATTGTGTTCTGTCACAAGTTAATGAAACATAATTATGATAAAAGTGTACATTAATGGCTGCGATAAGTTATAAGAATAGATGGCTGATAATATCATGTGAAATATTTTAGATGAGTGCCCTCTGCCTCGAATAATGCTGATCAACACCTTCAAGTGAAAATACTAAGTTACGTGCATTTCAGTTTGACACTTTATGTTCACAATAAATATGATTAAAGCATGGAGTGATAGCCTTAAAATTGTCATTTGTTCATTCAATATTTTGCTTTGAAATCACTTGGTACTAAAAGCTGATGCTTGTCCTAATCTCTCTAATTTGTATTGCTCTAATTGTCTAATAAATTCAGGGTTAGTACCTGAGGGTCCAGTTTTCGTTAATTCACAGAATTAGGCCTGGATTACCATGCCGGTTGGTCATTGAGGCAGAAATGAGATCGACTAACAATAAGAAACTACCCTGCCATTAAGATCAATTAGTAGGGGTCAACCCCCATGAAGTAATGGTATTATAATAATACTACCCTACAGGTACTACCCTACAGGTTAAAAACGTCCTTAACTCGATTTCAGCTCAAACGGAGATATCCAAAAAAAACTGTTCTTGCCAAACCGCGGATTTGTAAGGAAATTTTCAAAAATCCTTATATCATTTCTGAGTAGATCAATCATTCTGCACTCAAGGTTAAAAAAATTATTCCAAAATTTTAATAATTTTCAATCAAATTTTATAAAAATTGAGTTAAATCCAAAATGCACAGGTCGTACTGGTAATCAAATGGCGCATAATGAAAGATACGACCCATTTTCGCAGCATCTTCTTTATATGTCACACGTCTAGCAAGACTTTAGCAAAGACACGTTCCTCTCAAAAAAGACTTATATCGGCAAGGTATCCGATTTATGATGACGTAAAAGGCCTATTTACAAGAATTCGCTGAGATACGCCCTTTTGAAAGCATTATACGTCCTTTTTATGGGGTATCAAAGCTACATCATTTCAATTTTCAATGACTTACATCATCTTTGCAGAATTCACAAATTCTGCACTTGTTAATAAATTCGACCTGACAATTAGATTCAGTCTTTGATAGTCAGTCGTTTGATATGGTTTCTGTCTTCGGTGGTGAACAGAGCATATTCAATTACGTATAATGTAAATCTCTTGAATTATGCAAAATTTATAGGTCGATTGTGTTACTTAATACCCTGCCTTCATGAGTCTGAAGTTGGCAACGTTCACGAAAAACGCAAGAATTAAAATTTTTTTTTTTTGAAAAGTCGGAATGTTTTTGCAGATAATGGCAGCATTTCATACCAAAAGCACCCAAAAAATTTCAACCCTCTAGCGCACTTGGACCCCACCCTAAATCAACCCCTGACTTTGAAAAATTCTATATAAATAAACTAATTTTCAAAGTTGAAATATTTTGATTGATAATAGCAACATTTCAGGCCAAAAGTGTCCGAAAAAAGTTTCATCCTTCTAGCATATGTGGAACACACCTCAAATCAACTCCTAAACTTTAGGGACTGATTTAAGGTGGGTTCCACGTGCTCTAGAGGGATGAAACTTTTTTCAGATCCTTTTTGGCATAAAATGCTGCTATTATTAGCGAAAGCATTTCGACTTTTGAAATTAGTATCTTTTTACAGTATTTTTTAAACTTTAGGGGTTGATTTAGGGTGCGTTCCACAGGCGCTAGATTGATGAAACTTTTTGTGGATACTTTTGGCATAAAATGCTGCTATTATCAGCGAAAACATTTCGACTTTTCAAAGTGTTGTATTTTCACAGAATTTTTGAAATATTATAAGTTAATTTTGGGTGAGTTACACATGCGCTAGAGTTTAGAGTGGAATATCTGCGAAAGAAATGCGAGAAATTCGTGATTGGTGGTTTGTTGGCGGTAAATTTGAATAATGAATAACTCACCAATGAAAGACCTTTCGCAGATATTCCTCTTAAGATGAGACGAAACTTTACAATTTAGCGTACGTCCTCCGCCTCAACTATGTCCGGAAAATGGCGACCAAATTTCTGACACACAGTTTGTTCTCCTTACTATTACTTCATGGATAAAAGATTAAAGGTGCAACATCCAAACCCCTTTCCGATTTGCACAAATTTATAAACAACACAATTCTACTAGAACAGCTAACAATAGAACGAGAAAAATTAATAATAATAATCTTCAAATTCACTCATTCACTTTGTCCACACTGAAGCTCCTATGTTTGCGCTCGTTTTTCGCGTGTTTTTCGTCTTGCGAGTTTTACCATCATGTCAATGTGACAGTTTGTTAATTTATATAAGGGTGGTCCAGAATATATATATTTTTAATTTTCATGTTCTCATCATCCAAAATTGTTTGAATCCACAAAAAAATTAATGCTTATTTAAAAAAAAAATGTTATTTAGAGGTTCCGCAAGCCCCATGAAGTTTGACACGTATTTCCCATACGAAAAAAAGACGTTTTTGTAACCTTTATTCAGAAATATCAATATTAAGTGCATCGAGTTGATCCTCCACGTTTCTCACTGTAATAAGCATAGAATACAAATCAAAAATTACTTGTTGAATTTCGCCCCCATAAGTCTGTTTTATAGGGTCCCAAAAACCCCATAAGTGACAAATTGGGTTTTGCGAGTTTTTGGCGCTAAATATGATTTCTTTGTGTTTTTTTAGTTCAAATTGTTTCTAACTTTAGCCCTGAATGAGCTGGAAGAGGGTTGGTCTTACAGAAAATTCCGTAACGATAGACAGTTCCGATAACTAATACAAATTAACAAACATAATTGTTTGAACAATTTTTAAAAATAATATTCTGCTTGAATAACGCTAGAAAGTTGCGGTTTTAACTGAATTTTTCAGCTTTTCTTGAATTTATACTCATGAACAAATAATAAATGAACATCAATAAGAATTTTGTTCAAAAACCTTTTTGTTTAAATCAATATTTTTAAAACATTAGCAAAAGAGTGAAAATACATTCCGGAAGGAAATGGAATAATATTTAAAAAATGATTCTTGCTGATGTTCATTTATTATTTGTTCATAACTAAAAGTGAAAGAATAGCTGAAAATTTCACAAAAAATCGCAACTTTCTAGCATTATTCAAAGCGAACATTATTCAAAATAATAATAAATTGTTTAAGCAACTATTTTTGTCAAATTGAATTAATTATTACCTTATTCTGAGTAAAAAGTGGACGAAAAGTAAAAAATTTCAGAAAAAACTGCAACTTTCTAGCATTATTTAAATAGAATATTATAAAAAATATTAATAAATTATTTAATCAATTGAGTTTGTAAACTTGAATTAATTATTACCTCACTATAATTAAAAAGTGAACAAAAAGTGGAAAATTTCAGAAAAAACCGTAACTTTCTAGCATTATTCTAATAGAATATTGTTATAAATAGTAATAAGTTGTTTACACAATTATTTTTGTTAACTTTGATTGATCATTGCCTCGTTCTGACTGATAAATTGAAGTTCGAAAAAACCGCGACTTTCTAACTCTATTCTAAGAGAATATTGCTATAAACAATAATAAATTGTTTAAACAATTCAATCAAACATCTAATTATCAGCATAAACTAATATATCATGCATTAGAAACAATTTGTACTAAATGAAACCGAAAGAAAATACTTATTAGCGCCAAAAACTCGCAAGACCCAATTTTTCACTTATGAGGGTTTTTTGGGGCCATTGCATCTTAAAAATTGAACTACAAATGCCAAAAAAACGTTAAAAATTACATCATGTTAAACTGTAAACACTCCAAATTAATGAATCTTCAATTGAAAATCATAAAAATGGATGAATTTTAAATTGCAAATCTATAAAATTGAGTAAATTTCATTTTTACATCTTCAAAAAAGAATAATTTTCAAATTTAAATCTTAAAAATTGAAAATATTGAAATTGTAAATCTATAAAATTGAATAAATTTCAAATAAAATCTTCATAAATCAATAATATTCCATTTTAAATCTCCAGAATTGAACTACTCCAAAAAAATCATTTAAAATTGCATCATTTTAAATTATAAACACTCCAAATTAATGAATCTTTGATTGTAAATCATAAAAATTGAAGAATTATAAATTGCAAATCCATAAAATTGAATAAATTTTAATTTTAGATTCTCAAAATTGAATAATTTTCGATTTTATATCTTCAAAATTGAGCTATACCAAAAAAGGCATTCGAATTGTTTCATTTAATATTTTATACATTAAATCTTGAAGAGTCTTTTGTTGCAAATATTCAGAATTGAAAAATTTTCCATTATAAGTCCTCAAATTTGAACTACATATTCCAAAAAAATCTTCAAAATTACATCACTTCAAACGATAAACATTCCATTTTAATGAATCTTTAATTTGTAATCATAAAAATTGATGAATTTGAAATTGCATTTTTATAAAATGGAATAAATTTCAATTTTACGTCTTCAAAAGTGAATAATTTTCAATTTTAAATCTCCAAGACTGAACTGTTAAAAAAAAATTCAAAATTTCATCATTTTCTATTTTATACATTCAATATTCAAAAGTCTTTAATAGCAAACAGTTAGAATGGAAGAATTTTACATTCTAAATCTTCAAAATTGAACTATTCAAAAAAAAACATTCAAAATTACATTATTTTAAACTGTAAACATTTCGAATTAATAAATCTTCAATTGAAAATTATAAAAACTGAAGAATTTTAAATCGCAAATTGTTAAAACTGAAGAATTTTCTATTGTGAACATTCAAAATTGTACTATTAAAAAAATGTTCAAAATGACATACCTTTAAAATATATATCTTGAAAATTAAATAATTTGGGATTCTATATTTTCAAAATTCAATAATTTTCAATTGTAACTCTTTAAAATTGTAGAACTTTGAATTGTATATCTTTGAAATGGAAGAGTTTCTAGTTTTGAAAATTTACAATTAAAAAATATGCAAGTTTCAAGTTTTACAATAAAAAATTCTGTAATTTTGAAGACTTACATTTTAAATTTTTTCCAATCTAGAAGATTTAAAATTGAAAACTCTTGACTTTTGATCTTCAAAATCAGCAAAATTTATAAGAACTTTAATTACGCAACTTTAATATTTATTTTAATTCATGATTATTATATGTTTCATTTTATGGTACTTTAAATGTAGGGATATATTTCAATTTGATAATTAGGCAATTAAAATAGAAACATGTTATAAGCGCGTTATTTTTGTTAGTATAGCTAATAAAGCCGGCGAAAACTGAAAGATTAGTTGGAAAAAATTATACCAAAGGTAATTTAAAGACAAGTTCTTTTTTTGATGAAGAAAATGTATAATTAGTAACATCTGCAAAAATTATCAACATTATAACTAATAATTATGTAATCAGAAAAATTATGTTTTTCGAAGAAGTAATAAAATTAATTTTTCTTTTCAATTGAAGAACCGTCTTATTTAAAAGATTAGCAAACATGAATTTCAATAATTAACATGCATGCAATTTGGTTAACCACCGTACTTTGACCTTCGGACCTGGCATTGAAATCACCAGGGTCGTAATTTATAGACACTTAGAGAATTCTCAAAAAAAAAAAAAAAAAAACGGAATTAATTACGCATCGGCTTTTCCCTGAGGCACAATTATTTTTGATAATGGCATCGGGATACGAGAACAGAAGATATTCACATAATTTATAGCTAACTATTAATCATTCTTGTCTTTACGATTCTTTGGTAACACGAGATTAAAACGTGATCAGTAGTATGAGAATCAAATTATGGTATGAAGGATTCTGCGATCTTCAGATTTGAA
This sequence comes from Melikaiella ostensackeni, assembly GCA_032362435.1. NCBI lineage: Eukaryota > Metazoa > Arthropoda > Insecta > Hymenoptera > Cynipidae > Melikaiella > Melikaiella ostensackeni. Next base: position 46,286,451 of record JAUMHM010000031.1, on the reverse strand, counting down.
AAATAATTTTTTTGGTGACAACAGATTCCGAAAAATATCAGAATTTTGTGGATAATAGATGTATTCAAATCGGTAACAGAAATTGCGCGATCATGACCAAAAACTGTAATCTCGAGGGTACCAATTCTGAACAAACTTCCTCTTTCGTTCTCCGTTTTGCCCTCACTTCCCACGAACCAACTCTGTTACCAAGCTCTTTATTTTCTTTACATAATTTCTTTCCTGATTCTGTGAATCTAAAATCGTAATCCTTTTAGCGAAAGAAAATACTTGTGGTTTTTTACCACATTTTTTGTAAAAAAAAAAATTAGAGACATGAAACGCGGAAAAACTAAAGGTTTTCGTTGATTGAAATAATTTATGTGTTTCTTATATTTTAAGGAAGATGCCTCCATGTGAAAAACCAGATTTTTTTCCGATTTGAAACAGTACTTATTAATATCCTTATTCTTTGTAATACTCTTGCTATATTTTTCAAAGATATTTCATTCAAAGTCATAGAACAACAACATATTTTGAGTGAACGATACCTATATTTATTTTAAAATTATGAGAAATTAGACAAATTGTATAAATTTTTGCAAGAAGAAAAAAAGATGCGCCCTTAAATTTTCTACAAGTATCAGTCCTGACAATTAAAATTTGAACAATTTTTAAAATTGACTTTCAGGACAATATTTCTCAGGCTGAACCCACGCGTATCCCCTTTTGATCGGGAGCAGTTCAATTTTAATGGACACAATTATTGCCATTATGCCTTAGATTACGAACCCCTGAAGTTTCTTTAAGTTGATATTCAAGAAGTTTGATATTTAGCTAAGAACAAAAATTTACTTTCGAAAGCAGAATTGATGAAAAGTTACTGATGAATTATTGCAAAGTCGTCTACTAATTGCTTTAGGGACATTCCAGAATAGATCGTCAGATTGGTGTTGCGACTATTATTTTTTTTAAATTTGTTACTGAGATACAATGTTTCAAAATGTTTCCGGATTACATTTCACTATTAGTCATTTTCACTTGTGATGTCAAATCAATATAGCATCGGTAGCTGGAGGAAAAACAATGATGCCAAATATGTATGGGGCTAAACATTTTTTTTTAATAGGCAGTATCTACGTGTACCGAAAAAATACAGGCTATTTGCACCGAAATTTCGGTACACTTAGCCACGATCTTTTTAATATCTTCGTAAAAAACAATATCCCACCATAAGTGTATTTGGAAATTAGTTTTTATTTTTCAAACACTATTTAATAAAATGATAAAATCGATGGTTTTTTATATCGATTTTAATATATTATTAAACAGTTCTTGAAAAATAAAAACTTATGGTGACAAATTTGTTTTTAAGAAGATATTAAAAAAATAAAGTTTAGTCTCATGCATGCATTTGGTATCGTTATTTTCCCCCCAGCAAACTCGTTTTAACAGTTTTTATGATTAAAAACGCGATTTTAACGAGATAAGATTGAAGAAAAAAATTCTTTGATTTTCCCAAAAGCGCTCCGTAAAATCGGGTTTGATTAGTAATTTTAAATTTCGACAAGTTAAAACTAGTTTTTACAGAGTTTGGGTTTAAACAGTAACAATTTTGTTTCATTAAATTATTTACATTTTTTACATCCTGTCCAGGATTTAAAAACGTTTTTTGTAAAAAGAATCGGATAAAAATTTATGTAAGTAGTCAAATTTGATCCGGAGAACATTCAGAAACATTATATCTCAGTATAGTATCAATTTTTTTTTGAAAAGGTCGCAACACCGACCTGTTCTGGAATGATCCTTTAGTATAAGAATTTTTACTATGAAAAATTCCTAGTTCATAATAATATTGTTACTACTTTACTAGTAAAAAAACGTAAAATATAGTAACAATATTACTCTTAATTAGTAATTTTATACTAATTATTAATATTAATGCTTTGTACCAAAGCAATTAGTATAAACGACTTGATACTAATTCATTAGTAAATTACTCTTACTAAATCAGATTCAAAATATGTGAGAGCTGTAATTATTTTATTTCCTTATTTGTTCCTCCTTCACTTCAGGGTAGTTTATAATAATAATATTAAAAGAATTATTTTTCACTGGTAAGTGTTTTTTTAAATTTTCCTGTACGTGGCAATTCGACGAATTTTTATTTCAAATAAAAAAGTGAGATTAAAATCGGAAACTTATACTTTCATGAATGAAAAACAAGTTTGTATAGCGGAACTTCGTATCATTAATGACGATGACTTGTGCCTCAATTTCAGGTTTATACGAATTTGCTATACTATTGAAATTCCTTCATTAACTAACAGTCACGGCCAAATATGTCTGCGAAATTTTAATAAAAAACGAATTGTGTTTTCAGAAATAGATGCAAACTTGCTTCAATGCCAATAAAATTTTTTGTAGTAAACAATTTTTTATAGTGAGCACGTTTTTACAGACTTTTAATCTTTTAAGATATTTGAATTTTAGTATAAGCAGGTCAAAGTTGTAGGAAATTTATGTATCTTTTTCTATTCTTGTATTTAATCACAGTTCTCAAAAATGTAAGTAGAGAAGTGCTACAAACAATATATTTGTAGCAATACACAAATTCAATGAGACCAAGATTTAATGGCAGAATACCTTAGTGACTTTGTACAATATCTATAAGCATTAAGAAAATATACAGTTCAAACAAAAATTCTTAAAAAATTAACTATAAAAAATTTAAAGACCAATTCATTATTATCGATTCCCTTAAGTTTTAATATACTTTTTTTTCAACAGCTAAACAAAATTTTTTTGCATTTCATTAAATGAAAGTAATTGTACATATAATATTGTTCTTGCGATTAGCGCAAGACAATTACAGTTCTAAACTGGCCTTCGTCTCCTGTTTGCATCGGTCACTAGCATCTCTTTTATATAATACTATCAGCAAATGAAAGTTGTTTAAAATTTCAAATATAGAATATAGTATAGTATATAATAATTATAGTATATAGTAATTGTTTAATAATCTGGATAATATAACTGCAAAACTTAAAGTAATAGGTATATAAATATTTTATATTATTTGTTCTACACCCGATTTTCAATTCAAATGTTGATCATGATTTACACTAAGTTCTGTCGCATTACAAGTCTCATCTTAAAGATATAGAATTTTGAACTTCTGGACTTTAAACTCGACTTTCAATTACTGTGATTGAATAATTGTGGATTGTTAAATTCGAAAAAAAACAAACTGTCATAAACAGCTGTATACATCAATTTAATTTATTTTTAAATATATGATTGATAATGTAAACATCTGCGTCAATACTTTTTCCTAACTTTTAACTACAACATATGAAAGAAAAGAAGGAACTTTAGTAAATTCATGTATAAGACTCATTCTTTCTATAAATTATAAGAACTTATAATCTCATAATTAAATCTGTTAAATGGATAACACAATTTTTCAAATTCCTCCAAGGTAGTGTCTACTTGTACCGAAATTTCGGTAAGAATAGTCCTTTTCCAGGTTTTGCTATGTGTATCAAAATAATCCGGCTATTTATACCGAAATTTCAGTAGGCTTAGACACACAGTTCACTTAAATAATATGATGATGAAAAACAAATATTTGTATCCCATTTCAGGTGCTAGAGTGATCTTTTTTTAATGAGGATGATAATTAAGTGTTTCTTCTTTCGCAATTTAAATTTATAAAATCTATAAGGATAGTAAATGCAGGGGAAACCAGTACGAGGTGGAAAGAAAATCTTTTGAAGACATAATATTGATCAACGATGAACAAATGGAGAAAGTATTACATACCAAATTAAAGCTACAACATTCGTTTTGAAGATACCAATGCCATCACATGAATTATATTAACCATTTATCCTATATTTTATACTTTTTTAACACGTTGCAATTTTTGTCATATGCGGTACTCTTCTGGTACGAAGTAAATATTTATATTTTAAGCCTTTCCAATCAGTTGTCCAAGGAGATTGTGTATAAATTTATGAAACAATAATCCGAAAATGTTGTTCAAAAACATTTTTCCATTCACACAGTGATTATTTTTCATTATATCATAAAAAATATACGAGCCCTAAACTGTTTCGTATTTGACATGCAACCATGACAGTCATTGCTACTAACTATCATAGACCAAAATAACTACGAATAATTTTATTTGGTTATGTTGGTGAAAGGCATGAAGTTGCTTATTTATTTAAAAGTTGTTTGGTTGGTAGCACTTACTTGTTTATAAGATGATATTTTTAGTTGTTGACCAGGTAATTGATTTAAATAAAAAGATGTTAAATTTTGTCGGTCTACTACATCTTTTTACTTACTTGTTTATGCTCGCAAAAATTTGTTCATCTCGTACCGATGGATACTTCTCACAAAAACACGTAAAATATATTTCCGATGAAAATTAACAGAAATATTCATTAGATACGTGTGTTCATTAGATATAGTGAAAGCAATTTAATTCCTTAAAAAATTATAATCTGTCAACGGACAAAATTTTCATCGCCTGGAACTGGCTTTCCCTAAATGATTAAATTCGGAATTGAATAACTGAATAACTGATTAACTGAATATATTATACAAACTTTATCAACCTTCAACATCAGGAACTGAAATGAAACTTAACCTTTGTCCTGTAGACATAATAAGGCAAAGTTCTTTCATCCATATAAGATCATTGAATCCTTGATGATTAAAACCTAAACTGACCTTCAGACACATTTGAAGAGATTCAATCCTATTACTCATGATTATTTGACAAAATTTTGTATAATAAGGCTACAGTATAAGGAATAGTAATATATAGTGTCTGTCCTTATCATCAGCGTCAAATTTTTGATATGACTTTGCACATTCCTAATTAATGAAGGCCAGTGATTTACGAAAAAAATCAATTAGCGGAAGGCAAAAGTCCACGACTGTCCACGACGGGGATCGGGGGGATTGGGCCAAATCCCATGTGGACAGGCGTTCGCCTGAAACTACGAACTTCTTTTTCAGAAAAACTAAGAATATTTTCACAAATTGTTATTTGGACTTCCTACCTTATACTCGCATATATGTATTATTAAGCTCATGTTTTCAAGAAAAACCGAATTTTCAGCCAATTCACTTCTACTTTTGGCTTCCTTGCTTTCCACTTGCTGTGCTTTCCTTGCTGTCAACGTGGACAGAGATGGGGGGGGGGGATTTGTCAAAGTCCACGGTTGTCCACAACGGGGTGGGGGTCCAAAAATGGTAAAAAATTTCCCTCGTGGTATATGAACGGCCCCTAAGCCAAAAAAAAAAAATTAAATGGTGAGTACAACTGTCTTTAAAGTTATAAAGAATAAAAATGGGTTGGAACAAATAATTATCATTGCTTTTCTTGAAAAACATACAGGTACTGACTAAATCTAAACCGAAAAAAATACTTATACTACAGAAATCGATGTTGCAAAATTTTAAGAAGAAGACACAAGAAGTATTTTTATTTAATTCATCAAAGTCAAACAAAACTATTACTCTTAAGATATGACATTTTTTCGTAAGTTATAGGCCGAACAATGAAAAGTCATGACATATGCCTTTTTGACCCTGGTAACAATATTCAAATGCAGAAATACTCCTTGTATTTAAATAAAATCACGTGACAATATAATGTTTGTTGAAAACTATAATGAATCACCTGGGTTTGTATTCAGCGTGTTCGCCAATAAGGGGATTCCTTCCCAAGTATATTCCATTAAAGATATTTTTATCTCAAAGTTTACAGCTGCATTAAGAATCGTAAATGTGGTTGCAATTGTCAATGTATTTGTCAACTATTTGCAACGTTTTAATCCTTTTTCGGATAAAAAAGTTCTTTGTTCTTTACTGCATCCTTTTCGACACTTTCACATATTTCATATTACAGAAAAACCTCCAGCTTTTTTTTACATAACCAATTTGGATAATGCTGCAAAAAAATGGAAAACTACTTTGACTTCTACATTATTAAAACCACATTCATAACTTTTAATATAATTGTCAACTGTCTGCAGCGTATTTATCCAATTTTGTAATAAAGAGAAGCTTGAGGTTTTTTGTTATGATTTCGGTGATGATGTGAACAAACGTGCACTGAGAAAAAAACCTATTTTATCATACGCACGCATGTGCGAAAATAAATATTTCATCGAACTAATAACCGTCAATGTTAGTTCAACAGTAATGCTAAAAATTCTATACCAAACACAGAAAGACAGTCTAGTTTTTTTACAGCTTGTTTTTGATAGTTCTTAATTTAAACTTGTTCTTAGACTTAAACCTAGATTTAAGCCGACTTTTTGTCTTGAAAAGAAGACCGTAGACCTACTTTTTTGGCTTTAAACAAACGGAATATCGCCATTTTTCTGCACTTTTTGCAAAAAATGTCGTGTATGTCACGTGCGAAAAGCTATTCCACTCGTATAATAGTCAACTTCTCGCACTTGTTACACAATATACTATTTCTGTGAATATTCATTTGAATTAATACTGTTTTGGAATAAGGTAATCGGTTTGCTATATAGATTCCAATAGCTTGTTTTTCAGTGTGACGTTAATTCAGACAATGTTTTCTGTCCATTGTTCTTTCCTAGCGACTTACTACCGGCCATATGGCAAACCATAAATCAGAAAAGGTTTTGCGTGGACTGTATAAGCTTGGGTATTTAAAGTGCGTCGTGCAAAGTCCAAGCGCATCGTCACTTACGTGATTCGCATTTGAAAGAGTGAGGGAAGTATCATCGGAGGACAATTCAAGCGATTCGCACGAAGATTCTCAAAGACGATAAGGTAACATTCAGAAAATTGTAAAAATTACATCACATTAGATGATCAGAATTTACATTCCATCGAACAACGATCAAATTGTAAAATGATTAAAAGAGTATTGCAAACATTACTACACAGTCTAGTATCTTTTACCAGATAATATGACATTTTCATTATCAACTGAATAAAATTATTAATGTCTGGATATAAATAATTTTCAATCTCTAATTTTAGTCAGTTCACAGTAAAAAGTTCGTAGAAAAGTCAGGAACCAAAAGACTGACAAAATTTTGAAAATTATTTTTCTTCTACAAAATTTTTTTGTTTTTTAATACCTTAAACTACTTTTATTTTAAATTTTACAAAATCTCCTGCTTTAAAATATTTAAATAAATTCACTTAAGTGCAATTAAATTTTTTTTCAGCATTTGGTCATATTATAGATACCAAAATTATTCATTTTTATTCAGTTCTAATTTATCCAGAAATTCCAAATATCTCATTAGCGCACGGGTACAAAAAATTTTACAAAAAAGTGATTTCAAGAACGGCTATAAAAAGATTCCGTCGGCAAATTCCTAAAATTAAGAGTGCAAAATCGTTTTCCTTAATCTAACCACGTCATAATCACTGGGGAAAATACCTTTTTACCAGTCCACCTTCATAAAATGCCGAATTAATGCTCGATTATTAGGTATATGTGCGTCATCCGTTTCCAAATTCTAAGAAAGGAAATAACATAATAATAAAATTCTTAATGTTTCTTCTGCTGAATCAGAATATAATAATCATTAATTTGCATATTTATATAAAATGTAGAGTGGGAAATTTCAGTTATTTTTTGAAGCTATTGGTTATATTAATTTATTCGAATAAATGTTAAACTTAGAGCTTTAAAATTATTATCCTATAATCAACTACAAATTCAAGTTAAAATATGCAAGCTCTCAAAATGTCAAAAAAAATGTTTAAAATACATGCATCTATGATGCATAAATTATTAAAAAAATGCTTTCCATATTGGTAATTTATCTATCTGTTTTGAAAAAGGCTTTGACTTTGATAATTGATTTTCTTAATTATAAATTATTACTTGGTGAAGATTGTATTAGATATGGGAAATTTAGAAGAATATATTACTGTATATAAATTAGTTAATACATAATTATTATAATACATATTCTTAGAGCCGAATTTTTACTTTATCAGCAATAGATTGCAAACATAAAAAATGTATCTTTTAATAACATTAAAATAAAAATAATCCAAGAGGGTATGTACGTTATTTTGGTGCAAGGGATAATTTATCCGAAGAACTTTATTCTTCATAAATTCAAATCCAAAAAATCAAATTATGGTTAATTGAAGTCAAATGTTGTATAATTAATGACAAAAATGCAATTATTAATTAACAATCATTTAACTAATTAACGAAAATTTATAGCATGATGTGTGTAATTCTCTAAATCTCTATGCAGGAAGGGCACTTTTTTTTTTGATCAAAACTATTAGTTGTATTACAATAAAAAAACTCGATATATAAGTTTTTATTTTAGAGTCTCAAACAATGTCACTCAGTAAAAAATGCTATTTCATTATCGTAAATCAGAATAAAATAACACTAAATACCCAAAAAAAATGCCTTGCGAGCATGTCCAGGTGTCTACCCATGCCCCAGACATAGTTACAGTCTGGTAAGAAATAGTTCTATAATTAAATATTTTGAAATATATTTTAATGGTCTTAAAACTTATCTTAAGAAGTACAGTTTACATCCATAATATTTTCAATTACGTGTAATATATACAGCAATATGTAACCATATGTTTTTGGGTTCAATTTTTACGCCAAATTGAAGAAAACCCATCTCTTTACTCATTCATTCCTGTAAGTTTTAAGAAATAAAATTGAATATTTTCGCCGCAAAATGAGAAAGGATCAAAGAAAACGTTGCATATTTTAATTAGTATACATCGATGTAACTGGCAATGAATTTGCTTATTTCTCAATAAAAGTAAATGGATGATCGATAAAAATGTAAAATAGAGCGGGTCAAAACAATTTCCTAAAGAATTTTGGAGTCCCCTTTATTTCAGAACTTAAGGAACTCTTTTCGTGCTGTTTTTGCAAAATCGCAAAGTTTGAAAAATGCAATGTGCCATTGGAAATTCTTGTTCCTCTTTGCAAAAAAAACCCCCACAAAAATTCAATTAAATCGGATAAAATCTTCCACTCCCTCATCGAGGCCAAAGGTGAAACTCTAAATATCTTCGTTGTTTTCGTGCTTACAAAAAAATGTTTAGGACAATATTAGCCTTATTTTTATGGTAAATTTAATGGTGTTGTGTAATTGCATAGAAACAAGTTTTTAGAGACATTTTTTTATATAATTTACTTTTTCTTCTAATAATTAAGGCTTTTAGTGTACAAAGACTTGTAGATATTTTGGATAAGAATTTAGTGGTACCGTATCATATTATTTCATGGTTAAATTGTTGTTTATAACAAAATAAAAAAGATTAATAAACATAAAAACAATTTATATGATATCAATGAATTCGTATCGCAAATATCTACAAGTCTAGGTACACTAAGAGTCTTAAAATGTAAAAAAATGTCTCTTAACACTTTTTTCTATAAAATTACACAACACCATTGAAATTGTCATGAAAATTAGACTAATACTGACCTAAAATTTTTTTCTAAACACGAAAACAACGAAGATATTTAGAGTTTAACCTTCGACCTCGATGAAAAAGTGCAAGATTTCATCCGATTGGATTAACTTACTTTAGGGATTTTCTTCCTTTCAAAAAGAAACAAGAATTTCCAAAAACAATTGCATTTTCCAAACTCCGATTTTTGAATCTCGATAATAAATTTTCTATTCTTAGTTTTAATGAACCACAAAATACAATTTTGAAAGAATCGTTGAAAAAATTCACTTATTTCTAGAAGTGTGCAAAATTGATGTGGGTCTAGTCGGGTTTGCGGGTTGTCTGCCAGACTCGCATTTAGCCCGCACATTAAACCCGCACCAACCCGCATTTAACCTGACAATTTGCACTCAACCCGCAAACCCGCTAAACCTGCAAAGGCGCAATAAATTCAAAATCAACTTAAAAACCTGAAAAGCTTCGTAAATATAAGATAGAACGAACTAAAAACCTGCTTTAGTCCTAGTATAAGGTACACATATATCGATGAATGTAGATACTGATTTTAAGGTACGTAATTTTTATTAGAAGAATTTCAAACTTTATATCTGATAAAGTCATCGTAGTACAATATAACTAATCTGTTTAAATCAATTGACTCTATATGAAATTATAATTTTTGTCATCAATACTTTACGACGATTCCACTTAAAAATTTTGGTATTTTGAAGGTTTAAGTTTGATACATAAGATTTGGTAATTTTGTACAAGACTCTAGAATAATAATATTACAGAAGTCCATTGCGGGTTGATTGCGGGTCTGCGGGACAACAGCAAAAAAAGTTTGGTGGAGTCTACACAGCCGGCGCCGGCAACCAATAATGTTGCCGGCTGTTTTTCACGAAAAGCGAAATACGCAATAAAAACGAATTACGTTTACAGTCATGCAAATACCTTAAAATATAATTTTCAGGGTCAAAACTGATAGAGATCATGTTTGCAAAAAGAAAAATAATCTGTTCGCATTTTTTTTCATGAAAATACGGTGAGCGTAGACGTTGGAAAGGGGAAGGAGTTTGACCAACATTATTTCTGTGACAAGTCACAGGAATGCCTTCCCGTCACCACGAGATGTTGTAAAGGGTTAGGAGTTTGACTAAAATTATTTCTGTGACCAGTCACAAAGGTGCCTTCCTGCTCCCTCCATGAGACGTTGGGAAGGGGCAGGGGGTTGATCGATGTTATTTCTGTAACCAGTCACACGAGTGCCCTCCGGCCCCCACGAGATGTTGGAAAAAGGCAGGAGTTTGACCAACATTATTTCTAGGACCAGTCACAGGGGTGCCTTCTTAACTCCCACGAGACGCTTGAAAGGGGTAGGGATTTGACCAATATTATTTCTGTAACCAGTCACACGGGTGCCTTCCCGCCGCCATGAGATGTTGGAAAGTTGTAGGGGTTTGACCAACATTATTTAGGTTTCCAGTCAAAGGGATGCCTTCCCGCCCCACGAGACGTTGGAAAAGGGCAGGGATTTGACCAATATTATTTCTGTAACCTGTCACAGGGGTGCCTTCCCACCCCCTCCATGAAACGTTGGAAAAGATAGGCGTTTGACTAATATTATTTCTGTAACCAGTCACACGGGTGCCTTTCCGCCTCCAACGAGATGTTGGAAAGAGGTAGAGGTTTGACCAACATTATTTATGACACCAGTCACTGGGGTGCCTTCTCGCCCCGCCATGGGACGTTTAAAAGAGGTTGGGGGTTTAACCAATATTATTTCTGTAACCAGTCACACATGTGCCTTATCGCCCCACAAGATGTTGGAAAGGGTTAGGGATTTGACTAAAATTATTTCTGTGACCAGCCACAGGAGTGCCTTTCCTACCCCACGAGACGTTGGAAAATGATAGGAGTTTGACCAACATTATTTCTGTGACCAGCTACGGCGGTGCATTCCCGACCCTTACGAGAAGGTGGAAAAGGGTAGGAGTTTGACCAAAATTATTTCCGTGACAAGTCACAGGGGTGCCTTCCCACCCCAACGAGATGTTGGAAAGGGTTAGGAGTTTGACTGAAATTATTTCTGTGACCAGTTACAAGGGTGCTTTCCCGCTCCCTCCATGAGACGTTGGAAAGGGGCAGGGGTTTGATCGATGTTATTTCTGTAACCAATCACACGGGTGCCCTCCCGCCCCCACAACATGTTGGAAGAGGGCAGAGGATTGTCCAACATTATTTCTCGCCTCCCAGGAGACGTTTGGAAGGGGTAGGGGTTTGACCAATGTTATTTCTAAAAAGATGATGAAAAAAGAGATGTTAGAAAAGAGTAGGGATTTGACCAACATTATTTCTGTGACAAGTCACAGGAGTGCCTTCACGACCCGCCACGAGGCGTTTGAAAGGGGTTTGACCAATATTATTTCTGTAACCAGCCACACGAGTGCCTTCCCTCGCCCACGAGACGTTGGAAAGGAGTATGGATTTCACCAAGATTATTTCTGTGATCAGTCACAGGGGTGCCTTTCCGCCCCACGAGACGTTGGAAAGGGTTAGGAGTTTGACCAATATTATTTCTGTGACAAGTCACACGGGTGCTTTCCCACCCACATGAGATGTTGGGAAAGGGTAGAAGTTTGACCAACATTATTTCTGTGACCAGTCACAAGAGTGTCTCCTCGCCCCGCCACGAGATGTTGAAAAGTGTTAGGAGTTAGACTAAATCTATTTCTGTGACTAGTTACAGGAATGCCTTCCCGCCCCCACGAGATACTGTAAAGTTGTAGGAGTTTGACCAACATTATTTGTGTTTCCAGTCAAAGGGGTGCCTCCCCGCCCCCACGAGACGCTGGAAAAGGTAAGAGTTTAACCAAAATTATTTCTGTGGTCAGTCACAGGGGTTCCTTCCGGCCCCCACGAGATACTGGAAAGTTGTAGGTGTTTGATCAACATTATTTGTGTTTCTCGTCAAACGGGTGCCTACCCGCCCCTACGAAACTTTGAAAAGGGTTAGGGGTTCGATTGAAATTATTTCTGTGACCAGTTACAGGGGTGCCTTCCCGCCCCAACGAGATGCTGTAAAGGGTTAGGGGTTCGACTAAAACCATTTCTGTAACAAATCACAAAAGTGCCTTCCCGCCCGTATACGATTTAAAAAAAAAAATGTTGAAAACGTAACATTTTTCTTTTTAAAAACGTAGTTTTTTTTAGTTTTGACATTGAAAATTGTTTTTTTTGCAATTTTTATGGCCATATTCATAATCAGTGCATAAAAATACATCGCTACACGGTTTTCGGAACTTCACACCCAAGAGGAAAAAAACAGCCGGTAACGAATAATGTTGCCGGCGCAGGCAGGCTAGCCACTACGAAAAAGTTTTTCTGGACAAATTATTATAGAGCTTATAACTTTGATCCGATTTGAGCATTTTTTTTCAAATGAAAGTTAACTAAATTTCAAAGAAATCTGTATAAGTCGGTATTTGAATTTATATTTTATTTTATTTTTATTTAACAACAGAGTTCAATTTTTAAATTTCTTTTTGAATAAACGACCCCATTTATTTGCAACTACTCATATTTATGTAAAACATCATGAAATCAGTAAAGACACTCCTTACAAATAATATACGTAAAAACAATGCTTAGTTACCATTTTAAAAAGTTTCAAATAACTGTTAATGGTAAAAAGAAATTTAGTAAACAAATGCATATCTTAGCCATTTCGTGCTAAAGATTTCGTTCCATTAAAAGAATTGATTAAAAAATTGTACACAATTTATAATATGTAAAATTTTTTATTACTTGATAACAATCCTTAATCGTTTAAATAAATTTTATAAGCAAATACAGATTTTCGTCAATTTTTAACTGGCAGTTTTCGTTTTTTTAAAGAATTGATTTTAAATTCATTGACATAATCTTTCCTTTATGATACTTCATTGACTAACAATAACTTTTTATGTTATAAACAATTGTCTTTAAAAAATCCGCGATTTTGTCATTTTTAAAAAGTGCGCCAACGTTTCTTCAAACAATTATTATTTTTTATTATTGTACCATTAAGCCGAATTCCTTTCGGGATAAGCGTAACTCGTTCCGTTCTATCCTCGTTGCACTACTAGGGATCACCGAACGAGTCACAATTTGAATTTTACTGTCTATGGTGGCGAACTCTTTGAAAATGACGAAACCGTGAATTTTTTAATAAAATTGTTTATAAAATAAACCATTATTTATCGTTGATAAAGTATCACAAGGGAAGGATTTTGTCAAGTAATTTAAAATTGATTCCGTTGAAAGAAGGGCATCTGCCCAGTTGAAAATTGATATAAATCTGTATTTGTTTGCGAAATTTATTTAAATAAATAACAAATATTATAAAAAATATTATAAAAAATATATATAATAATATATATAATATATAATATATATAATAATTTATAATATTATAAATATTATAAAAAAATAATATAGTCGATTTCGTAAAAAAAAACGAAATCCATTTCTTGACAAGTAGTCAAGTTGTGAAATGGTTTATAAAATGATTTATAAAATAAATAATTATTATTTGCTGATAAATCATCACAAGGGAAGGAATTTGCCAAGTGATTTAAAATTATTCCGTTGAAAAAACGTAATGTGTCGGTAGAAAATTGACGAAAATCTATATATATTTATAAAATTTATTTAAACAATTACCAATTGTTATCAAGTAATAAAAAATCGTACATGGGTGACTGTCAAATTGGCGGCAAACTAGAAGTCCTGGCAATATAAATATTAAATAGCAAGTCTTACTGTTTTTTCTTTTTATTTAATGCATACTTGTTAGGTAATGTTTACAAAATAATCCCTGTCTTTTTTCGATTTCTATTTACATTCACTTTAATTTGATATGAAAGTACCTTCAACTTCATTACTGTATTGTGTCCCAGCCTCAATCTGCACATCCATAAAATGGATAAAATTATTCTCTCCTTTCTTTTGAACAATAAACTGAAAAACGCTTATTGTGTCATATTTCCGACATTTAAAGGAACAGAAGTATAATGTTTGCCCATTCTTTAATTGAAGTGAATATTAATTTAAAAAATTTTAAGAAGTGCCCCTCGATTTTTGTAATTTTTCATTACCATTCATACCTTTTTTAAAAATAAAAATTATAGTTGAAATTGAATTATAAATACAGGAATATCAAGTATACCGTTTAGTGCAATAATCTATCGAATTAAACTTATAATATTAACTGATTTTTTTTTAAATTCGATATTGAATTTGAAAATTGCATTTTGACAACGGGAAATTCATTACCATACGTATGTTGAATACCCGATTTTGAAGGGAAAAAATGATAAAAACCATTATATTGCTTTCTCTGGGCATTCCCTTTTTATATGTGCAATCTATTAATTTTTTTAAATATTAGAAACGGATTCATTTCATCATTCTTGTATATTAATTCCCGTCCGACAGCGTATATGCGCATTTATACGCATGTGCATCGATCGATTGTTGGTTTAAATATATTTGTTTATTTATTATTTTTTAACCTTTAAAGTAATGTCAGAGACGTCTAGAAATTTGAAGACATTACGTTTACATATTATAAAGTAATGTGGCTTGGAGTTTCGCGTATTGTATAATGAGAAAGGTATTTACGTAGATGTATTTTTAAGAATTAATAATTTATTTGATAATTTATTTAGTTTTGGATTATTTTATTACTTTTGGATCATTTGAGTGTACGTACTTTTTCACGACACTTCGAACCTCACATTCAGTTCTCATATTTCGGCTACGAATTGTATGATTATTTCTTATTTTCTGAAGTGCCCCTTTTAGATTTCATACCTGGTGGAAATTTCGAATAGAAAGATCGTTCCGAAGCTATCCAATCGTTTCCATTTTTCCGCAGCTTTCCGAGATCTGCATCCGATTCTTTCCGAAAATTTATGATGAATAATAAATATGAAATTTAAAGCAAAAATGCTGTTAATTTCATTTATAATTGATTCACAAGCTATTTGTACTAATAGGAATTTTTCGATCAAAATTAGTCAACATTTCTGATAGAAACGGAAAGCTTCGGATGCAGATCTTGGAAAGAATCTAAAAGAAAATCGTACACAAACCTACCGAAATTTTCTTTTTGAAATTTTTACCATGGATACTTTTGTTAGTGATGCGATAATTTCTTATAACTTATTATTAAATTCTTAATAATAACGTGATTGCCAGTTTAGTTGCGCAAGTTTGCCTTCAATTTGACAATCACCCACATATTATTTATTGTCGACAATTTTTTTATCAATTCTGTTCAAGGAACGAAGTCTTTAGAATGCGAAATGACTAAGTATGTACTAAGATATGCATTTGTTTATTAAATTTGTTTATAACATTAACAGTTGTACAATAAATAAATATTAAATTGAATAAATAATAAATAAAACAAAAATTCAAAAATCGTCTCTCACACATCTCTTTCAAATTTAGTTAACTTTCATTTAAAAAAAAAAACGCTCAAACTAGATCAACATTGTAAGCTCTAGACTATAATTTGTCCAGAAAAACTTCTTTTTTGCCACACTGTGTGGCATTAATAAACCATACACTATTCTCTCAATTGTGTACTTCAGTAGTTTTTAGGGGGGGGGGGGGAGTGGTTTAGAGAATATAAAGCCGTTTTTATTAAAAACCGACCAAATCCTTTCGATAGGCAACCCGTCTCACTCAACTGTCGCACGTGGTTTTGAGTTTACGCTTTAGTCATTAGTGCGCAAAAGCGAGTGGGTTACTCACACTTTCAAATATAAACGAATCGACTATTCCTGCCATGGAGGCCTAATAACACCGACGATTTACACATCCTCGTTGGCAATAGTGATACACACGTATTCACGCACACGAGAAATGCACGAGGCTACCGCTACCCGCGCCCGCGCTCTCCAGGTCGAAGCGTCAAAGCGATTAGTCACAATCATCTAATTCGACGACTTTATCGCGAGCCGGTAAAAAAAGGAAAAAGCTTACCTGTTGCCTCAGAACACACGTTGTTTTTTGCTCTCAAGTTTATTATTTTCTGGACCTTTAATTTGAATTTCAGTTGCCACACGATGTCCAGACGACACTCCTACACGGTGGAGAGGGCACCACCTCCGTACAGCAGCCGATCCGAAGCTACTCGCGCAAACCTAAGTACCAATATTTAGTTTATTCTAGTTCTCTGCTTTTCTCTTTCCGGAGTTTTGGTTAAAAATATACCATTGGAACTCGCGGTTTGTCCCTTACACTTTACTCTGATTCTGAGAATGGACCACTTTTTCAAAAACCGCAAATCCGCAAATGTGATCCTACTAAAAAGAAGTCAGGAATCGTTAGAAAAAAAATCAGGATTTCTGACGACTCGCCGGAAAACGACAGTAAATTCAGAACTTTTGAGAAAATGTTCAGAAATTGTCAAAACTTAGGTACCAAGGATAATTGCTTTATTTATGGTCCTATTCTACCAACGCAGTAGAGTGACTCAAAACCTAATCCCTTTATGTATTTCTCAAATTATTTATGTTTATTTATAAAATTACTTGTCTCATATTTCATTATTAATACTCATATTCTGTATGATTCGGGAAGTGATACTCAAAATGATGTCCCTTTTTAAGAAAAATTTTACATATCCGAATTCGTTGAAACACGCAAATTCTGAATTTCTAACTTTTAAATTTGTAATTTAAAATTTTTTTAAATTTTAATATATAATTTTTAATCATTTCCAGCTGGCCTAGCGATGAGGTACCTGATCATAAAGTGAATTTACAAATAGTCAAGAATAGGCAGACTCGTCAGGAATCGTCAGAATATTCAGAAATAGAACTTCTAATGATTTGTCACTTTTCCTGATTTTTTTTTAGCAGAGGATGCTAATATGTATATGTAATATAACAAACCTGACAGTAGTGGAATATGGGCCAACTATGTGGCCCTCTAATGTTTTATCAATTATAGTCATTTTTTATTTAATAATTAATCAAATAAATCATTGAACATTTAACCATCTTTAACTTTAAGCCTTTAAGGTCATGTAGTTCTTACCCGATTCCTAACATACCGACACGAAATGAGATATCGAGTAGAAAATTTGGGAAATTCAATAAAAAGCACTGAAGAATGTTTGGTGGTTCTAAATTTTTGTAATTGCAAATTATTTTTGGACAATTTTACTTGTAATTATAAAATCCTAGGTAAGGTAGGAATCAGGTAAGTAATACATGGCCTTAAGTACTAGACTAGACGACTATCTGAGCAGGAAGACTTTAATGTACAATATTACTTTTTTTTTTTAACACAAAAATTTCCATTAATCGAATCCATTTCAAATCAAACAGGTTCTGCACTTCAAGCCGCAGAATCTCTCATTAACGAAATATGTTGTTTTTTAGAGGAAATTAGGCCGGCGGAAAATCTCGGAAGCCGGTAAATGGAGGTTCCAGTACAATTGAATTTGTACGTATGTGTATCATAAAAACACAAATTTCATATATTCCATTTTTCTTTTCAGATTCTGATGAGTTTTACCTTCCTCTTTTGAAGTCCATTGGAAAATATAAAAAGTGGGTTTCAGCAAAAAAGACCACATTAATATTTTTGCCAATTTTTTGCTAAATTTGGCCTTTTATGAGGAAGGCATTCTGTAAGTTTTATGTAGGCTAAACAAATTTTGTGGCCCGGAGAATTTTTTTTTTCATAAAATCATTTTTTCACAGTTTTATCGAAAAGAAAAAGAAAGGTACAAATAAATGTTCAGATAGGACTTTGAACGTGTAAAAAAGTTCTACAAAAAGTACCTCCCGCTCTTTCGTGATATCTTGCATCGTTTACGATAAAAATTCAAAAATTATAATTTTAGGAAAAAAAATTCTCCCCGCCTCAAAAATGATTTAGCCCATATAAATCAGACATAGGATGCCTTTCTTATATAGACAGAAACTGTAAGAAAGTATGAGAACAAAATATGGCGTTTTGCAGAAAATCTTCTTTATTTTTTTCTTCGAATTTTAAAATCATAAAAAGAAGATTTTCTGGGCAAGCCCACCTTTTTTATTTTCTCAAATATTTTTGCGAAGTTTCTGCTAATATAAGGAAGGCATTATCAGTTTTATGCGGGCTAAAGTATTTTAAAGGATCGGAGAATTTCATTCAATAAAAATATAGTTTTCAAATTTTTCTCGTAAACAATGCAAGGTATTACAAAAGAGCAAGGGGTATTTTTTGTAGAACCTTTTTAGATTTGCAAACTTTTTATCTTTATTCTTTTTGTACTTTTCGTTGTTTTCGAGAAAAATGCGAACATTCGATCTTATGGAAAAAAAAATCTGGCCATAAAAATGTTTTAGCCCACATAAACCTCACAGAATGTTTCCCTTATAAAAGGCTAATTCAATAAAAAAATGGCAAAAAATATGTGTGGTTTTTTTTTAAATGGACTTTTTAATTTTTCAATCAAGTCATCGCCATTTTGTTAATTTTGAACTTTTTTCAAATTTTGCGACGCACTTCGAAAAGGGACGGTAAAGCGTATCAAAATCCAAAACGAAAATTGGAATATCCGAAGACAACATTTTTTTCCAAATAGACGTCAAAATTCAAATACTCAGAACTTCATGGAAATATTTTTGTTCTCAAATCAGAAAAAAATACAATTCCGCGACTTGAAGTATAGAACCTGCCTAATTTGAAAGGTATTCGATATATTGTGTCATGAAATACTGACATTTTTTTACGTCACTTTGTACGATGTACGATATACCCCTTGGATCTGAATTCTGAATGGACATAATATATTCAAAACTATAAGTTTGATATTTTTAAATTTATTCATTTCTATTGATTTGATAAATTATTCATTACGTTCAAAAAGTGATTAAAAGAATTTTTTTAAATAGTACAAGTTTGAAAAGCCTAAAAATGAATTTGAAGATATATTTAAAATAGCTCGAAATTCAGGAACACTCACATTTGGAAGCGTTTTGAATTTACGGAAGATTGAAGAGAAAAATTTAGAAAAGAGTGAAAATTTGAAGGTTATTAATAATTCAATAATAAGTTAATGATTAAAGTATTTGTTAGAAGAGTCTAAATTTCAACATCTTGAAATATTGAAGCTTTGGAATAAAAAGAAAAACCTAAATATTTAAAGTTAATTTACCTGGTTACCGTTACCGTCAACGGAAAGTTCTTGATAATATCCTGGTTTAATTTTTTGATGCCAATAAATTATTTGCGGTTTACACACTCAACAAATAACGAAATTCGTTCACGCGGATTTTTAAAATGCCATGTCTAAAGATACTATCCTTTTTCGCAAAAGCAACACCAAAATTCGCAGAAATATTACACACTTTGTTTTTGAAGTCCATTAAAAGAAAACGGTCCTTTTACAGAAATGTTTCACTTCAGGCAATATGTCACTAGATAATGTCCCGGAAAAGATAATTTATCCACGAATAGTTGAAACTTTTTAATTCCTCAGAAGAAGAAAAAGTTTTTATGTAGATCAAATTAACCTTTTTGTTAATTCACTTTTATTTTTGAAGAGTCGTGAGTTTTTTTTCATTAACTGAAAAATGGAAACTCGAAAATTACACATGTTAGCAGGTAGGCAACTTAGACTGACTCAAGATAAGATTCGAATTGTTACAGAATAAACAAAAGACGATCCACTTGATGGAAAGATGCGAGCTAGTCTCGACGATAACGATACTAACCAGTTGGTTCTATGACGTGTAATCTGTACTTTTTGACACACAACGTGTATGTGACTCAGTGATTGTATATATTTAGATGCACACAAGAGACACTTTACTCACAAATTTTCCTTCGATTTTGATTTGAAAGTGAAGCAGAAAACGATAGAAAAATTTGTTGTTCATTTTGAAAAGAAAATATATTTGTTTTCTTTGGGACATTTTCTCTCATTTGTACGTGTAAACAATAATAATTTACCTTCGATTGAAGGTCGTGACCAGAAAATTATTTACTCCAATTATTGTAATTAAATTCAAAAATTAAAAGCTTAGAACACTCTGAACTATTTTTAACTTTAAGGCCATGTAATATTTATCCGATTCCTAATTTATCGACATTTTTTCGCAACAATTCACGTCTACATGAAATAAGATATCGAGTTGCAAATTTGGAAAATGAAATAAAAGGCAATATGGAACCTTTGTATGGTCCTAAATTTTGTCGAAATACAAAAAAAAATTCCAAAAATACATTTTTTTTTTTTGTAATTCTAAAAACTTAGAACCATACAAACGTTCCTTAATGTTTTTCATTTAACTTTCCAAATTATCAACTCGATATCTTAATTCGTGTAGACGGAAGTTGTTGCAAAAAATGTCGGTAAAGTAGTAATTGTGTAAGTATTACATGGCCTTAAATGACTATCTAGATTCTAGATATTCCAACTGCCTATAGAGTTTCAGTAATTCTGAAATAAACATTAAAAATTTCAAAAAGATCAAATGTTTAATCAAATGTTTGTCATATTTTTCGTGATGTGTTTACATTCTTTTTTATTAATGACATTTTGATTCGAAGTGGATAAAATCTCTAAAATACAAGAAAAAACTATTAAAGTAAAAAAAAATCATCCCCAATTTACCATTCATGAAAAACTGCATTACTAAAATGTTTTGCATTCAAAGTATCTCGTTTAAGATTACCAGCAGAATTAAAAAATGTGCCTGATTTACATTTTGCATTTTCAACACTTATAAAAAGCGACGTATAATAATTACACGAGGAATGAATAAATTACAACAATTATTTATAATTTTCACATAAATCAAGAAAGATATTTCAAATAATGCAAAGCACTTATTTCCAAAATGATCGATGTTCCGCTTTATCTATAGAACTTCTAAAAAGTGTTTTTTAAATGTTCTTTATAATTACTGTTCCATAGAACGTCTGAGATTCTAGAGAATAAACAACGTAAATATGCCTCTTATCGATTTTATATTTCATCATTCTCCCCAACTGTTATATGTACAAAAATATAATGAGGATCGTTAATCATTGCAGAGTTTAACGTTAGGTACACGAAGAAGATGCTTATATTAATGTCTTCTCGCAAGGCGCATTCCACTCACTCGAAAAGCCACTTCCGCATGGAACATTTTGTTTTTTGCATTACATACGAAACAAAACGTTCTTTCACTCGCAATCATTCTACCAAGTTGAACTGAGCAGAACCATATTAAACCTGGAATATGTCGAAGTTTGGTGCCTCGAGTTACGCAGAATCCAGCCTCGTTTTCTAGCAAGTTACGCACCACCAGCCACAACTCAGTGTAACTCTCGGCTCCTCAGCAATCAACAGCCTTAAATTTATCGGTCTTCCAAGTCTTGGCATTAAGCGAAAGTTTTATAGCTCCAAGACTCAAAGAAAAATTCTTAGACGAACGTAAATTTCACAGACGCACGATCGAAACAAACCTTAGCTCATACTTTAGGATCATCGTCAGTCCAGAGCGAAGGGAGAGGGCGAAATTACGTTAGCTTGTATACATTTTATGACGTTCCAAGACACTCACACAACAATGGATTCAATTCCCGGCGACGAGTCGTTCGCATAAAGTTCGAAACAAGAATAACCCTGAACTTTGAGAGAACGAGCGAATTCAAAGCCGCAACCTCAAGAGGATCTCTGGATTTCGGTGAAAAAGATTCGAGATTCTTCTGAGGTTGCCTTCGTCTTTTCCTTCTAGAAGTTCCGCAGTCGTCAGACTGCGGGCCTATCTATCTAATTACCAATCTACTTCTTTACCTAGTTTACAATCAGAGTACTAAATTTACAACGCGCAGATTAGTCTTCGGCGTTGTGTAATCCGTTTATGTCTACCATTTGGTCGATATCGGGTAAAAAATCAAAATCGATTTAAACCCAATTTGATTTAACAATCGATTTCGAAATAAGAAACGCGCTTATTGAATCAAATGTATATCAGCAGACATCACCTATTTACGATGACCGACGAAGCTTTGAACCACCAAACTATAAACGAACGGGAATGAGCTCTGAGTTTCTCAATCATTAATCATTATTACCACCGCGAAGCAATTTACGCTTGAAAAATTAACCCAACTAATTAGCTAAACGATTTAAGTTGTACGAATACAGCAACTTGAAAAGGACAAGCTGGCGTAGCACACGGCAAAAAGCAATGTGACACGGCTCACTCCGCTTTGGTTCAAGTTCAGTTATTTGAACACATTCGGGACAATAAAAAGATAGTCGTTACGACTGGGTAAAAATTAGGCGAGCTCTCGAGAAAAAGCCTCTCGAAATTACGAATATTCCGAACCTCGCGTCGCTTGTGCGCTCACTCTTCTCAGTCCCTTGTTCCATCGAAGATGACGTTCCTTGCCAGCGCCCCCTTTAAAGTCGCGGAATCGACGTCTACCTAAATTGTGACACGATTCAGTACAAAAATTACGTACGAAACAAGTCTTGAGCTTACGTCCTCTTTGGGAAATGCAGTATAGAATGATAACAGTCGAAATACGGTGATTTCTAAGTTCACCGCTAAATAAATTCTACCGGTTAGAAATTGATCAGCTGTCAAGTTACGATACTCAAAGCTGATGTAATTCCTACGTCGATGGCAACAAAGCTTTTTTTGCTCGAGTTCAAATCGAATTTTGCATTTATTGGTGCAAAAAGTACGAAATCATCAGTTTACTATTGTCAGAGAGTCTCATTCGCCTGTATTGTCGACCCAACAAATGCTTGGCTAATCAGATTATTTTTAGAAGTAGGAAAATGAAGAAAAACATAATGAAATATGTTTCACTATGTTTCACAATAGAAAGTCTCACTTGTTTCTTCATTTCCTAATTTTCCAATATTACAATAATGTTATGCTTACGTTTCATGAAGTTAAAAATTGATGTGGATGATTCCCTTTACCATGGCTGCATGCGTAACGTAACATGTAACCATTCCACATCTAAAACAATTTCGAAAGTATGAAGTTTGAAAAGGGATTTGTGTTCGCCCGCGGGCAAACTGCAAAAGAGTGTTGTCGCTTTTGAAAGCTTCGTACTTCTCTTAAGTCCAGTAAACTAGAGAGATTAAATATATAAATATATATTTACATTTAATTAGTCGACATTACACACGTGTCACTTTCGAGTTTCAGTATCTCTCTCGTGGTATTGCATCTCGAAACAAGAGACGGAATATTCTTGGAATCGAAAGTCTGTGTCGCAATTTACTGCCAATGAAACTCAGCACGTCCAGTTTTCAAAAGTACGGTTGTTCATCGCGTTGGCGTTGCGATATCCATCTGATCAAGCTAAAGGAAGTTTGGTTTAGAGACTAGACAAATGGCCGTCCGGATATCGCTATCGTTTTGCCTCATTCGTAAAAGTGTCCACTTAAAAATTTATTCATAACGAAAATAGATAAATAAAACAAACGCGTTGTGTTCTCCGGTCAAAACGAGACCATTTGAGATCCCAGTGAAAATCTCCCCGATTTGGAGGTTGCCGTGAAAAATGGGCGAGCTATTATTCTCACTATAGTATTGTCGCAGTCGGCGTTGGCAAGGAGCGCTCGATTGACGTGAATCTGATTTGTGCGAATCAGCTGTTTGGAATCGAAACGTGCGAACTTGGAGCCCGTGAACATGAGACGAAGCCGCTTTAGGCAAGTTTCTTCTCCGTGTTGTTGTTCGCGACATAGCCGTTGTTGGTACCGTTGCTATAACAACTGTTGTACTCCTTGTTGTAAATTGTCGCGTAGGACAAGATGCCGTTTTGTTTTGGCTTGATAGGTTGGTCGTCCAGCACCGGCATACAAGCGCCGTTCGAAGAGCCGTTTTGCTGCGAACTCTTCGTTGGTTTCGTGGTGTATTTTGCCTTGTAGAAGTCGGAGAACAGACCCAGAAATAGGAACCCGTGAAGACCGATCCAGATCATGAAAGAACGCGGATAATCGCATTCGATAAACAATAGCTGGAACTGGTGCGTCATAATGAGCACGAACTGCACCTGCAATAAAATAATGGAATTAAACACTTGTATTAGGAAAAAATTGTCAGGGATCGATACCCAATTAAGGGAGGAATTACCTATTTCAAATTCGAAATAATTTCTAGTTTTAATTAATTTCATATACCGAAGAGTTATTTCCGAATTCGAAAGTTTTACAATCTGATTCTTTTCAAAATTTATAGGCTATGTCTCTTAATTCTTTTATAAACGACAAAGATTTCTGATTTAAACTAGCTTTTAAAAAGAAAAGTATCAATCTTCGTCGGTTTTGAAGTTTGTAAATTTTTAATAAATTTCTCAATTTCAAAACTTGTTTTACTTCACTGCGGAAAACTTTTCAAATTTGTATTGTTTTCAACGTAAAAAGTAGTGCAGCTTTTTTTTTTAAATTTGACTCATGAAATTATTAATAAAAATTCAAAAAAATGTACATTTGTGACTATAATGTATTAAAATATTTATATGAGGATATAACTGTCAGGGATCGTTACCAAATTAAGGGGCATTTACCTTGTTTCAAATTCGAAATAATTTCCTATTGTAATTAATTTCAAATACCAAAGAGTTATTCCCGAATTCGAAAGTTTTACAATCTGATTCTTTAAAAATTAAAAAGCTAAATGTTTTAATTCTTTTATAAACAGCAAAGATTTCTGATCTAAGCTATCTTTCAAAAAGAAAAGTATCAATCTTCATCGGTTTTGAAGTTTGTAAATTTTTTATAAATTTCTAAATTTCAAACTTGTTTTATTTCAATGTGGAAAACTTTTCAAATTTGTATTGTTTTTAAGGTAAAGAGCAGTGGAGCTCAATTTTTTTTCATTTGAGTTATGAAATTGTTAATAAAAATTCAAAAAAATGTACATTTGTAACAATAATGTATTAAAACATTTATATGAGGACATAACTGTCAGGGATCGTTACCAAATTAAGGGGGATTTACCTTGTCTCAAATTCGAAATAATTTCCAATCATGATAAATTTCAAATACCAAACAGATATTTCCGAATTCGAAAGTTTTACAATCTGATTCTTTAAAAATTCAAAAGCTATATGCTTTAATTCTTTTATGAACAGCAAAGATTTCTGACTTAAGCTATCTATTAAAAAAAAGTATCGAACTCCATGGATTTTGAAGTTTGTATATTTCAATTTCCCAATTGTATATTTTTTTTAATTTACCAATTTCATACTTTTTTTACCTCGCTGCGGAAAATTTTTCGAATTTGTATTGTTTTCAACGAAAAAAGCTGTGCGGGTTAATTTTTTTAAAATTTGACTTATATTAAGATCCAAATTTTCAATAAAAATCCAAAAAAATTTACATTTGTGACTATAATGTATTAAAACACTTATATCAGGAAAAAATGTCAGGGATCGTTATCAAATTAAGGGGGATTTACTTTATTTCAAATTCAAAATCATTTTCGATTTTCATTAATTTCAGATAACAAAGAGTTACTTCTGAATTCGAAAGTTTAACAATCTGATTCTTTTCAAAATTTAAAAGTTATGTGTTTTAATTCTTTTATAAACAACAAATATTTCTGATTCAAGCTATCTATTAGAGAAAAAAGTATCAACCTTTATCGGTTTTGAAGTTTGTATAACTTTTTTAAATTTCCTAATTGTAAACTTGCTTTACTTCGTTGCGGAAAACTTTTCAAATTTGATTTATATCAAGATTTAAATTTTTAATAAAAATTCAAATAAATGTACATTTGTGACTATAATGTATTGAAACACTCATATTAGGACAAAATTTTGCCGGATCGTTACCAAATTAAGAGGGATTTACTTTGTTTCAAATTCGAAAACATTTCCAATTTTGATTATTTTTAAATGCTAAATAGCTATTTCCGAATTCGAAAGTTTTACAATCTGCTTTTTTCAAAATTTGAAGGCTACATGTTTTAATTCTTTTATAAACAGCAAAGATTTCTGATTCAAGCTATCTACTAAAAAAAAGTATCAACCTACATTGGTTTTGAAGTTCGTATATTTTTTTCAAATTTCCTAATTTCGAACTTGTTTTAATTCGCTGTGGAAAACTTTAAAAATTTGTATTCTTTTCAACGTAATAAAAAGTGTAGCTTAATTTTGTTTCAAATTTTACTTATTTTAAGATTCAAATTGTTAATGAAATTTTAAAAAATGTAGATTTTTGACTGAACACGGTAAATAGGGTACAAATTTATAAAGTAGAGAAGTTTAAGTAACAAGAAAAAAAAATAGGAAACGGGAACCCCACCCTGAGGCCTGAATATAAGTAAATTAAATATAAATATAAAAAGCATCCAAATTAAAATTGAAAAGCGTTTATCATCGAACGTTAAAGATAATATATCAAAAACAAAAAATCCAGGACTGCGATTCCATTTCTATTGAAGAATCCTAATTTATAATAATAATAATAAAATGATAAATACTTATCTCTACTAAGAAAAGATACATTTAAGAGATTCTCGCATTCTGCTGAGCTTTCGCTTTCGGTGCATTTTATTTTTTTTCTCTTTTTCGCATTTCTGATCCCTTTTTTCCCGTGAGTGAATACGAGTCTACTTTTGTTGCATATGATACTAAAGACGAATATGAAACAGGTACGTGAGACTTGGGTCATCGGCAGTGTGTTTGTGAGACGCACTGATGAAGGCGGACGTCTCTTATACACATTTACTCAAATATGGCTGACCCAATTCGCACATGTCTGCCTTTAAACTTCAGAAGCAGTGGTTCTTTGTGCTCTCATTTACGGTAGCTCTCGCATCCTGGACAACCGGGACGCCGCGCCGGGAACGACTGAACCATTTTCTTGCTCTCGAAGCGGCTTCTAATTATTGAGGCGCCCATCGAAAGAGAAAGTTATGCGCGAAGAGGCTGTAAAAAGACATATCGTAACGCGAAACATCTCGACGGTATTTCCCAGACTTTTTTAAACCACTAAAAAGCACGAAAGCACCGCCTTGATGGTAGTAGTATTTTAAAAAACGCGGTCTCTAATGAAGAAGATGTTATGAAATTATTTTTCCCCATTCTTGTTGAGTAATAAAGAGCCTCTATATCACTTTCTATTTTTGTGTCAATTTGCGCAATGGTGGAACTCTTTCTCTGAGCACTTCAGACATCTCGAAATGCAAAACTGTTCTAAGTTTATTATGTCTATTTACTATTTACTATTTTTTATACAAGATCTTTTAAAAGTAGTATTTAAATTAAACATTTACAAATTTACAAAATTCTTCCTTTGAATCACAATCTTCGATTTCAACTTGAAAGGCCAAAAATAAACTTCTCTTCTGTATTCAATAGTAACTAAGAAGGAAAATGTAAACACATCTGAACTCTAGGTTATCAAACTGAGTTTCTGCTATCGATAAATAAAAGCCTTCAAAGATATCTCGACAGCAAAGACAGCAAAGAAAAGCTAAAAATGATTTAGCATAAGCAATTTGTCGAAAGCTAATTAAATAAAGTTCTTGGCAGATAAACCCGGAAAGTGCAATGAGTCGGAAAAATCGTTGATATCTCTATGATGTATGAGTAGAAAATGTGTTTCATACTCGATAAGATCAAGTGGCACAAGCCAGTAAAAAATGATAAGATTTGAATGAATGATTAAGTCAAATCTTAATCCGAATATAATTGGTCTGATAAGATCAGTATCATAACTGGGTAATTGATATTGTCAAGTGTTTTGAGAAGAGTCCCAACTCTTGAATCAATATCTCTTCTCTGCATGTTGCGTAACAATAAGAAGGAATCACATTCAAAATATTATTACATAGACACATTGAACAGATAATATTTTACAGTCGTTTAAAAACGCTTTTAAACTATTCTCGTTGGATGCATTTTACATTCAGTGCGATAAATCTTACCATCTGCATGGTTGTGAGGTACTTTTTCCACCAAATATATTTTTGGTACTCTGGCCCCATCGCAGCCACCATGTAATAGAAATACATGATAATGTGAACGAAAGTGTTTAAGAGAGCGAAGAATGTGCTGTGACCACCAGGTGCGAACTTCATTCCCATCCACACGGAGAAGGGCATCACGCCATGGTGAATCACGTGAAGAGTCGACACATGCTGATTCTTCTTTCGCAAAATGAAGAAAAACTGTGGAATAAAAACGGGTTATTAGATAATTTTACGCTTTATATGGTCAATAAAATGATACATAATTTAAATCAGGGAGTTATCCCAGTCCAAAATCCTTTTCCTGATGATGAATAAATCAGGGATAATGATGTAATGAATACAAATTTATTCTATGGAATTTTTCTTTTATTATCAATTAAATCTTTCTTTCTAGCTTGACTACTATTCTTCCCTTTTGTAGAAAAAGCCTTTGATCTTTGTACCGTCTGTACTTTTAATGGACTCGAAATTGACAAAATTACGAAGATTTGCAACAATGATTTGAATATAATCAACAAATTTGATGATAAGTCACGGTTTCCTGCACTCACGCCCTCGGTGTACCGGTTTTTCACTAAAAAGAATGCAATCTGACTACTCGTGATCAGCGGTCAGGGTAAACCTTGCGATCCTTGAGCTAAGCCTTGAGGAAGCAAACTTTCGAACGTTCTGTTCAAACCATACACGACCACGTGCGCAATAATCGCTAAATCCTCGCCTACAGAATCTCACTAGCAAATATTCTAGGCCCACTTTCATACTTCCAATATACTTAATGAAAACTGACTTTTGAAAAGATAATTCGAATTACAAAATATCCTTCATAAAAATGTAACTGAAGTTCGCAACGTTTGTAAATGAAAAAAAAATATATATTTTTTTTTAATCACTGAAATAAATTTGTTGGCAATAAAATAAAGTAATAAATTATTTTGGACGGTAATCACGTTCTGGCAACTACATATTATCCACCCACGCAATCCAATGCATAATTTTTTTTTATCATAATTTTCCCCTGAACACTTGGATTTTATTTAACAAATTACTCTATTTGAAGTCGGACAACAGCGAAAAAAGTTGCATCCCAATATCCCTACCGAAAGACTCCTACATACAACTGTTTATTAAATAAAAAAGTTTGTTTAAATTTAAGAAATTCTAATTTTCTTCTGAACGCTTAGACCTTATTTCACAAATTACTTTTATTTGATTTCAGACAACAGCAGAAAAAGATTAATCCCAATATTTCTACCAGAAGACTCCTATTTAAAAAAGTTAATTACATTTTTTAAATTTGTTAACATTAAAAAAATTCTAATTTTCCTCTAAATGCTCGGTTCTCGAATTTTATTTCATAAATTACTCGGGAAATAACCAAAAAAGTTTCATCCCAAAATCTCCACCGGAAGAATGCCATTTTAATAAATTTAATAAATTTAAAAAATGTTTTAAAACATAAAAAATTCTAATTTACCTTCAATCACTCGGTTCTAGGATTTTATTTTACAAATTTATGATATTTGATTGAAGGCAACACCAACAAAAGTTGACTGAATTAAAAGAAAAAATTGTTAAAATAAAAAATTATTCTAATTTTCTTCCAAACGCTTGGTTCTCGGATTTTATTTCACAAATTATTTGTATTTGATATCGGGCAACAGCAAAAAAAGTTTCGCCACAATATCACTATCGGAAGACTACCAATTACAAAAATTATTAAATAAGAAAAAAAAATTAATTAAAAAAAAACGAATTTTTCCTTAAACACTGAGAACTTGTATTTTATTTCACCAATTACTTGTTTTTCATTTCGGGAAACAAAAAAAACTTCATCCCCATATCACTATGGGAAAATTACGATTGTTCCACCCGAAGGAAGTGAAGTATTCCGATAAGGACATTGGGATGACAATTTTTTAACTGCTGTCTGAAATGAAATACAAGTAATTTGTGAAATAAAGTCCGAGATCCGAGCATTTAGAGAAATATTAGAATTTTTTCAATTTTAACAAATTTTTTAAATTTAATACATTTTTTAAAACGCAGTCTTCCGGTAAGAATACTGGGATGAAACTGCTTTACTATTGCCCGACATTAAATAAAAATAATTTGTGAAATAAAATCCGAGAAGCGAGCGTTTAAGGAAAAATTATAATTAAAAAAAAAACATTTTCATATATAAGTGCATGGCAATTACGTAGGAATGTATTTCAGTAATTTAAAACAATTTATATTTCTATTTATAAGGGTTGCGAACTTCAGTTACATCATAAAAAGAAAAAAGTTTTCAAACATAAGATCCTGTATTTAAATTTACTCCAGAATGAATTACTTCAAACAATGTATTAATACAATTTAAATATGTGCCTAATTCAGAAACTTAAAAAAACTTGTTGAGAATAATAGTTTGATCAAAAATATTACACAAAGATACGGCAAGGGGCTAGCATTCATCTTTGCATCTTTATTATTATTTTTTTATATTTTTTTGCAACACTACTGATATATTTCTTTGGAATTAAGAAACCAAATACAGATCTAAAGGAATAACAATATGGACAGAATCTCGGTCCTTGGAATTTATACTCGTAGTGAACAAGAAATGTCGCTGAATAAAAAAGGCGAGTTGTCCAAGGAGAGGTGAAAGGTGATGAATATGTA
>JAUMHM010000031.1:46219333-46246035 GCA_032362435.1 Melikaiella ostensackeni | reverse complement strand
GGAACGCGTTACAGCACCCGAGATGAGGTCATGGAAAAATCGAAGATGGCTCTGATGGCTATACCGCAAACCGATTAGAGAAAATGTTTCGAAGATTGGGTCAAGCGCTGGCTCAAGTGCGTTGCAGTCGATGGGGAGTATTTTGAAGGGGACAATATCGATTATAATGAATAAACTTGTATTTTTGATTTTAAAAATAGTCCTAAAACTTTTTGTTCAAGGTGGTATATTATACCAGCCGTTGGCGACTGTTTGATCTTTTACAAAATTGGTCGTATAACTGCTTACATTAAACACAATACACAGTGTTTAACATGCTTAAATACATTTCTGTCTACGTCTGATGTTCATGCAGATACACCTTTTTTTGTGATCAGTTACCTGAAAGTTTAAGTAGATTTGCGAAAACAAATGAAGATTTCATACATCCAAATGTTAAGTTATACAAACTTATCACAACTGTCGAATATCTTTTCAACAAACATTGCGGATCTAGCAATTCTTTTGACCTAATTCTAAATGATTTAATTTCATCCAAAACAAAATTTACTTTTCAATGCAAAGAACATGCCAATGAAGCTGTGGAGGTATTAGCATACATAATTCAATTTTATTTGCAAATAAGGATAAGAGAACTTGTAAAACAGGAAATGTCTGAAATCAAAAAAGTTAGTGTCTTGAAGAAAAAAACAGCCAAGCTTTGCGACAGTTGACTAGAATTCAAATTAATTCACCTTAAAAATGTGTCCTATCAAATTTATTTAATAATTAGTGATGAATAATTTTTGTAACATTTTCAAATTTTAAATACACTATATGTCTCCTTTTACGTGTTTTTTTAAGATGAACATAAGGCATAACAAAATATTTGTTATTTCATTCCTATGAAGTTGGGAAAAAAAATAAATAAATGAAAAATAATTCTGTTTAGAAGCTAAAGCTTTTTTTCGTTTTATAGATATTTTTAGCTTTAAGGGGATAATATAAAAAATATTTTGTTAAGAGTATCAAGAAATTTTTACTGTGTATCCACTGTATACATTTTACGTACGTACAAAAAGTTAATTATTTTAAATTTTTTAATATTTATCCATAAGTATAATAATTCATTTTTAAAGCGAGCCACGTGCTGCGCTGCTCTGGTGAGGAGATTTCGCACATAGAAACTATAATCACGCACCATTTTTTTTTTTTTTTTAGTCGTTCAGGTGACCCCCCACTCTGGGACGAAAACTTTCATGCGGGGTTATTGAATGCGGAGCCCCATTATTGAAGTAATACTTTTCAGAAAACTTTATTATATCCTAATGAACATTTCTTTCATCGGAAATTTCATCTCACACAAAATTTCCTCGATAAACGAAGCGATTGAAAATTGTCTAGCACTATTTTGATACTCCTTGATAAAAAAAAAATGAATAACTTTTTTCTGTAAAAAAAAATAATAAATTCTGAATAGCACATCATCTTCAGAATAGTTTGATGGATAATTGCTTCAATTCTCATCTAAAAAATATCAAGAACTTTGTCTTTTGGAGCGAGATATGGAGAGTGATATGTTGAAAATTTTAATTTTCGAAAAACGATTTTTAAGGCATCATGGGCCAACTGGAACGGCATGAAATGTCCCAGCAAATTTTATGCGGGGTTATTGAATCCGGAGTCTTAATTTAAAAACTGGTTTCACACTTTTTATAATTGCCTAAATTAAGAAATGGTAGATATAATATGGTGAATAATTGTAATCTTGTGTTTCAAATTCTTTTATCAAAAATCATACATGCTCATTGCTCATAGCTGCACAAGTATAGACTGTGAAGCGCATTTTTGAATATCATAGTTTTCTATTTGCAAAAATAAGTCGTTGCTTTAAAACATAAAAAGGGGAAAAACGACAAAAATTCTCAAATATGCGGATTATAGGGAATTTCGAGAAAATAGGGGGAAAAGGGGAATAATGGAATGGCTGTGATCCCCGAAACTCTTAAAATACTTGTCTAATTTAAATATCTCCATAAATCTTAAAGCTTTGGCATCACTGTAAAAAATTTCGGGACTATTCCCAACAATTTTGTAGGTAAAATTCCCTGTTTTGGGTAGGAAAATTTATTTTCCCACGAAATTGGGAATTTTTTCATTATTTAGGAAAAATTATTGTTTTTAAAAGTAATATTTCCATTACACTGGAACCTCAATTCAGTTTAAATCTCGGGCATTGCCTGCTAAGACCATGAGGCTCTTCCAAGAATGCGGGGCCCGCGACAAACCTCTCGGCGTCTTCCGACTTCTCACCACCTATCTCACCTCACCTCACCTGCCGGCAGATATTCTAGGAAGACAATAAAGCAAGGTTCCAGTGTTTATATGGTAATTTGCCACTTTTTTGGCAATTTTACCAGTATAAAGTGGAAAATAACCCGAATATTTCAGTAGTTCAGGACAAATGCTGCTAGGTGCAGAGTGTATTATCTCACAATAGAGATTAGTTCTCAAGGTTATAAGTGAGCCACAAATTTTCAGAATACTTATAATGAAAATATGTGATGAACATCTATATTACTGATTATCATCTGATACTATTCTCAGCATAAGCACTGACTGTGCTGGTTGAAATATTTTGAGAATTTTTGTTTACCACTTGTAAATTAAAAAAAATATTACTATTCAAATAATATTATATTAAATTATAATTATTATTATATTAAACATCTGAAAAAATAGAACATTTGAAATTTTTAAATAATACTTTTATTTTCTAGATCAATGAAAGCTATCTTATGAAAAATTCCCCAAGAAGCTAAGAAATTTACCGAAATCGTTAGGGAATTTTTCCGGAATTATTTTCGGGAAAATTTTTGGTTCAAAATGAAATTTTCTGCTTAAAATGCCTACTATTACATTTTAGGTTCGGAATTCTCGTCGTTCGGTTAAAAAATCTACCGTTTAGTTGGAAAATTGAATTGGTTTGTTTCAAATGCAACTATTTCGTTAAAAAGTCATCTTCTTTCATCAAAAAATCAACTACTTGATTGAAAATTCGTCTTTTTTGGTTGAATTCAACTGTTTTTGATTTCAAAGCAAAATCCTTTTTGGTTGACATATCAACTATTACATGTTTCGCTAAGAATTCATTTTTTTCGGTTGAACTTTCAACTATTTGGTTGACTATTGAACTCTTTTGTTGAAAATTAATTTTTTTTTACTGAATATTCATCATTTTAGTTGAAACTTCATCTCATTGGTTGAAAATTTAACTAATTTGTTAGAAATTGGTTTGTTTTTTAATATTTTTAATTGAAAATTGATCTTTTCTAATTGAAAATTCAACTATTTGTTTGAAAATTCATATTTTTTATTGAAAATTCGTCTTTTTGGTAGAAAGTTAATAGTCTTAGTTGAAAATTCTATATTCTATAAAAAAATAATCATTCTAAAAAATAATTCTATAATAAATCTATGACGAAAAATGCAACTGTTTGGTTAAAAATTAATCTGTTAGGAAATTTTCCCGGAATTATTTTCGGGAAAATTTCCAAAATACCTTGAAAATTTACCGAATTCGGTAGGAAATTTTCTCGACATTATTTCTAGGAAAATTACCAAAATTATTGTGTTTATTGCGTCCCGAACATTTTCGGGAATTTTCGCGAAAAAATTTGTACAGTGATCTTATAAGATTCTTATAATTGACTCTTTAGTAAAATTAGATTTATTATCGAAAATTGCAGGACCCCTTATATATAATAAGATGCAAACGAACGCGCATATGTTTATACTTGTAACTGTATCGTTTTGTGTGCACAACATACTAATCGTATAACGACTGCACATAGCGCTATTATAGGTCATCAGTGCGAATATACGTTTGCAAGCAGGTGCGTTACATTCTAGGAGCAATACATGCTGGAGGGGGGGGGGGGCTGAGTTTGCATTTGAAATTTGAAAGTCGTCAAACAGTTTTAAAGTTAAGAAAATCTTCGATGGAGGGAACAGATGGAAGCTCGTCTTCACTTGAGCAGAAGAAGAGTTACATACTTTAAATATCAGTTTTGTCATTCAATTTTTCCCGACTTAAGTTTGGAACTAATATGAAATGAACATGAAATCTTACATAAAATTCAAAAATCAAATATAGAAAAAAAATTAGATTCGTATAATACATTAACTTGAATTAATGCTAAAAAAATAACCACTTCAGGTCAGATAAAAACGTGTAAGTCTCCAAGCTTTCTTAGGAATGAGCAATTCGACAATAATGAGATTCAAATGTAAATAAGCATTTTTCTTTATCCTGTTTGTAGACGAAAGGTGTGAAAAAAGATTTTAAAAGACTGCATAAATTTGAGATAGCTAGTCAAAATAATGACTGACATTGAGAATATATTTACTTTTGGATGACAGAACATTTTTCTTTCTGCTTGTAATTTCTATCAAAGAAGAAAGTACCCCGCACAAAATGTACGGTTGGTAAAAGGCGGGAATGGGGGGGGGGGGGAGTAATTGGAAGTAACATTACGAGTTTATATAACGTTTAATACATTTTCTGACGATAAATTTCAACAAAGATTGCCAGTTTGGCACAAGATGGCCCTGCAACGGTACAGTTCAATAATATAGGTATGTAACTAAATAAGTTTGAACATCACTTTCATAATTCAGACTTCACACTCTTTCCCCTATTCCCCTCTTTTCCCTTTTTTTCAAGAATTTGTCTTTCTTTCCCTTTTTACAAGAAACTTCCTCTTTTTCCCCTTTTTCGCTTCAATGCAAACTGAAATAATAGAGCCCAATAAAAAGAATCCAACTATTTTTAGCTAAAAAATAAATTTTCTGGTTGAAATGCCTACTATTACATTTTTGGTACGGAATCTACTGTTTAGTTGAAAATTTAATAAGTTTGTTGAAAATGCAACTATTTCGTTGAAAAGTCATCTTCTTTCGTCAAAAATTCAACTACTTGGTTGAAAATTCAACTATTGTGTTGAAAATTCGATTCCTTTTTTGTTGAAAATTAATCTGTTTTGGTTGAGAATTCAACTATTCTGTTTAAAATTCTTCTTTTTTGGTTGAATCCAACTGTTATTGATTTCAAATCAAAATCATTTTTAGTTGAAATATCAACTATTACATGTTTCGTAAAGAATTCATTTTTTTCGGTTGAAAGTTCAACTATTTGGTTGACTATTGAACTCTTTTGTTGAAAATTCTTTTTTTTTTATTGAAGATTCATCATTTTAGTTGAGACTTCGTCTCATTGGTTGAAAATTTAACTATTTTGTTAAAAATTTGTTCGATTTTTTATATTTTCAATTGAAAATTGATCTTTTCTAGTTAAAAATTCAACTATTTGTTTGAAAATTCATATTTTTTGTTGAAAATTCGTCTTTTTAGTAGAAAGTTAATAATCTTGGTTGAAAATTTATCCTCTAATTGTTTGATTAAAAATTAATCTGTTTTGGTTGGGGATTCAATTACTTTGTTAAAAATTCATCTTTTTTGGTTGAATTCGACTGTTTTTGATTTCAATTTAAAACATTTTTTGGTCATAAGTAGAAGATTCATCATTTTACTTCAAAATTAAACTATTTGTTTGTAAATTAAATTTTTTGTTGGAAATTCATATTTTTGGCTGAAATATCAACTATTATGGTAGAAAATTCAACTACTTGGTTAGAAATTGAACTTGTAAAACTTGTAAAATTGTAGAAAATTCACTTTCAAGTTAAAAAAATCATATTTTTGGGCTGAAAATTCAACACTTTTGTAAAAATAATTCGTCTTTTTTGGTAGAACATTAATCTTCATGGTAAAAAAATCATTTTTGTGGCTAAAAATTTAATTATTTGGTCGCAAATTCATCATTCTTGGTTGAAAATTAAACTTCTTTATCAAAAATTCTTTTTTTCAAGATTCAACTCTGGTTGAAAATTCAACTATTTGCTGGGAAATTTATGTGTTTTGTTGAAAATCCGTCTTTTGAGGTAGAAAATTTGTTGAGTTGAAAATTTAACGGTTCCATTTTTGGTTCATAAACTCAGCTTTTTTAGTTGAAAATTCAACAGTTTGGTTAAAACTTCGTCTTTCTTGATTGAAAATTAACTTTGTTGTTTAAAATTCATCTTTTTTGTAAAGTCAACTGTTTTCTAAAACATTCGACTTTTTAGCTTGAAAACTAAACTCTTTTGTTGAAAATTCATCTATTTGGTTGAAGATTGAACTATTTTGCTGAAAGTTTAATTCTTTTGTTGAAAATTAAACTATTTTGTTAAAGTCATCTTTTATGGTAGAAAAGTCATCTTTTTTGGTTGAAAATTTATCTCTTTTGGAAGAAAATCAATCTTTTTTGGTTGAAAATGCAATATATTTAGACTTGAAATCTCAGGAATCTAAACCGTTTCATAAACTATACTTACTAGAAACGACAAAAAAAACGGAGAATAAACATGAAATCCGTGTTTAGCCAACCACAAAGTTACTTCTGGGAGGGGGGGGGGGAGTGAGTAAAGACTTAAGTAAAGTTGTCAACGAGGGGGTACGGGGGGTCAAAAATAGCCCAAAATTGGTAACGTAGTTTATGGACGACCCCTTCGGTGAAATTGTCTCGTTACGACTTTTGAAGCATTAGAAAACCGAACTTGACCGAAACGCCTTTCCGATACATTTTGTGCGGGGTCTTTTCATGCAGAGGTAAATCAGTTTTAGCTTTTTGATTAATTATTTCGAGTTCAAATCAATAAGCTGATTCATTAGTGTGATATAGACTCTAGTTATAATCTTATGATACATCTAGAGTATTAATTTCTACTGACAATATAATTTCTATTGGATCAATTCGGATCAATATCATAGTTACTTTTTTAGTTCTGACATATTTCATAGTTATTGATTAATCTGACATGGTAATCAATAATAATGCTATAGGAATTGACTTACCTCGTAAAATATCCACGTAGAGAAAAGTGTCTGTACGAGGTTGTAGAAAATTAATATCCGTCGTAGGTCGAAGGGCTTTCTATTCTCCATCAGTCTCGGCCCCAGAACTTTACTGAAATAAGCGTACGACAGACAAATGGCCATCGTCGGAAGCGGACTGCTCATCATGGCCCATCCGTTCACCCTGGGATCTGCAATTAAACCATGTTGTTTCAGAAATCTCAACTTTTTTATGCCTTTGAAGCTTAAAACGGTCGACTTAAATACTAATCATATCGGAGGCTTGCAACCTTTTATCGTCGAAAGCAAAAAAAAGATTAGAACAACTTTTTACATACAAGAAAAACTTTATCAGCCATTCGTTTTCTTTTTTTTTTGGTATGTAATTTATTTTTAAACGTAAACATATAAAATAAGACTTTACGAAGAATATTGAACGTGATGAATATTGTATGTTGTAGTTGCAAGTACGACATTAGGTAAGCAATTCTGAGTTCATTTTTCAATAAGAATAAATAATGTAAAGTTCAAAGAAACAAGTGGCATGTAAGCCTTCTCTGTATACTTAATAATCATGCACTTCTAAATTGTGTCTTTATATTCATACAAATCACAAGAATGAATTATTCAAATAGGTGAACATCATTTTTCAGGCTTTCAGAAATTATCATTTTGCAAATTAAAAAAAAAATATGAATAGGGTAAACAAGAACATTCAAGTCAACAATGAAGTCATTGAAATTTCAACAGTATTGACTAAAATTCTCAATTCCACGCGTCATAAATTTTGCAATTGATTACGTAAATATATCCCGAACAATTCTCAAACAAAAATGATTAAAAGTATGAATACCAAATGCTGAAATAATTTTACGTTCAATATTTATTCAATACTAAATTGTAGTTTGTGTGTTAAAAATGGTTCACTTGACAAATTGGATTGGGTTTGGTAATTATATAAATTGTTCCAGTTTTCTTTTCTATTAAAGGGACGGTGACTTTGATTATTCTATTTAAAAAATGAAATCGAACAAAATCGAGGTGTTCTGTTAGAGACAAAGTATGTCGAGATCGCTGTTAAATTCAGTGTAAGTTCGTAAGGGGCCGCCGTCAATCTCGTCTCTCGAGACACTTTTTTGTCGGGGTACAATGGCATAATCAGGAACATCGCTCCTGAAGATGGCGAACAATGGCCAATGCCACAATGCGAAGCTCGAAGCTAGTGTCGACCCGAATTAAGAGATGTCGAGGGATAAACGACGACTTTCTTTGAAAAAATTATCCTTAATCAGAAAACCAAGATTTAAGAAAATAGTAAGAAAAGTGCAAAATTTATCAACTGGAGTTTCAATTCCTATTTCCAAAATTGAGGCAAAAGGTGGAAAATATACAAGTTCTGAACGTTCAGGTGCACCAAATTTTTGTTTAATTTCTTCTACTAGTAAAATTATTCATAAAATTTAATTCATTTGCAGCTGAAACAAAGCAGACTTTTAAGAAACTTGTTATTTCCATTTCTAGATAGAACAATTTTTCATGTCAAATTTGAGTAAAAAATAGTTTTCAGTTGGAGGTTAAAGTAATAATAATCAATAATCAAAACAAAACTGGATCTAATGATGTGTTTTACTAAACGCTTCCCACGGTACGTATATAATTGAAAAAAATGTTCAATTCAGAGACTGATACAAAAATAAAATTTCATTTGCAAAGTGTGAAAACAAGTTAAACGAAATCTTTTGACACAAAAAAAAAACCGTACAAAAAGTTCACCAAGTCAAGAGGCTCTAACTCAATAATAAATTACATGATAATAATAAAACAAATCAATTTTAAGGATGAAAACTGTAAGGATAACGTGAAAAGTATTTTTTTTATCGTAGAGGATCTAATGTCATTAAATATATATGTTATAGTTATTGTTATTCAGCAACATTATATGGATTCACTGGATTGAAGATTTACGAGAACAGTGAATTACGAAGCATCTAGAAAATCTTAATAATGATCTATAGTATAATGAATCACACATGAAGGTTAAATATAATGATAAATGACTAAAAACATTTTCCATATCAGGGCATCCTAGAATATGTCCATGCATCACTTTCTTTCAGAAAGTTTCATTTGACGTGAAAACTATTTTGCAAAAAAAAATATCAAAATTGGTCAATATTTAGAACTCGCGCATCACACTTCAAATTACCCATGTACTTTGCACGGGGAACTCTCAGTAAAACCTTCAAAATGAGATATTTTTCTCAAATGTAATGGAAATCTTATGTCCACGTAGGAAATTATTTCAAGTGCGATCTAGAGACTTTCCTTTAAAAGACCATCAGAACGGTTTTTTTCCTGTTTCCAAAAAGTATATTTATTTTGCAAAGTGAAAGTGCAAGTTTCGCCTAATTAAAAAAATCACATTTTCGTCTGCTTTTTCGTTCTGAAATACACTTTTTACACATATTACGGGATTAATTGAAACTTTCAGTGTCAGCTATTCATTTATCATGCAAACAATTTTAAGTAAATGGTTTATCAACGACGAAGTGGAGGTTTTAGCAATGCATTAGTCAAGTTAACCCGCTATTAACCAGATAGGTCGCCAGTGACCCGGTGCGTCCACGGCGTCCTCCTGATCAGGCGAAACTGGTGAAAATAAAAGGGGAACCTTTTATTTTTCACCAGATATTTTTTTTCTCCGCTAAATTAGCAATGACTATACTAAATTTATAAATTTCAAAAAAAAAATAACTAAAAAATTCTTGATTAAAATTTCACACAAAGTTCACTATCATGGGTTGTGGGAACCCGAACCGCAATTTACACCATCGCCAAATGAATGCCAAAAGCAAAGTGACTATGGCTCTATGCAGCCTATATGTGCCGTATTTTTTCCTGATTTTCAGGCCCATGGAGAGCTCTTTCGAACATTTGTTGTATACAGATAGGAGAGTTATCTATAACCTAAATAAGAAGCAAACTGCGGGAATAAAAATTGATGATGATGAATTGATGAAGCTGAAGCAAATATTAGGAAGGGAGTCAAACAAGGATGTTCCTTAACACTGTTGTTCAATCTATACATAGAACATGCAATTAACGGCATAGAAGAGAAAAATAATAGCATATGAGTAAAGAAAAACAGGAAAAGATTATCCAAAAATGCTTACATTCCTAGATGATATAGTGTTGTTAGCTATAGTATAGACAAAAAATTAGCAAGAGCGCTACGTGTACGTAATGGAAGAAATTTTCAATAAATACGACATGCAAAGAAACAAAGGCAAACCTAAAGCAATGGCTTGCAGAAAAAAAGAAACTGAAAAACGTTTGCATATCAAGGTATAGGAAAGGAGCGGATACAGGAATGTAAATAATTTTGCTTCCTTGGTAGTAAAATTGAGGCACTGGCAATGACAACTACAGTGAATAATAATAGGCAATGCCCAAAAATGAAATTTTACAGGAGAAATAAAAAATGTCTTCTGTGATAGGATTTATAGTCGAAAATTCTGATATAATGATGGAAGCAAGTGGTCCTTATTAGCTCTACTTAAAAAATTTAAAAATATAATTTAAAAAAGGTTTCAGAGTAGAGGGGAGGAAAAACGAAATTAGCTTTACCAAGTTATCATTATCAATCATTTAAAAGTAAATTTTCTCATGTCTTAAATTTATTCGAAATTACTGAAATTTATTCGAAATTACTGAAAGTACGTTTTTTCACTTTTAAATTTATGAAAAACTTGAAAAGTATTTGAAAATGATCTTTTATTATAAAGAAACATCATACGAAACAGAAAACATAAATTTAATCCTCCTCACCACCTCTGAGTAAGACGGTGAAAAAGCGAAATGGGCTGTACCTAGTTGCCATTCTCAATTATTTGAATGTGCATTTTTTAATGTTTTAAGTCTATAGAAAGCTTTAAAAGTATTTAAAAGTAATATTTTATTATTAAAAAATAGAAAACATAAATTTAATCCTCATCATAGCTTCTGAGAAGGAGGGAGGAAAAACAAAATGGGCTTAGTTGTCATTCTCAATCATTAAAAAGTACCTTTTTTTCATTTTTTAAATGAAAAACTTGAGAAGTATTTGGAAATTATCTTTTATCATAAAGAAACATAACGCGAAACAGAAAACATAAATTTAATTCTCATCATGGCTTCTGACAAAGACGGAGAAAAAACAAAATGGGCTTCACCCAGTTGTTATACTCATTCTTGCACAATCACCTTAACTTTAATCACATTTTTTGGCAGAAGGAAATTTTTTGTTTACATATTTCTAACATCTATCGATAATCTTATCATAAATTACTTAAAACTGAAAAAAAACGATCCTGGAAAAAAGTGGGCTTTACCTAGTTGTCATTCTCAGTGCCTCAATTACAAATGACAATCAGTCAAAACAAGACGTGATTTCAAGATCAGTACAGGGAATATAGGGATATAGAATAATGATGAAGATGAAGTATGTAGAAAAAGTAACAAATGAAGCAGAATTAGGAATGGTCCAAGAAGAATGAAGTTCAGACAATATAATGAAGAAACGACGTGATAGGCTGGTAGGCCATATTTTCAGGCACGAAGGGCTAGTAGGGTCAATTATATGTGACGTGGTGTGAAGTAAATATTCGGAAATAAAAAATTGAGCTCAGAGAAGAAAGAAATAGAGAATCGCATCAAACCAATCTTCGGATTGGTGACTGAAATGATGAAACGACTCATTTCTAGCTATTTAATCCGTAAGTTTATTGGTAAAAATTTTAACATATTCAGGGAATGTAGAGTGAGGCCATACTCGGTTTGCCCGCGCTCCGTACTTTGCCAGCAGCATATGCGCTAAACTCGAAAATACGTATGGTAAATACGAACGAAGTATATATATGCTAAAATTTCAAATATGACGCGGGTTTTGAGGAATCTCTTCTGTGACTTGAGAAAGGCGGTCGAGTGTACCCACAGTTACTTAACTCACTACCGACATGTACTTATCGACATTACGTCGAACGTCAGGTAAATAAAGGATACTTACCAGACTTGTTGTCCATGAGATCCCTGTAACCGTGCACTAGATTCGCCACTATAGTCGTCATTTTTCCGCCTTTCTGAAAATAATTTATAAATGCAAACGATATAGTCTTTATGGTTGAAAAGTATGCGATGGCAAAAATTTTTCAAGTTATAATGGAGCGTTGAAAAAATAGATAATTATGCTACATTATCGCCTATTTGCTTTTTAGCTGGCCTGTGTGTGTGTGTGAGTGCGTGCGTGAGCAATTTTATAGATAAGCTACCAGGAAATGTCGTGTAATTCTCAATTCTAGTAAAACAATAATTTTTTAAAAATTGGAAACACTTTTTAATTAAAGTGGAAACATATTTTTACTGAAGTTATAAACATTTTCGTCATAAACGCGGAAAAAAGGTGTATCTAGATATCTCGGTGAGTGAACCGTACTTCCTTTACAATCAATGTTCTAATAATACAATTCAAATGTCGAAACAGTCATGATAATGCCAATGCCATGACTATTAGCTGATTATATTTTCCCAGTATTTTTTACACTGTAGCAAGTAAAAGTGAACTTCTATATTGGAACTATTTAGTCATAATTAAAAATTAGTAAATAACCAAATTTCGTATTTGATAAAGAAGAAAACAATTGATAAATTACCTGAATTTTACAAATTTTGATACTTTTAGAAAAATGTGGAGACCTCTGAACATCGAAACAAGATCTAGAAAATATGACCACAGAAATTACCATATCTATCGAAAATTCCTAATTTTTTTATTATCATGAACCCTCTTGATCGTTGAAATATTCGTCAAATTGTAAGCGCGTTTCTGCAGGCATCGTTTCCCAAT
The DNA here is from genome assembly GCA_032362435.1 of Melikaiella ostensackeni. NCBI lineage: Eukaryota > Metazoa > Arthropoda > Insecta > Hymenoptera > Cynipidae > Melikaiella > Melikaiella ostensackeni. The sequence continues at coordinate 46,233,221 of JAUMHM010000031.1, read as the reverse complement.
GAAAGATGTAATAATGCAGACGAGCTCATAAACCTTAACATACCCATAAATATTCACGCGTACGTGCATCACGTATTTTCCAGCGTTCCATTTCGCTCTTGTGTCTTGGCCACATTTAGAGTTTTATGAAGTGATTTATTAAGTTGTGAAAGTGCAATGTATAATAGAAAAATATTCATTTTTAATTTTAGTCTTTTACAAATAAATGTAATTTAATTTATGTTCAATTCACGTTGTATACAGGAATGAATTTCAATGTCTTAATAATTATAGCAGTCAGTTTCATATAGTTTTTACAGAAAAAACAAAAGTGAATTTTTCTTGCGGGTAATTTTCAAGTGAGTAAAGTTGAATTTTTTTGCATCGAAACAAAAGAAAACACAATAAAGTTGACATGGAACCATACCCAATGTGGGGGGTTAATCTTACAACATGAAAGTGATTTTTGTTACAGGTAAAGATTACTCTAAAATCGCGATAAAGATTACACTCTGTTTTTTCTGTGTTATATGGAATGATACACTTGGGTGATTTATTGATTGTTTAAGTATTCAAGGATCTGCGAAATCAGCTTTAACGAGTCCTGCTCACTCTCTTCTATTACAGTCGTTATAGGTATACTTGTTGGAACCTGTTGCATTAATAACAAGAGATTTTTATACAATAACTTTATTGTATCTTCTTTTGTTTCGATGCAAAAAATTCAACTTTACCTACTTGAAAATTGCCCGCAACAAAAATTCAATTCTGTTTTTTCTGTGATTATACAAATTCCAAATGCGATTCATGAAAATGAAACATTTTGATAAAAATAAATCATATATTTTTCAAACTCGAAATTCTGCAATAAATCATACATTTTCAAAACTAAAATTTCTTCAACAAATTTTTTGCAGTGTCTACAAATTCTGATTACATTTTTCAGAAATGTAAAATGAAACACAGCACTTTGGTATTGATTTTCGCTCACACTTTGCTAACTTACTATCATTCGCAAACGCGAAGTACATATATACTTTTATATGGAAACCTGTAGCTTTATAAAAGTTGCACTTTCAACAAGCTGCATCCCGTCCCCCTATTCATACCGAAAAAATCCGGCTATTCTTACCAAAATTTTGGTACACGTAGCCACTGCCATAAAATAAAGTCTTATTGTTCTTATACAGAACCGCAACTGAATATAAAGGCTTATATATAATTTCAATTTACGAGATATATGTAGTGCAAATATTCTAAATATACCATTAGATAATTCTAAAACATTTAAATTAGAAATTAAACAAAAGTGAAAGCTTTCAAATATATTTGGCGGTGTGTAAATCTGATATCCTTTTAAATGAATTTCAAAAATGCATTAAGCAGAAACTTGATATCATTGAAAACTGGGATATTTGCAAATAAATTCAATTTAAATTAAATAAATAACTTAATAAACTCATTCTTTAAAAGGATCTAGAAAGAGCTAATGATGCCAATATCGGGTTATACCCTCTGGTACATTTTTTTCAGCGTCGATGTGACCTAATTAAAATCTCTTAAGTGAAGTGCGATATGTTACCTGCTTGACTCTGATTCAACATAAGTGTATGAGAGTAATGTATATAGTGAACACATTTATGTGCATAAAATATCGCGTGTTGGGCGCGGTCTCTTAGATATTGATTTTTTTTATTAGTCTACCGACTTTTTCATGCTCGTCTGACCATCATGCCAGAGCGGTAATCGTGGTTACGAAGAAAATAAAAATAAACGCTCTCGAGGTGTTGTCTCATGCGAAGAATGCTTTGCTCGCAAGAGACACACGCTACGGAAAAACCGATTGCGTTGACAAGAGCGATAATCCTCAGTAATCCCTATATGCTTTTCTAACACACCCTTAATTAGAATGTCATTAATCAAAAATTATAAAATTTTAATTAATCATGCTATTAATTTAGGAAAAAAGCTTGAAATTTTGTTTGTAAAGAACACTTCATGTCTTTTTTAATGATAATAGTTTTATATATTATATCATAAATGTTTCTTATATATAATATAATGTCTTTCTGAGATCCCTCCCATAGAGTGAAGTGGTTATAATTTCTGCTTTAAACCAGAGCTTATTAAGGATAACTCGAGGCCATTATAATTGTGACTTACGAATAAAATGCTGGAGCAGAAAGCAACAGTGAATGAACACTTGTTCCTTACAACTTCTATTTGGCTTTACAAGTTTACGGGATCGATGACGATGAGAGGCCATTAACCTTTTTCCATAGAGGGGTTAAAACTCAACGAGATGAAACGTTCAGTAATTTGATTCATTGCTAATTCGATCATTCAAAGTAAATAGTAGCAGAAATAGTTTTTCTTTTTAAGAAACTTTGTCAACAAATGTTTGATGTTATATTTCATCAAGGAAATTCTGAAACTGTTGCCTTCAGGTACTATCAGATATATCAGGTACCACTATCAGAGTTTGTAATAAAATTGTAGCAGGAACTTGAAATAGCTATTTGTGATACAAGTGCGTAAAATAGGAGATTGCGGCAAATGTTAAGCTTGCAGTATGAGCTGAAGACAAATGCTGCAAACACACCAGTAGCAATTGCCTGTGCGCTCGTGTAGCACACGGTGTTTTATGCAACAACCGTCCGAGAAAATTATTTACCAATTTTGTATACTTTTTCACCAAATTTCCGATCTCGTATGGTGGTTTTCAGTCAAATTTGTGTATGAATTTTTAAAAAGAATTGTTAAGAATATTTTTATTTTGCCGGTTTGCAAAGTTACTAATGCCTGATGTGCGCATGCGCGCCTATTACGTCAATCGCAAAATAGATGTGTTTCAAAGTGTGCATGCGCCAATATTATTCTCGCACGGTCTGCTGGATTGAAGCACTTTGCACATCATTTAGAGGCATGGAAGTCCTTACTTTCGAGATGGGTGTTGCAAAAAATATTTTTTGAAACAACTGCGCGCGAAGTTCGGTTTCTCGTGCTTGCGTAGCGTGCGCGAAGTGGCCAATTCTCAAATGTTATGGCAGAATTTATTCGCGACCTGCCATTAATCACATACTTCGCACACTTGTCATACAATATACTATTTCGTTTACTTTACAGAAGATAAATTGGCTTTGAAAATTTTCAAATATTTTACGTAAGAAACAAGTTTCATTAATTATTCAAGTGAGTTTGATTGAAATAAATTACTAACGAAACCAATGAAAGCTATACTTCAACAAATTGTAATATGGACTACTGGAGAGACAAAAATAATGGGTGTATTTTTCTAGAAAAAAAAAATGTGAAAAAAGGTGGTCAAAGAAATAAGAATTGTTTCAAGGACGAGACATAATAGTTACAGACGTACTCGGTAATCGTTCGGACACAAAATTGTCTCCGCGTGTCAATAGAGAAAGTGGCGAGCCGTTTGCGTCAAAGCGGAAGCGATGAGAAGCGTGCACGCGAGATTCTTGATATAAAAGGTTGCTCAAAGAAATGTGCAATCCCTGAAAAATTCTAGTCAGAATTTCCTTATAAAAAGTTCAAATTAACAAAATAATCTTCAAAATTTTAAAAAGGTTTTATTCAAGCTTAATGAAGTTATAATTGAATTAATAATAAATATATTCAATAATATAATATGCATAAAATTATTGTCAATATAAAATTAATATTGAAAACCATACCAAATTTTTATTTATTTGGTAGAATGGTTCAGGCATTTACGATCAAACAAACAATAACTTAATATTAGTTGAATATCACGTTTGTGAAAAGCATTTTAAAATTTAAGCAACATTTAACATTTTTTGATAGTTTGTATCAATTCCTTGAATGTATTTTTGAATTTGTAAATGAGAATTTAGAGAACATCGAGTCCCGCTTTGGACGCGTTAAATAATTTAACAAATTTTTACTTAAAAGTTACAAGATACATCCAGGCCAGAACAGTGATGGAACTTTCGAATGATAAATGTAAAACTTGTTAATAATAAGGTATTCCCAAGTTACAAAATGACATCCTTCAGACCAAAAATAGACTAAATGTTGTTAATTGGATCCTTTATTAGAAATTTATAATAGGACGTTTCGAGAGTCAATTATTCTCTCCTCATCAGGCACAATAAAACTAATAAAATTCGTAAATTTTTTTACAAGTCCATTGTACGGAAAGTTTGATGAAAACATGATCTTGTTATTTTTCATTTCGATAAAAATGATTACAATTAAATAAAAAAGTGAACTTTGATAGTGAAGTTAGAATTATAAAAATAAAAATTTACCTGTGATGGACGATGGTTATAATTCAAACATGTCAAGTATTAGTTATGTTTGATGGTTACGTTTTTTAAATAAAACACAAAACATTATAAACTGTTTGACTAGTCATAAATAATTAAAATTAAATAAGCAAAGGAGTCAAAACTTCCGTTCTGCTCCATCTAAGGTTTAAAATCAAGAGAGAGAAAAGAGAAAATGCTGCCACAGAGATAATAAGACTTACAGTACCCTAACAATAATTAAAATAAGGGTTCATAGATTGAACGCAGACAATTTTTTTAACTAGTCGAAATAACATTGAGTAAGAAAAAACACAAATAAATTCAACAACATTTTCAGTAAAAAATTATTTAATTAATTTTTAAGATAAAATTAATGAAGGTGCTAAAGAACCTTCGATTATCAATTTTAGTAATGTTTAAATTCCTGATGATATAAATAACCTTTCAAGGTTCGGTAATAAATTTAGTTCATCATTTGTTACAAATAAAGGGAATATAGTATTTGATATTGTCAAAGATGTTGAATCTAATATTGGATTGATTGAAAATTTAGATCAACGTGATATGCTTAGGCAAAGAATTTTGAATACTGCACAACATTTTCTAAACCAGGACAAAATTTCACACATTGATAGAGTTTTTGCGCAAAAATTTTTAAAAAAACACAACTTTTTACTAAAGCAAATAAACAACTGCTAATAAGTCATGCGGATAAAAGTAATGTCACTGTCGTTCTTAATAAAGAATCTCATAATTATAAAATGAATGATTAACTTAATGATGTTACAAGTTATGAAAAATTAGATTATAATCCTCAAAAAGTTAAAAAAAAAACGAAACTAATAAATTGTTGAATTCATGGTGGATTAGTGGTTTTTTGGATAAAAACATTGAACGTTGTGATGTATTAGTACAAGACACTAACATTTCTAGGATATATGGCTTACTTAAAATTTAAAAACCGGATTGTCCATTGCAACCTGTTGTATCTTTGAGCAATCCACCTACACATAAAATGGCTAAACTTTCTAATAATATTTTTAAAGAAGCTTTAATTATTCCAAAAAGTCAAGATGAAAATTCTTTTGAATTTAAAAACACAATTATTAAACGTACAATTCCGTGTAATCATATTATGGTTCCTTTGGGTGTGTCATCTCTTTTTACAAATATTCCTATTGATTTAGTGATAAACAGTATTCTTAGTAGATGGATTAACATTAGAATTTTACGGAATTACCTTCGATTGGATTTGAAAAAGAAGTTAAGTTTTTGATGAAACAAACATTTATTTTTTAATTTAATAATGTTTTTTACAGACACATGAATCTTTGAATAAGCCTAATATCGATTACATTAAAAACACTTTGTTATTTAACAATTATCCAAAAATATTTGTTCAATTGCATATCAATGATAAAATAAAAGCTCTTAAAGAATTAAACACAGAACAATTAAATTTGTATCCGATTCATAATATAGATTGAAAATTTTTTGTTTCTATACCTTTCCATGGTAGACTATTGTTTGAAGTTAAAAGAATTTTGAGTGATTTTAACATTAACACAGTTTTTGGGATTAATTCCAAATTTGATAGGTTTATAAAATTAGGGAAAGATTCCCTTGATAATTTTCAGCTGACCAATGTAGTATGTAAAATTGTTTGCTTAAACTGTGATAAATGTTATACAGACCAAACAGGTAGATTACTTTCAACCAGAACTAAAGAACATCATGATAATTTAGGACACAATCCAAAGAACCATAAAGTGATTGCTAAACATCAGGTTGAAACTGGTCATCAGTTCGACTGGGAACATGTTTTAGTTTTACACGATGAGCCCAATAAGTTTAAAAGACTAGTTGCTGAAATGTTCTTTATTAAGAGTGAAAGTGAGAAATGTTTGAATGTTATAACTAATCTCAATTTTTACAGTCCACTATACAATATAAGTTTAGATTCCTTAATTTAATATCTAATGTTTGACCCATATTCTTCCTATTAAATTATTAATTTGTTGAAAATTTTTTTAAAAATTTTTACTGAAAATGTTATTGAATTTATTTGTATTTGCTCTTGCTCAATGTTATTTTAACTAGTTAAAAAAATTGTCTGCGTTTAATCTACGAACCCTTTTATTGTTACGCTACTGTAAGTCTTATTATCTCTGTCGCATCATTTCCTCTTTTTTCTCTCTCTATAGATTTTAAACCTTAAAATGGAACAGAACGAAAATTTTGACTCCTTTCTTTATTTAATTTTAATAATTTGTAACTAGTCAAACACTTTATAATGTTTAGTGTTTTATTTTAAAAACTTTACCATCAAACATAACTAATACTTGACATGTTTGAATTATAACTATCGTCCATCACAGGTAAATTTTTATTTTTATTTTTCTAACCTCACTATCAAAGTTCACTTTTGTATTTAAATGTAATCATTTATATTTTCTCCTAACTATCAATGTTACAGATTTTTATCCAGATGAAAAATAACAGGTCATGATTTTATCAAACTCTCCGTACAATGCACTTGTAAAAAAATTGACTAATTTGATTAATTGTGCTCGACGAGGAGAGCATATTTTACTCTCGAAACGTCGTATTAGAAATTTCTAATAAATGATCTCATTAACAGCATTTGGTCTATTTTTGGTCTGAAGGATTTAATTTTATAACTTGGGAATACTTTATTATTTATAAATTACTCAGACCCGTAACAACATCAACATCAACATCAACAACATCGATGGAGTAAGTGTAAAACTCGTTAAAGTAAGTAGGGGAAAGGTGCCCACAGCTGTTCGGTGTGCACAGGGAATATCTACAAAATGATTGCATAAAACGCGTTATAATCACTGAATATCTATGACTATTGTATTGACGTGTTTTAGAAGTTACATATATTTTTCTGTTTCTTGTATTCAAGTTTTTTTTTTAACAAAATAATTTTTTGACAGGTCACAATGACAGGTTATTTCACTATATACTTTCAACTAATCATTGAGTAAATCGAGTCAGTTGAACAATTTTTCGTTTCTGTACTTATAATCTAACAGCATTAAACTTATCCAATTTGTGTCCAAAAGATTTTTTACTCCTTATTGTGAATGATATTCAAGAAATGATTACGTGTCAACCTTGTAGGTACACGTGTAGTCACACAGGTATACAGGGGACTCAAAGATCATTGCTCTTGAAAAAACATTTTTTCCTTCCAGTTTTAACTACCTAAAGGGTTTGACTTTCTTTCCACACGTCAACCTTTTCAGGTTAATTTAAAAATGAGCATCTATACGAGTGTTGAGTTTTCTGACTCCCTGTGGGCACCTTTTCCCTATGTATGTACATAAATTTAGGTAAACATATATCAACCTTTATTATTTTAATTTGATTCATTTTCAATTATATTATATCAATTATATTTCATTTTTGAGTCTGGATAAAGCATAATATATAGTTAGGACTCGAGTTGTTAGGATAGTATACAAGTAACCACGAGACTACAAATCTATTGCTGCTTGTATAAATTATGTAAGAATATAATTCAGCAGCAACCGGAACTTTGTGACTAGGCAACATAGCCGCAAAGAGTTAAATTATATGCTGAAAAATAATTCAAGAACTGTTTACATAGTATCTAAAAAGAATTTAAAAAAAATAATAATACGTATATAAAATTAACGTGCAATAATGAATAAGTATAAAAATCAATTTGGTATAAAGAATAATAAGCACATAGTTATTAGGTGTAGATAAAATTATATAACAAAAGAAAATTATTAAAAGAAAAACTTAATTTCCGTACTTGAAATTCTGTCTATGAAGCTGATTAATAATTCAATTTCGTTCTAATTTTCCATGTCTAAAAGCACACTTTTTTAGTCCATCGGTACACGATCACAATTCATAGTCAAGCATAAGGCTAACCACGTGTCTTTTGTGGAGTTTGACACTTTTCAGCACGCGACATGAAATGTGTTTAATTTATGTAAACCTTCTTTCTCACGCAAGTCATACCAGATTAATTTTTAACATATAATTAGGCAGTCTTCCGACGCGACGGTAGTGTTAAGGTGCGGTAATACACATTCTGGAAAACGGAGATGCCACTGGAAGATATAAATTGACAATGAATACAGATTGTGATCACTGATAATATAGTAATTAGTTCTTCTCGGAAGAAATGTGTTATTTTGACAAATGATTTTCTTCTGGTCTTGTCACACAATTTCTAAAGAAATAATTAAACTATTAAGCTCAAATTAATATTACATTAGTACATTACAAGTACTATAGTCATGTTAGTACTAGTAAATTATTGGGTTATTGAACATGATTTAATTCGGTTTGATAAAATTTTTGAATCCCGAAGACTACTCCTAATCAAATGTTTCAATTTCAATTTCTTTTTATTGTTATCGTTTATCTCTGTTCCACTTTGAGGTTCACTTTACTACCAGCGTGTTACTGTTCCTTTGCTCCAGCTATAAAATTACAAATCGATTTTGTGTAGACCTCTTTCTATATCATAACGTATGAAAGGTTTTACACTCTTATGTATCCAATTTTTAAGTAACAATAAAAGAGGTAGCAAAAGCAAAAGCCTATTTGAGCGCTATCCTCGCTTTCAATTTGAAAAAGAAATCGCTAACCATTACAATACCGAGGTATTTACCACAGACTAAACTCTAAAGTGCAATGTAAGCTACTTTTGCGACATGTGCAATTATGCAGCAGGCACTGCTGTACAGCCCCGCTTACATTAGCAACGATTCAAATGGAATATCAAAGCTGGAATTGCCTCCTAGGGTCCTTTTGCTCAGATTCAAATGCAGAAAGGTCGAACAGGTTATTAGGTTTACTAAATGTAATTAAATAAACACGGGGGAATTCGATTTCACGTATTCGGCAGAAGAATTTCAAAAAAAGTGGGTTAAATGTACTCTGGCGAGTATAGCTTCTGCCTCTGGCGTAATAAGAAAATATTTATCTTTCTGATTTTATTCTTGATCCAAATTGTAACTCAAAAGATAAGCATTGTTTACCATTTCCAAATCCAGAAATATTCTTTGTTATTGAAGAATGTCTTTTAAACTATACTTCAATAAACAAGTTTTACACACCAAGTTGAAAAATTTCTTTTCATTCCCAAATATTTTTTAAATACTCTTGGTGTCTTCTAACTCACTCATCGAATCACTAAATGAGAACACAGTAAATCCCAGAGATATTTTTACCTGAAGTTGGATAAAAACGTTGCAAACAATTGACAACTACATACACAGTTTTGAATGCGGTTGTGAATCCGCCTCCACACGGAAAAAATGCAAATCCAAAATCTTTCACTGCATACTAGAAGTCTAGCAATTCATTTTCATGTTAATTTTTTTTTGGGAAGAGTACTATACATTTTATATTTGGAACTAAGCATACAGTGCCTTTTGTAATAAAATTAGCAAACGGTCATGGACGAGATGACGTAAAGGTATGGCAAGTCTAAGTCTCAGTCTCAGAATTTCATCGTGAAAATGAATTGCTAAACTTTCAACATTCAGTCTTATTTCCTTACATTCACTACTGTATATCGGGTACTCAAAGATAGATTTTGAATCCGCATTTTTCTCCGTGCAGATAAAAATTATAGGACGTCGAATAAGTGTACTGCCGTGCAAATCAAGAAAACAGGTAACTACATTTCTTATGAAATTTGAGATATTGATATATTTACGATTGTACAAAGTCACTATTAATGGTAATTAGGCTTTAATAAACAATTTTATTTCACCCGCATCTGCAAAATTTCTACTCACACAGAATAAAAGAGCAGTAACTAGCAATACAGAAAAACAAAAACCTTGAACTACAAGAGCTAGTGCAGTGCATCGTCTTTTGTTTGAAGATACACTCTTTTCTTTCTTGGTTTATGAAAAATACATTTACGCCTTCATCTCAGTTCGACTCGGAATGTAGTTACAGGTATTCTTGTTTTGTACGGCAGTGTATTTGTCAATTGTTTGCAACGTTTCTATCCAACTTTAGATAAAAAATACATCTAGGATTTACTGTGGAGATGATGAGAATAAATAGGAAGGTTTTCATAATATTGTATCAGATCCATTTATGCATCGTGTAATTATTCCTTTCATTGTTGATTGTTTCTAAACTTCCACAAATGTAGGGCAGTGTATTCACCTCTAAGTTTATAAGGGTATCATATTTACACCAACAATTATGCAATGTTCTTCTTTGAGTGGTAAAATACAACTTTTACCTCAACTGTTAACTTTATATGGACCAATATTACAAAAGAGGCAAAGAAATATTCCTCTTCCCGATTTTCTTGGATTACATACACTGTCTAAGTAGACATAAATTAATAAATGTAGACATTTCTGTACTTTCGCTTAGAAATATCATTGATGTAAACTTGAACATCATTGACGTATTTCCCAATAATAAAATTTTCTCCAAATCCAACAAAATCCTCTTTTCCCGACTAATTAGATTCCGGCATTCTTAGATTTCCAAACTTATGGGCCTTGACTTTTTTTTCGTAATGCACAATGCTACAGCAGTCGATTACTCAATAGCAAATTAGAGAAACATTATAAAAGCATTACAAGTTTTTTTTCTCGGCATTTTTTTACACGCTAGGTACTTGAACGTTTAGAATTTTAAACACGTTGAATAAAATCAATACGTTGAATTACTTTATTTTCTGTTATTTCTTAAATAACGCTGTTAAGTCTAATTGAGTTATATTTTTAGAACATGTGATATGAAATTTGTGATATTTCAAGTGATTGGATAGATTTTTCTTCTAAAAATTTGTAAAATTCCCGGTTAGAAATAAATTCAGTATCATTTCCCAGTCTCAGAAAATTCCCGGGCAATTCTGGGTTTCCCGCTCCAGCGGCCATCCTTGCTCATGTTTGAAACTTTGAATTTATATATTTTTAATTTTTTCAATTTCTTAATTTTGTTAACAATTTTTTTTTCATCACTAAAGAGATTTTGAATCCTTATTCTTGTCAATTTCGATCTAGTGTATTCTTGCCAGTAAAAAACCCTGATTTTTGTTCAAAGAATTTTTCTAAGTATGCTAGAAAAAAAAATAAATAAAAAAACAATTTGAAAAACCTCCTGCTTTTCTTAATTTGTTTCCTTAGATTTCTGAATATTTTTATCAGTAGAAAGCTTTTAGATGTTCAAAACATTTTTCAATGTCAGCTAAAAAAAGACTAAAGTTTAAAAAAGAAGAACGGAATCCTTAATACTTAAAAAAATTTCTGTATTTACATTTTTGATTACCTATAATTTTCAATTTTTTTCTAATGTAATTTCGATGCGCAGAATGCCCCCCAATATCGGAAAAAAACTTGTGTACACATCTTTAAGGAGTTTTACCATTTTTTGTTGGAAACAGCGAGTGCATTAAACATAAAATTTGTCTTAAAAAGTTAATAAAAATATGTCAAATTTAAAGAGACTCTAAATTAATTATACTACTTTTTTTTTAATTACCCTCTACTTTTGTGCATAGTGTTAATTTCGATTTCAAAAATTTTGTTTCTTCGACCTACCCTGAAATTTAATGTTAACGACTTATTTATGTCTTCAGAAAAAAATATAAAATTGATTTATTTTTCAGGTTTAGTTTCACCATAAAAAAGAATCTCTTTGATAGCGTCTTGTATTTTTATTCTTGAAAAGGGGTCAGAATTATCGACTTTAGGTATTTTAGGGGATTTTTTAATTTTTAAGGGAGAAAAACGGGGAACAGGTAAACAAAGGGACAGACTGTGATCCCTGTGTTGTTTATTATTGATCACTGTACGAACTGTCTACCGTTACGGAATTTTCTGTAAGACGAACCCCTTTCCAGCTCATTCAGGGCTAAAGTTACGGAGTTTTCCGTAACTCTAGCCCTAGTACTATACTTGACCGGGTTACACTTACGGAAAATTCCGTAACGCTAATCTGTGCCATCATTGTAATTGATTTTTCCTAAACCAAAATTAAAAAACATGAATTAGGACTTTAATTGGTTAATAATCATTCATAAGAAACCAAACATTTTATATTGAAGAACAATTAACTTCAGTGATAATAAAGGAATCAATTTCCTTCACTTATTTTAACTTTCTATTCTGTTTTTGCAAGTGACATTTAAGAAGAAACTTCTGAGGGTATACTTTTCATATTTTTATTAAAGGATGATCCTTATTAATTTTTTTCTTCTTATTCCGGATTCTCAGTTTTTTTTCAGTATTGAAAATATAATTTTAAATAATAGAATAATAATTAATTACAATCATTTGATGAAATCGAATATAAAATTTAAATCATGCAAATTGAAACAATTCACAAAATAAATGCATCCAGTTGTTTATTATCAACAATTTGTCAGAACGTTTAAATAAGATATTTGTATATTTGTTCTATACTATAATTTTTTTTTACAAATGAACGAAAATCAGACTATCAAAATATTAGGAAACTATTTTAGGAAAACGGAAACGGTTCGAAAATCTATATTCCAGTCTTTTAATACTATGAAGCCTACAAAATTGACCAAAAACTCGCCTAGGTTGTAAAGATCCGTTTTTATTGCAAACAAACAAATTCTAATAAATTATATAGTGTCGGAAAACTGAGACTCGCTGACTTTTGTAATCCCTCATTCAATATTGATTCTTTTGCAAGAGTGATTCAAGAATGAATGATTGAAACTTAGATACACATGCATTTTTTCAAATCCTAGAATTACATTGCTCTTCATATATTTATATTTCATCAAGATAATTTTACTCCAGATTTTACTTATTGTCATATCACCAAAATAGAAAATGTTCACTTCCCTGTACACTCAAGTGCAAACAATTACAACCAAATTGTTTAAATCGCCATGAGTAACTAGACATAAAAACCACATTTTAGCCCAATTTATAATCGCGGTGTGAGTTTCATTGGGCAAAATTAAACTTGCGTGTGATTCAGCGAGTTAACGGTCTCAACCCACATACAATTATTTACGTGATATATATAATATGACAAATTATACAACCCAAAATGTAGGTTCCAGTGACTGTAAAATATAACAGAACTGATTGGGTACAAATGCAGGAAGATTTCTCGAAGGAATTTCGATTATGGAGACTTATTTTACCGGGTGTCATCAGAAGACGGCCTTATCGGCCTTATCGATCCAGCTTTCTGAGCGTCCTAACCTCAAATCTCGCGAAAGCGACTTCGACTACTGACAATGCTGAACGATGCCATTCATGTCTCAACATATAACATTGCTTTCGTCTTAAGACAATCTCATCCCGCCCACGCACCTATGTATGCACTTCACACACCACGAGGACGCGCCCAATCGCACATTCATCGGCACTTTAGATTTTGGAGCGCGGGTAGTATTTGGGCATCATTGCCTCCACGCGCCCATACGAGCATTTGCTTTGGCTCACCTGTTTCCTTGTCCTTTTCCCCTAGTTTCCTGAACTAAAGTCACTCCTCCTGTCACCTGTCCGAACACATAAACTCCCTGGATACGGCTAACAAGGTGGTGAGGAGGCTCTACCAAAATGCAACCTCAATTTTCGCCA
>JAUMHM010000031.1:46197275-46218251 GCA_032362435.1 Melikaiella ostensackeni | reverse complement strand
ATCCCGGTATCACACGGAAAAAAGTTTCTCCGATTTAAAAAATATATCTTTGAATCAAAGAAATCTGTGCATTACTATACGGCCAAAGAAAAGTTCATTTGATTTAAAGAAATGCCTTGGCATAAAGAAAAAATTAAAGATATATTAGTTTATTGTTCCAAGGAAAATCTTTCTTGAATGAAAAAAATATTTTGACATATTCAATCAAATATTTATTCAAATTGAAGATTAATTCCTTTGTCCTAATGATCAAATTACTTATAAATCCCTTGAAATCCCACAACATTCTTTGTAACCTCTTGAATGGGTCTCAAATCCATTGAAATTTTCTCGAAATCTTTTGGAATTATTATAAATCCCTCAAAATATTTCATAATACTTCGGAAATGTTGAAAGTTTTTTAAACTTTTCAAAACACAAAGATATCTTTTTTCTTCCTGCGAAATATTTGAAATCTCGAAATCTTGTGTGCAATCAAAATTCGTATTATGAACCCCTCGCTAGTGAAGGATTAACGGCAAAAAATATTTTTTTTTTATTTAATGAAATTAGGTTTTATTCTCTTATCAAAGCAGATGATTTGGGATCTTTATTTGCAAAAACAGTGAGGGCACCGATGGCAAGGACAATCATTTAACCGTGTATAGTATTCTCGGAAGATTTGCTGCAGCTCCTGATAAAGTCAGGATACCTCTCCGCCTTTTCCTTCTTCTTGGCTGTGATGTTGCTGTCGTCCGGAACCGAGAATTCGATCACGAACATAGTTCGTTTCTCATTGTCAAGGAATATGATGTCAGGCCTCGTGTGTGCAATAGGGACTTTTAGTTTAAACCTATAGTTCCAGTAAATTTGGCACTTCTCGTTCTCAACAATTGACTGTATCTCTCTGGGAGCGTTCGGCAGGGCGGGGTTGCAGTTAACACCATAAGAGCGACAAAGATTGTAATAAAGCACTCTCAGGGGCGCATGGTATCTGCAGAGATCCGTCGTTCTCGCGTGAGTGAAACAGCCGGATAGTATGTGCCATAGGTTTTCAGAATGTACATGACACGCTGTGCATCTATCGCTGGGAACTTCACAGTACACCCCAGGAATAAATTCTATCATCAAATTGGATAAAAACGTTGCAGCATATTTATCCACTCGAAGATAAAATTTATCCAGCGAAAAATAATAATTTATCTGACGAAAGTATTTATGTCACATGCGGGACATTTGTTAAATGATACTTCGATGTCAAACACCTCCCACCTGAAAAATCCTGGGGGAAATACTCGTGTAATTTTCGGACATGATTGACGCGAAGAATTCCGAGAGGATCAGTTGTCTGACTCACAGGTTCCCTAAAGAAATTTGAGAATCCTCGCGAAATGCCTCGTGTTAATCGTGTCCAAAAATTACACGAGTATTTTCCCCAGGATTTTTCCAATAGGGAGGTGTTTGCCATCGAAGTGTACACGACGAATGTCACGCATGTGACATAAATATTTTCGTCAAATAAGTTTTCATCTTTCGCCAGATAAATTTGATCTTTGAGTGGATAAATGTTCAGCAGCGTTTTTATCCAATTTGAAGATGGAATTTATTCCTGGGACTTACTGTGTTCCTGACGTATGATGCGGCTACGGTATACCAAGGTGTAAATGAAACCGTCCTGGCACGCGAAAATAAAACTCTTTCTGCCTGAATAAAGTCCAGATGATTCAAGGAAAGCAAACGTTAGTTCCATCGACAAGGACTGATCTTTTTACATTTCTGTGAAAGTTTCCCATATATATATGGGTGATTCTGCTGAATGGACCCTTTTCAGTTTGACTTTTGTGACATTTTTTAAAAGTTTTTAAATCTCTTTTCCCTGCAATAAATTCATACGACCTTCAAAAGCGAGAAGATGATTTGCGCAAAATTAATTCTTAAAAATATTGAAATTTTGGGGCTATTTTTGCATCGCATCAGTTCACAGTGGGCCAGGAGACCCGGTTGCGTAGCCAAAAATCAGCAAACCCATCAAAATATATAAAAATCAATTCTAATTACGCCTATAAATGGTTTTTTGGATCGCTGAATTTGAATCTGAAGTCAAAATTTCAAAAAACAAAATGACGGATCAAATATAGTGGACAAGTATTTTAAAAAATTATTGGATTTACTTGAAACAAGATATCTAAGAACATTTCATTGATAGATAACTTTTCATGAAAAATTATTTAAGCTTTGAATTGTTTCAACAATTTTTGTATAAACAATTTGCTTAAAAATGTGTATGCATAAACAATTACATCGTGCGACACCTGCTTGCACATTTGATTATACTACATAACAAATTGGGTCGAGAAGAAAATTGTCTTACACATGGACTGTATGTAATTTTTCGCGTAGAATCTAATGGTGCTATTAGTGTTTCCGTAATTCACATTTTCAAGCAAACTGTTTAAACAACCGGAATTTTAAATTATTTTCCATGAAAAATCATCTTTTAATGAAATACTCTTATTCTAACATTAAAATTTCTACTGTGTCTACTGGTCTGCCCATGGGACTTAATGGGTTAAGTGAAGAATTTGTTTGAATCAATTGCTTATAACAATTAACTTTTACATTAAGTTGATTATTCACGTCCTTTAGGTATATCTACATAATTTTAACCTTTGTTGTGCCTCAGGGGTGCGATTCAACCCAACGATTTTCGTATGAAATTTTCGGTAGGTAAAAAATTAAAAATGGAAATTTTCGAAAAATAATAAAAACTCTATAAGATATGATTTTTTTCTAGAGAAAAGTCATTTCTTTCTCGTAATTATTCTCAAGGTTTTAACATAAGAAATATTGTAAACAAATTATGATTTCTTATTCCTGAAGGTTCGAAAGAGATTCTCAATTTTTTCTGAAGCATTTTATTAAGAAGTGTCACTGTAGTACCAATTTTAACGCTGGGGTGGAGTTCACCCCGTGTGTATCATATTGAATTATTTCAAGGTGTGTACAGCAAAAGTTAATCAATAGCGAGTTTATTCAGGCAATTTTGCTTGAGATAAAGAATCATATTCGTAAAATTAATAATTTTGTCACTTTAGAGTAATGCCAAGATGAATGTTCATAAGGGCATCTTTCATTTACTTTTTTTAAATTTAAGTCATTAATTTAACACATATATGCATATTTAAGCTATGAGAATTATTTCTTAATAAATTAAAACAAAATATTCATCCATATTGTGGTTAAATAATACTGTAACTGCAAACGAAATAAAATCTCTGAGTCGCAGCGAAAAAAGGCTTCGGAGATGACGAAATGCATTCATCTTCGAATGTTATAAACAATGCTAATAAGTCAAACCATTTTCTCGTAACATCTTCCAATATACAAATACTTTTCGTGATGTATTGCGGTCATAGTATCTAAAACTATTTTGTTATTCTCTAGAAAACGAGTCTTCAGGAGTGAATCGGAATTTTTACTCGCGAAGAAATAATGATTTCAATTATGCATTCCAAAAATCTTTTTCTACATACAGAAACTAATACGGGTGGAAAATCAATGTAAAGGTCTGAACTTTAATATCATGGATATCATAAAGCTTTATTTACATACTTAAAGCATGTTATATATATATTTATTAAATACACACAATTTTAGCTAAATATTGTAGTGCTAGAGCATACCACTTATAAATTTAAAAATCAAGGATATTCCAATAAAAAAACACCGCGAATGCTGAAAATCATGTTAGAAACATGGCAAAAAAGCTTCGAAAGTGACCCATTTGAAGCTCTCACATACATTCAACTGCTGGGAAGCGGTTCTCAGACATCCAAGGTTATTCATTTGTTCACGTTTATGTATGTCAGCTGATACGTTCACTTTTCTATAGTTCACATCATCATGATGTAAATGTTTAGATTAGAACGACTTCTAATCATGGCCAAAAGAGGAAAAAACCTGAAAAAATATATTGTTGTTCTAAGAATTTCATCATGTTATTTCTAATGAGTAGATTTAGCAGTTCTGAAATGCCAAAGGCTTTTCAGAGATAGTTACAGACAATTTTTCAGAAAAAAATTATTTAAAAAAAAAATAGAAATCAACAACCTTTCAGATATTCAATTTTTTTTCATAATCTGTTAGTTCTCAAGAAGTTTTACGGTTCGACAAAAATATGATTTCGAACAAATCAAAAATCTGAACAAAGGCATATAAATCACACACGATTAACTTATTAAAATTTATAATTTCTTTCAAATCTAGTTTATACGGTATAAATAAGTTTATACGGTACTGAGTCAGTACTGGGAATAATACTGGTACAGTACAGCGCCAGCTGTAAATTTCAACCTCGAATATGTTGGCGAAAAAAATGTTTCTTTTCGAATTCACCGTACATCTATAAAATATAATTTACTTTTTTCCAATTTTGTCCCTCTGATTACAGATTTATTATGTCGATAGATAAGACTTGTTAAACCTGTAAACATATTTTAAATTCATAATAATAATAATAATACATACATATATTGTTAGAACATGAATAATCAGTGAAATATGCCTTTACTAAATCAAAAGCAGGGGTAAGTGTGGTATGGTAGCGGACTTTGACTTAAATGTCCGATAAATTATGATTGAAATGTAATTTTGATAAGTGTATTTTTCAAGGTGAAGCATACATTGCCAGAAAACATATGCTATCACTCGAAACTGCTTTTTAACCGCGTTATTATTTGATATTTAATTAATTCATGGGTGTTGCATTTCGACCAGCGTGCCCCATGCACTGGGGTACGCGGCGGACGTCATATTACTATCGGGTAATTTAAACAATATGAACATTGTAGAATAAAAAGTATACAGTATGATAATTCTGACAAAGGAAAATTGCTGCAGACATTTTCAACACTAAATAAATGTTTTCTCATCAATCAATGTAAAGTACTCGTATGTAGCAAAACCCAGTTATACCTCTTACTCGATTCCTGAAATACATAGGGCACCATCGTGCCCCGTACGTGATGTTGCAGGATTTAAATAATTTTGATATATTTATAACGTTTATGGAAGCAATTTATGATATCAGAAATTTTTAAAAATACTGCACTTGTTAAAACATAATATTTTCATGCTTCAAGTCTTTCAAAATGTGCTATAAGTGCTTCATTTCTGACAAAAACTTTTCCATCTGTCTGCACCAAAACTGTGTTTTCATAATTACTCTTTTGACACGGATTATGAAGCAGAAATTGCATTACAGCACTATTTTTTCAAGCAAAAAAGCTATTTCATGTAAAAAATAAATATAAAAATCAACAAACACGGGCGTTATTGTAATATCTACTGTGCCCCACACCGCCACCCTAACCGACTCTCCCCTACCTACAAAGAATAATCCATTTTAACTTAATTAATAACGTCAAAACAGTATAAATTTGAAACCCTTTTTTGCATTTAATTTATTTAACAGCCTGATTGATTACGCAGTAGGCCATTTCGAATTTATTTTTGATCAATGGATATCAAGCTAAAATATGTTCTCAGGGGCCGTTCAAAAAAACACGTAACGTCATTTACTGAAAATTTAACCCTCTTCCCCACTTTAATTAACTCATGTTGATTTATCATGTATTCTGCCGAGCCAAATTCAAAAGTCATATCTGCATTTTGGATGAGTCACCTGTCACTTTACCAAACTTTATAAAAATATCATAAACGCCTTCCTTGCTGTTTCGATTTATGAACAAACATTTTGGAGTATGATGCATAAGATACACCTTCATAAACACAAACGACAAGGAAGGTGTTTATGATTTTTTTCTATAAAGTTTGGTAAAGTGACAGGTGACTCATCTGAAATGCAGCTACGACTTTTGAATTTTGGTCTGCAGTATTTTACTTACTCCCCAATTTCTCAATCGAATAATGCCCAAATCTACCTACTGCCAACGCAACAAACCTATTTTTTATTTTTATTCTTAGTTGAGGAGCTTTGGACTGATGAAATGATTTTTTGAAACTGGAATCTCTAAAAATATCAATAAATATTCCTATAGAAATATAAAAGTGTATGTTCCATCAGATTGTTATTTGATTTGAATAGTGAATGTATCCATCATGAAATCGGCTCTGCGTGAAAGACTCTGAGGTGCATGCGACAGGTAATGACCAACACGGAAATTGGCAGAATGAAAAATTAATATCAGCAACCTACATTCTTTGAACTTGTCGTTTTACTGAGTTACTTATCATAAGTTATAGGTATTCTTTAGCCAATAAAAAGTATTATTTAAAAATTGGCATTCAGAGATGTTCCGAATGGCATATACTTCATATGAGTTCTTTATTTTTGAAATCTTAAACTGAATTCTTCAAGCCTGAAATATTTAAAAGATACGTAACGTTATTTAGGGGGGAAGATCAGCTTTAGCATTACATTTATGTTAAAGTTACACTCACACTACTATAATAAAACGCGTAACATAAGAAGGGAAAATCATATTTTTCAGACAGAAAGCATTTCCTAATATGCGAACGGTCTCTGAAAGATTGATTTATGAGTTCAAAAGGTAAATAAAATTGGGGAAAAGCATTTACAAGGTTGTACGGCTATTTAGCGCATGCCATGGCACGGAAGTCAAAAGAAAAGAGGTTGTGAAAATACAAATACCATAGAGAAACAAATGCCATATTGTTAATACATATTACAAATGTGTGCAATGATTTAGAAGGACGAGTGAGATAGCGACTAGTATTTCTACTGCAACATGTTGAAGAATTGTCAATATCCGCACTCATAGTTAAATTGTTGAAGAGGTTTTTTATAAATCAAGTTCCTCTGTTTATCAGAAAAAAATGAGAATCCTTTCTGCTATTCTGGTTTTCGCTTTAGCTGTCATCCTTAACTCTATTGGTAAATATATATATATATTTTTTCATTTAATTTTGGGAATTTTACAAAAATCTGTATGCTGCATTAGGCGAAGAAGTAAGAAGATACCCCCACCCCCTGCAAACTCTACACATTTTGCTATTTTTTGCTTATCTCTTACGGTTCCCGACATAATTCAATATTTTGGAAATTTTAATTTTGCAAGTAATTGATAAATTCACCAAAACAAAATGATGATATATTTTTGCACATCAAACTAAATTTCAAGTACGGCATGTAACACTTTTTTTGATATGCAAACAACTAAATTTTAAAAAACAAGCTTTTTGTACACTTTCGAAAATTATAATTTGCACAAAATTTTATTATTCCTAATCTTTTATAGTGGCTTCCCACAAAACATTTGACTTGAAAAAAATACATCATAATATTTTGGTCCATATATAGAAATCTTTTTGAATAAAAAATAATTGACGCATGCCATTAATTCCCTAAGATTAATCAATTTGGTACTTATAATATTGTTCATTCAAAAAATTAATAAGCATTTTTATTGCATTAGTAAAAAAATTTCAAATATATACATTAAGGAATTTTGTGAGCAAATTTTTGTTCAGAAGTACTTATAATACTTTTATCGATTTATATTGATTGCATTCTACCCCTTGTTTAAAAAATAAGGTAAATTTTGTCTTTTTGAAAAGGATGTATTTTATTGAAAAGTATGTATAGAAATTTTTTTCTCGGACGCATATAATCGAAATTCTAAAAAAACCACATCCAAAACGCTTTTTGAGAAAAATGTAAACTCGAAAAAGAAATTATTCTTATCTGACCCGGCTCTTAACTTAATCAATAATGGACATCATTTGGAATTACGCTTGCTCCAAATTAAGTGAACCTAGTCAACTTATTTTCGATTTATCATAAAAAGAGTATTGATGAAACAAAATATGTCAAAAAATGATGCTTGAAAATTTTCATCGTTTCAAATCTTTCTTTATGCGGAAGAAATACAAATATTCATGCAAGTTCTCTATTTTTCAAATTTTGGAATTTCAAATTCAAAATTCGAGCATGAGATATTAACCAATAGCAAAATTTTGTTTATACTTACAATCAGGCAAAATCAGCGAAATTTGTCAAAATTTCTCTTCCAGAAAATAGTATGTACTCTAATTTTTATACGAAGTGTCTTATCGTTCCGAAATTCGTGATGAGTATATATTTTTCATAAGTTTGACTAGTTTTCCCGAAATCTCGGGACGACTATTCCATCCCCCTTCTCAGCTCCTCTAATTTTTCGGCATGACTAAATGCAGCAATCTTTATAATAAATATATTGTCACCAATTTTTTTCAGAATTACTGTAAGATACGTAATTGATGGATAATCCCTAATTTTTGAAGGGGATTCCTATTCTTACAAACATTAAAAAATGTCAGTCAGTCTGTACCGGGTAGAGTTCACAGATACAGTGAAAAATTATATATAATAATCTTTATAGTGATCTCCGTGTGTTAGCAGCGATGATTTTGTTTCTCGAATCCTTTTTTTTAAGACTGGTTTTTATCACAAGACACAAAGTGACAGTTTATACGTCAGGCTAGTGCCTTCATAATAAATGTTGTGGTAACGTTTTTGCTAATGAATTCCAGGTAGACGCTTCGATAATAATAAATTAGAAAGGTGCTTTGCATTATTTATTTGTTGTTTTTCACAATTTAAGGGGAAATATGCCTATATTTTAGTGAATGCGTTAAATTTTAATTATTAACATTTTTCACAAGGAGATTATACTGTCCTACAAAAATTAATTTTTTTTTCTCAGAAAGTTCCTGGTCATTTTTTGATAGATTTTTGGACGCTGATTACAAATCTGGCAACGGAAATTCTCCATCACGTCAAGTTTTAGAAAAAACGGGGTTAAATTATCGAAAAACGCGTTTTTGGCCATATATCAGTGTCTTTAAAAAATAAACGAGAGGTATTAGAACCTTCTGCTTGGGCTTAAACTAAAGCTCAAACCTTTGACTACAACCTCAGATAATGGTGAGTAAATGACCTAAATGTGGAACCGCTTGGAATTGTCTTTTCAGTCGCGCCCCGTAGCCCATACATTAAGCACACTGAGAAAAAAGATCACTTGAATTAAACAAATATGGAACTGAATATATCCAATAAAGTATTTCTTTGATCAAAGAAAATTGCTCTCGCTTCAAAAAACATTGCTTTTCAAATGAAATTAAATGCATAGGCTACGGGGCGCGACTAAAGAGTACGTTCCTAACGGCTGCACTTTCAAGTCATTCACTTGCCATTATTTAAGGTTGTAATCAAAGGTTCAAGTTTTAATGTAAGCCCAAGTAGGAGGTTCTATCATTCCAAAAACTTGATGTGATGGAGAATTTTTGTTGCCCCAGATTCGGAATCAGCGTTCAGAAGTCTTTCAAAAATTATCAGAAATATTCCGGAGAAAAAATCGTGTAGGATAGTGTTATTTAAAAAGAATTAAATTAAATATATAGTTTATTGTTCCAAGAAAAATCTTCTTTTGAATAAAAGAAGTATTTTGACATATTCAACCAAAAATTTATTAAAATTTCAGAATGATTTCTTTGTCTTCATGATTAAATTACTTGTCTCAATAAAATGAATAACTTACTTTAAGTATACAAAGCCTCCACTTGTTTTCACAAGTAGCTTTCATGATTTGTCACAATTCCACAAGATGCCGTGACTTATTCAAAATAAGTATAATTTGTATTGAAAAAAGTGTAACACGCCTTCCATTGACTTTAGTATTTCAAAAGCTCGAACTTTCTGAAAGCTATTGAAAAATAAATTTGAATTAAGTAATACAATCCTAATTCGCAAGTTTGGTGATTTCAACAACCTATCATGAAATAGTGAAAAAAATGACAAGTTTATTTTACGAACGTCAATTTATCAAAAATATTCGCTACTTTTTTTAGTGATTTCAGTTACTAATCAATTAGTGAACTTTTGTTATTGATTTATTTCGACATATAAAATGGTGTACGTGCTGTTTGTCAGATATGTCGTGTTTTATCAAGTTTCCTTGTGTTTCTGTGACTGCACAAACATTAAAGGGATTATTTTCAAAGTGAATAAAGTAAGGCGAAATAGATTTAGTGCGGAAATAATTCTTGTTTACCATTTTGAAGTAGGAACTTGTGAACACATTGTATTGATGGAGGTGACAAAGGATCATGTGACTTAGCTTATTGACAAATTTCACAATATTGCCTTCGTATTGTTTCAATAAAGCAGAAAATGTTACACAGTCACGTTCTTTTACTACACTTTTCTATTTGCCACGTTTTCCATTTCTACAACGAAGTTAAAGAATGAAATTGTTAAATGTAAACATGACTTTTCTTGAGTGTGAGTTCGTCTCATTATTTAAGATGCGAACACATTAGTTTAAAATGAAACAATGTTCAGTTGATAATGTTTGAAATTCTTCGGGTTTAATATTAATTCTTCGAAATTGTACAACAAAATCAAATTGATAACTAAATTCATTCAACATATTTTAAACTTTTTATAGGCTATGTATATAATTTTTTGTCACTTTGTCTTACGAATAATGAGTGGGAATCATGTCAAAAACAGATTTTTGCCCTGGCCAATCATTATACAATTTAGAGGCTAATCGCTGAGCTTTCGAAAGCAGTAATCTATAACCTGATTAGCCAATGACTATTTCACCACATTTCAGTGGACAATCATACAATCATTAGCCTATGCTAATCACTATGTCGTCGTGGCCAATCATTGTGTTTTTTGAAGTTTTTGTTAATTTCTTTAAATATAAATTATCTACTACTTCTAGTGCTTAACTCACTATGATAATTTGAATCTTCGTAAAATTTATTATCAATCTACGTATTTTAGAATTTCTTTCAACGCACATTGTGTTTTTGATAAATTGTTAAACTTCAAAATTGCTTAAGTGGCCCATCATTGTACCGATTCTGCTATTGGATCGGATTGGATTATCATCCTAAATTTTACAAAAGTTTTTCTGCTTCATGTATTTCTGGAATCCTAAAATAATGGGATTCGTGTTTAGAAATTAGATTTTGAGAGTGTTCTGTCCCGTGTAGCGCAGATAATATGAAAAATGAGCCTTAAAAATTAAATAATTGAAGTCTAAGCCTTGGCACGGAAAATAAAAAGCAGCGGGACGCTCAGTAATTGGCGGACAACCGCCACCCTTTCCAGCTTTGCCAATCAAATTTACAGAAAGATCTAGATTCACCGTAGCAGATGGAAAGAATGGTTGGAATGTGTGAATGAGAAGGGATAGAGCGAAGAGATATAGAGAGTCGTAGAAACACAAGAGCTTGCATGAAACGATGTATGAATGTAAAGGAAGCAAAATATGTATGCGCGGACAGGGGCGTATGGAGGACAATTTATAAATAAAAGAGTGACGCCTGAAACGAAATATTTTGGCTACGAATGGGCCCTCATTAAGAGCTTTACTTAGTGGATGTGGTTGGGGCAAAGATTATTAGTCAGTGTGAATGTTTATGTGTGAATCGTGATGTATGATGGCTTGGTGAAGCTGTTCACCTCAAGTGATTGCTAATGAGATTGATTAGCGACCCATGTCAGTGCGGTGTTGCGGGACGAGCGTGTCGTTTGAATGAACAACGCCCGATGGCTTCTAGATTGATCTAAAACTTATTCCTTCTCCTGCACATTCTTTACTTACCCTTGACATATAATTTCCTTGATGCCCGGAAGTATAACAAGGCTAGGACAGAACGAGTTACGCTTGCTCCGAAAGGGGTTCGGCTAAATGGTATAATAATAATAATAATAAAATAGCATTAGCCTTCAATGAAACCTAGGGTGCCAAAAAAATGTATTTTTGAATTTTACAAACGCTAGCCTTTCAATTTCTTCCTTTTGGTGAAAGAATACTGCCATGAATCTTCTTTTATTTTTTGAAAATTGTTTGGAGGTTTCGCTAGCGCTAGAGCGACAGCTAACCCAAAATAATTCAGTGTATAAATCTCTATGGCGGAAGGGATAGAGTGTTAAGTTCATTTTCCACTCTTCCCAGGCGTCTTGCATTCGATCCCTGGTCCTGATATCAAAGAAATAAAGTTTATCTTCGATGTGTAGGATGCTTCGGTAACGTGAAAGAGTTAATAGGAATAAAATAATTTTTTTTCTAATTTTATTCCTGGGATGAATTTTTCACTTATGTAACTAAAGTTTTACAATACTTCTGTTAAAAGCTGCATTGAGTATTTGCGATTATCGTGTTATCTCTTATGAATTCTGAAAGATAGTAATTCAGACTTTACGTTAAAACGCATTTGAAAATTTAACATAATGCCCTTATATCCTGAGATTACATAACTGCATTTGTGTAAAATTTAATCACGAATTTCTTCCGTGTGTGCAACTTCCCAATAAAATTTAGTATACAATAAAGTTATATACCTGTAAATAATGTATGGGTACTTAGAAATGTTTTTCGATCTTTTCCGGCATTATTAGAAAGTTACGGTTATCTTCTTTCTATGTTCACATTATTCGAAATACAAGGATTCGAAAATATCAATAATTATGAATTTGAATTTAAAAAATTCCCAATTTCTACCGCAGGCGTGAGTTTGTTAATTTTTTAAATTGTTATGTCGACTTTCTGTGCATCTTTCCGATAAAATTGAGTTTAAAATAAATACACCAATATATATATATGCCTAAAAAATTAATTCGTACTTAAAAGTATTTCTAAGTCTATTCGGGCGTCATTGAAAAGTTTCAGTAATAATTTTTTTTTACTTTAACATTATTCGACATTCAAGGATTCAAAATTATTGAAAATCATGATTTTATATTCAAAAATTTTCGATCTCTACTTGAGTCGCGAGTTATATGATTTCAATTTCTGCTTTGGAGATTAGTGTATCTTTACGATGAAATTTAGTGTAAAATGAAACTATGCACCTGTTAAAAATGTATGCATATCAAAGTGATTATCAACTCTTCGGGCATTATCAATATATTTGAGCGTTGGCCAACAGCGAAGCGTGCATTCACACTCCTGAATTTTCATTTTCCAATATTAAAAACATAAACTATTGAAATATTCATAATAACAAATTTTTAATCATTAGGAGTTGTAAAAAATTTTGAAACGAATTAAATAATGTTGTAACTATCGTATTTTACGTAACACCGCGGGTTTAATCTTACGCGCCATTGTGCGCCATATTTAAATATCGATTTACTTTTGATCATGTGACTAACTTGCCGTTCGATACTTTGATCTAGATATTCAGAGTTTTTGCTGTACACAACGCTTCGCTTTGTTTCAAATAGAGGCTACAATAAACATGTTCATTCAAGTTAGTATCTCATTATTCCACTAAAATAACAACAAATAATTTAATAAATGATTGATTCTACTAAGTAAAATATGTTTGAAAAAATTCTTATTTTCGTAATTTTAATATTTTCTCAGATGCAAATTTTTTCAAATATCTGGAGATCTTAACTGTCTCTATGAATGAAAAGGTATTCCCAAGTTACGAAATGACATCCTTCAGACCAATTATAGACCTCAATGTTGTTAATGAAATTATTTACTAGAAATTTCTGATACGAAGTTTCGAAAGTCAAATATGCTCTCCTTATTAGGCACAATTATTCAAATTAGTCAATTGTTCACAAGTCCATTGTACAAACAGTTTGATGAAATCATGGTCTGTTATTTCTCATCTCAATACAAATCTGTGATGGAATGAAAGTTATTATTCAAACATAACGAGAATTGATTATGTTTGATGCTTAACTTTTACTCCATCACAGATTTTTATTGAGATGAGAAATAACAGATCATGATTTCATCAAACTATTCGTAGAATGGACTGGTAAAAAATTGATTAATTTGATTAATTATAACTGATGAGGAAAGAATTTCGACTTTCGAAACGTCGTATTAGAAATTTCTAATAAATGATCTCATTAATAACATTAGAGTCTATTTTTGGTCTCAAGAATGTCATTTCATAACTGGGAACACTTTATTATTTACAAATATCTCAGACGCATAACAACATCAAGATCAACAACATCGATGGATTAAGTATGTCTCTATAAATTTGTGCAACTCTTTATTTGCTGATCCGTAGGAGATAACTAATGTGTAGTAGACCCTTGTTATACAATTATCGTTAGTGAAATATTGAATAATTTTAAAAAGTAATATTTTTCAAATCTTCAATGAAAAATTGTTCATATTCAAAAAACCTATATGTACAATTGATAATTTTTCGATTTTTTAATTTTAAACTCCTAGAAATTGTCTAGTATCACGAAATCAAAATTGTTTGATTTCAAACGCTATTAATTTGGAATTGTCTATAGTATCTGCTTAGAAATTTTTAAATATCGAAAGTAAAAATAAAAGACTGAACTATAAACATATTCAAATTAGACCCTAAGGAATGAAACATATTTGAAATTTTTAAATTAAGAAAAGACCAATTTTTGATTTTATTTTGGTCTCAAAAAAAAAGCTTAGGTTTATTTATCTATGAAACTCAAAGTTAAAAAATGGGATTATTACTATTCATTCATGAAAATGAGCGTTGATTACTTTGGTGGGATTTTGCTATTTTTTGAAAATTTTAAAATCCTGTAACCTTTTTAATTTTTCTCGATTTCAAACATGTCATGAGGAAAACTTATACGTCTTTTTATCATCTACCAGAACATTTAACAACTATTTTTTTTAACTCTTAACCAATTTTTTTTCAATTTCAAAAATGCTTTAAGAGAATTGAATTTTTTATTTTGAATAGCATATTTTCAAGATTATAACGAAAATTTTCATCTAATAAAAAACTGGTCAATAGAAAATTTGTAGACCCTTTTTGCTAAAATGTTGTCGTTAAACATTTTGTTGTATCTTGTGTCGTTTTTCCAAAAAATTAAATGTTTTATTTTTCATGTCATTTTTCACGATTAAAACAAAAACTATGCTTTGTATCAATAAATGATTCAAGGAATATTTGAAGATCTTTTTGAGATGAATAATTTTGTTGCGTAGCATTTTTTCGAGTCTTGCGTAGTTCGAACAGAAAATGTAATTTTTTATTTTCAATGACATTTTTCACGATTAACACAAAACCGTGCTTCTCATCAAAAAAATTGTTTCAAGCAAATTTATAGATCTTTTTGAGATGAATAATTCGGTACTCAAATATTTCTTTCGTATCTCGTATTGTTTTGACAAAAAGTGGATTTTTTTTAATAACATTTTTCACGATCAAAAGAAAAACTACGCGCCTCGTCGAAAATTAGTTTCAAGGAAATTTGTATGTCCTTTTAAGTTGAATAATTTCATTTCTTAACATTTTTTTTGTATCTCGTGTAGTATTTCTGGAAAGTGGATAATTTTTATAATAACATTTTTCACTAGTAGAAAAAAATATGCGTCTCATTGAAAAAATAATTTCAAGCAAATCTGTAGAAATTTCAGAGATGAACAATTTTTCTTTGAATATTCTTTCCGTATCTCGTGTTCTTTAGCCGGAGAATGGGATTTTTATTTTTTAAATACCATTTCAGATGGATAAAACCAGAACCGTTCAAAAATGGCTGATTAACGAACTGTACCCTTCCTTTCATTTCCTAAAAACGTATGTCGAAGCACAATCCAATCAAATTAGTCTTTCAAGAATTATCCAGTATACAGACGATAACGACGACGACAACGACAACAGACAGACATCATCGTAAAACCTATTTTTTTCGGATTCAGGGGGTCCGAAACATGGAGATTTAATGAAATTCGAAAGTCAATTCTCACATAAAACCAATACCTTCTCATTGAGATGAGAATATAGTAATATTGAATGAATGAAAGTCTTTAGTCTTCAATTCTCCTTTTCATTGACATCTACTGCTGATCCTCTCCCTCTTTCCAGTATTTTGTGGAAAATTTGAGAAGTGTTTTCCTTTTAATATCTTCAAGATTCTCATTCTATGATTTACTTGAAAGTGGTTTTCAAAATCAAAAATTAAATCAGATTAAAAATTAAAATTAATCAAAAAAAAAAAGAAATGTAAATATTTAAAATATTAAGTAAGTAAAAGTCATTATTCTTCAATTATCCATTTCATTGAAATATACTACTAATCCCCTTTCCATTTAGAAGTCTTTTTCTTTTAACATCTTCAAAATTATCATTTTATGATTTATTTGAATATGGTTCATTTGAATGTTCAATGAAGTTGGTTGAAGACCAACATACCATACCAATTGAAATAAACATATCTCCCCAGCACTATTTCAAAAATCGAGGCCCTCTCTTCAAAGGTCTATAATTATTTATTTTATTTTATATTTTTCAAGTATATAAATTATTTAACAATAATTCAGTAAAAAGATGGCGGGTGGAGAATGAAGCGCGCAAGGGAAGCGAAGCCTCCCTAGTAATGATATAATATTATCTCTCTATACTGTAAAAAGATATCGCCGCCGCCGTGTCAGGAATTTAGCACCCAGCCCTCTCGGACAGGCCTCCAGGGCCTCTCACCAGAACCTTCAGAGCCTCTTACGATAGCCTCTAGAGCCTTCTACGCGAACTGACCCGAAAGTCCAATTTTGAAAATTCCTAAAATTTTCAGTAATTTTCGGTGAATTCAGCCATAATTTATGGTAAATTATCATTATTGAATACTTCCGGTAATTCTTGAAAATCACTAGATTAAACTTTTGGTCCAATTCTTGTTTCTGACATTTCGAGCCGGCTCCGATTTTCAGGTCGGGGAGTGTTTTCGGGTTTTTTCGGGCCGGGGTGCGAACCCAGAACCCGAACCGAACTCATTTTGTACATCATTTACAATATTTAATATTTATAGAAAATAAAGACCGATATAGTGATAGTGACCCAATCAGACTTTAACAACAGGCGCAGTACCGTGCCCGTATTACCGGAAACAGGCGCGGTACTGGCAATCAGTACGGGCGCCTGTACTGGCGCCCCTACTGGATTATAACGCTTTCCCAGTACTGACTTGCCAGAACTGACTGAGTGCTGCCTGCCAGTACCGGGCTCATATGGACATGCCATTACTGGCTAACCAATACTTTAACCGTACTGGCAATCAGTACTGCGCCTGCATTGGCGGAATGCGGGGATGATAAAGCTTTACCAGTACGGGTTTGCCAGTATAGTCTAAGTACTATCTGCCAGTACCAGTCAGTACTGAGCTTTTTCGGACATGCCATTACTGGCTAACCAGTACTTAGACCGCACTGGCAAGTAAGATTCATTGAATTATATGCGATATTGATCCTTATCTTTATCAGAATATTTTATACAAAACAAAAACCGACACATAAGTATTTTACTCACACTTGCATTATTTAAACAAACATTATTAAGTGTAATTGGTAGTGTCAGTCTCCGCGTTACAGTTATTCACGTAGACGAACCATAATACCGTCTTCATAGATATTAGTATGCATGTATTTAATATTAAGTACATATACGTATGTGAATTATAAGAATGTATACGTATAAAAATTTGTCATTAATTCTCATAAACCAAAATAAATATAAAATTCAAATATAAAAGAAAAAAATGTGTTAAATTAAACCGTTGCATTTTCTTTGTCTTGGGTAGTCTCCAGTCTTTTTTCTTCGTTGCTGTTTACGATTCCTTCAGCGGGATTTTGTTCATCCTCCAAATTTTGTGAATCTTGAGATTTCCCGAGTCTTTTTTTTCTCCCTCCTTCTCGATCTTCGGCCCCCGTGAAGCAGCGGGAAAGTTGAGATGAAAATTCTTTTCCATCTTCTTCGATCGCTCCTTGAAGCAACATTATTTCTAAAAAAAATTTCAAAGTTTTTATTAAGAAACGATGCATACAGTATGAAAGTTTCTGTATACCTCGTAGCAGTTTGTAAGTGCGGGTTTTAGACAAAATCTTTTTCTTAGTTCCTTTTACTTCAAGTCCAAATGCCGAATACAATATTGAATGTCCTTTGTTATTACTTCGGGGATGATTGCCGTGAAATTATCGCACGTTTTTCTTGCACCCGAATGTTCGAGAGTCATGAAAGATTTCTATAGGGAATATATTTGATTGTATTCGTATATACAATGATAAGGATTGATTTCAGTGAAATTACGAAATTTCTCTTATGACTTTTTTAAAAAAATCTTTGTCAGATTTCAGTTGGTCTTCAAACTCCATAAAGCTTTCGAAACTCTTTTTTGGAGTTTCGGTCAGAATTTCTGCATCCATTATTGCGCTTACGTTCCCGACTCTTAAGAGCCGCCGTCACTAACGCCCTGGTTTTTTGTCCCTCATCTTTGATACGATACTCAATACTTCGTCGCATCGACTCTAAATCACCTTTTGTTGCTGGAGCATTTTTGCCTGAAAATTTAAGGAAAATGCATATTATTGACATTTATATCATCGTGCCATTAACTTAACTTAACTAATGCTTCAAAGTCATCCATGAGTTTAATGAAGAAGAGTAGCTTCATACACGTGATTTTTTTTTTTAAAGAACGCATTTTGTTTCAAATTGATGGAATGGTACGATTTTTTCTGTATTCGATAATTTTTTTAACTTCATAATGCCAACTTTTGTGGAATTACAAGGATATTTGAAAATGTCCTCTATTATCTTGTACGTAAATCCGTGGAGTAAAATTCCGCTTTTTTGTTTTACAATTCTTATGATTTTTAAAAATTTTCCCTGAGCACAATTTTATGGTATTATTAGCTTTAGACGCATCAAGAAATACTTCGTAGTATTCAATGCTTTTCAAATCTTCAGAATTTTCAGCGTTTTCAGGGCTAATGATCAATTTTTCAATTTTTCCGATAACATTCTTTTCGTCTTTGTTTTTACACGCTTTTTGCTCTGATATTCTACGGACTAACTGAGCCAATGGATTTTTCCCCACAGTAATTTCTCGCTTTATATGTCCCAAAAAGCTTTCAAAGGGAAAAGCAGAAATGGCAGTTAGGTCAATGGCAGTGTTTCTTACATCATCAGCCAAATGAATCAGATTATGACTGTTTATGAATTGAGATGAAGGTCCATAGAATGCTGGTAGAAGTTTCAAGAATTTTTTCAACAAAACTTGTGCATAATCTACCAGATCCAAACATATTTCCGAATCACAAAGAATCCATGCAGCGACAACTAAGAGCGGAAAATCTTTATAGATTGATTTCCCGAAATTTTTTTTCAATAAGAATATCCCGCAGTAGTGTAAAAAAACGATATTGCGTAGCTTTACAATGCTTAATTTCATCTACATTGAAATCTTTTCTTTGGAATTCTTTCGGAATCAAAGTTGTGAGACAATTCATCATGGACTTGAATTCTCCTATTGAGCGAGATGAAAGTTTACATATTCGATTAATTTTCTTTGACTTTCTAAGTAACTGTTGTAAAATCGATTTCATAAGTCCTAAATATAATAAATGCATCGAATCCAAAAAAAACCATCCACTGGATTAAAGTCTGTTATTCTCAAAAGTGGGGATTCTTCGCCCACGTGATGTTTTTTTTGCCATTGCGCTAAAAAGGAATGTCGAGTGCGCAAAGTCACATCTATTTTTGGGAAAATTCTTTTTTTTTCTGTTGGCCCTTTTATTTCGCATCGTTCGCAAGCGTAAAATCCTCCATGACCTTTACAGTTTTTCAGAAATGATCTTGCAGGCGTATCACACGTAAATCCAACGATTCTAATCATAAACAGTTTTTGATTTATGTGCACCCCGTTTGAAACCAAATGATTAATTTCGATTATGAAACCTTTCAAATATTCATTCACATCTGCGGGCTTCGAATCTTCACTGAAAATAGTAAGGATAAAAGGTTACGATTGGTAATCTTCGTGAATCACGAGACCTAGATTGGCTAAAATTGTTTACTCGAATTTTTGTACAAAGGGATTCCGTCAACATTAAACAATTATGCTATTGTATCACAACCATATTTTGCAGTCATAATCTCTTTCAATTGATCTTCTATGCCAAAATAAACGTAAAATCCAACTGTATTTCTTAAGCCTGCCATTTCTTTAATATTTTTGTTGGACTTGGTTTTCAATAATCCCTTTGCTGACTTAGGAATATTGGGAATGTTCTCCGAACGTAATAAATGAAGCGAAGAGTTGATTGTTTCTACTGTCAAGTTTTGTCGAAAATCGACCGCCCATTTTTGTAAATTCTCGCGAAAATTAGATTGATTAGGCATCTGATCAGTACCAATATTTTCTTCCTCGCTTCCAGTTTCCTCTGTTCGTTCTAAGGAGCAAATGGAATCAGAGTCCGAATTTTCCGAAATGCTGCATTCCGGCGTTCTATACGTGAAAGCAAATGAGGAATGAGATGCATTTTCATCTTCTGATGCATAAAAACATTCATTTTCCTCGTCACAAGTTTTACGTGGCGAAGAAAAGCTGGGAGAAAGACTAGATAATCTTATCGAAGGACTGTTTGGTGGATCTGATGTCTCAAGGCAGTTGGCATTTTGTAACGGAGGATTTTCATCGTGCATTCTATCAGAAATCGATGCTTCGGCATTTTTTCTTAAATCTCGATACTTTTTTGGCCTATAATAACCCACTGACATTATTAACTCTAAAAGAACGACAAAAGATAATTTAGATAGTATTTAGTGTAATATAGTAAATCATTAATATTTGTAAAATGAAAAAAAATCTCGTGAAAATTTAGAATTGAAATTATTAAAATTGTATTAACTGTTATTTTTTTCAATTCACAAAACAAATCCTGAAAAAAAATTCACCAAAAAAAAAAATAATTATTTTAATTTTTGAAAAAATTTCGAAATGACATCCAAAATTCTTCAAAAAATTTTAAAAAATTTAGAAAGAAGATCCATTATGATTGACGATGAAAATGAAATAAGTAAAAATTATACATTCATATTATAATTGAAATATTGGTTTATAAAATAGAGAAGAAAGATTCTTCGAACGAAAAAAATTGCATATTACTCTGAAATTTCCAAGATTTGTTAGAAAAATGAAATATATTATGGAAT
>JAUMHM010000031.1:46148922-46162973 GCA_032362435.1 Melikaiella ostensackeni | reverse complement strand
CTGCGGTGTAGGTATGCGTTGAAGTGCCCGTGGCCAGAAAGGAACTGGGTAAGGTGAAAATTTACCTCGCCATGTTTTCTGTTTAGCCACCGCATCAGTTCCCCTACAATTCTGCCAGTCCATCTACCCCTTTCTTCTGCTTTCCATTGTTCTTCCCATTTCCTTAAGGCTGCTGCTCTTTCTACTTTCGCGGCTTCCTTCCTAGCACCTAGCATCTTGGCCTCATAAATCCTCTTTCTTTCAGTTGCTAAGAGATCAATGGGAATATTCCCGCAATGACCAGCACTGCCGGTCCTGAGAAAGACTTGTAGGCGCACGCCACTCTCAGCGCTCCCTTCCTCTGTACAGCCATAAGCTTTATCCTATGCTTGTTAATCTTCAGAGCGTCAGCCCATACTTCCGCTCCGTAAAGCATGATGGAGTGGGTGACGCTCATCAGAATTCTCCTCTTGCAGCTTCTAGGTCCAGCTATATTCGGCATGAGTCTCGATAGCATGCCCACCATTGTTTCTGCTCTTTTAGCAGCTTTGCTGATTTGTACCGAGAAAGTGAGTTTCTCGTCAACCCACGTACCTAGATACTTTAGTGCGCTCTTTGCCACTATTTCGTGTTCAGCGATGTCAACCGTGAATGGTTTACTAAATGTCCTTTGCCTTTTAAGGACAACAACCTCCGTCTTCTTATTGGCCAGCTTCAGCCCATGATTTTCGAGCCAGTTTTCGACCTTTTTCGATATCAAGGCAACTCTTACTTTTGCTTGCTCTTCCGTCTTGGCTGTGATCATTGCAACAAGATCATCGGCGAATCCAACCAATTTCGTGTCTGCGGGTAGGTCCATGGTTAGGACTTCATCATATAGTACATTCCAGTGATCCGGCCCGAGAGCAGACCCCTGAGATACTCCCGCTGTCACGTTTACGGAGTGCGTTCCTTCAGTCCTTTCATACATCAGGCTTCTGTCGCTCAGGTAACTGCTGATGATACGCCGGAGATAGGCCGGGACCCTGAACCGCCTTTCTAGTACGTCAAGAATGTCGACCCATCTAACGGTGTTGAAGGCATTCCTGACGTCGAATGTAACCATCACGCA
Organism: Melikaiella ostensackeni; assembly: GCA_032362435.1. Lineage (NCBI taxonomy): Eukaryota > Metazoa > Arthropoda > Insecta > Hymenoptera > Cynipidae > Melikaiella > Melikaiella ostensackeni. Next base: position 46,161,883 of record JAUMHM010000031.1, on the reverse strand, counting down.
TGCCCTCCTTGACCTGTGGTTGCCGCTCCATGCTTCGTCTGTTTCTTTCAGCGCTTCCCGTATCGCTCCCACCGTTGACCTACCCTCCCGGGAGCCATGTTGATTCTCGGCCAAGCCTCCCGCAGCCTCGATTGCCGTTCTTAATCTGACACGTATGAGCTGCTCCAAGAGCTTGCCCGTGACGTCAAGCATGCAGAGGGGCCTGTATGAGAAAGGTGTAATTGGCGGGCCCTTTCCTTTATCCAGCAACACAAGCTTTTGCTTCTTCCACCTGGAGCAGAAGACTCCGGCTCTGAGACATGCGTTGTAGACATTCAGAAGAACATACGGGTACTCCTTCGCGATCACCTTAATGACCTCCGTCGGGATGCCATCAGGACCTGGCGCCTTTCCATTTGCCATCTTGGCTGCCGCCGTCCACAGTTCCTCTCTAGTGAAAAGAGGTACCGCTTCCGGTAGCATTTCCTCCACGATGACCCGGTCAGGATGCTTGGGAAATAATTCCCCGACTATCAGCTCCATCATCTGCGGCTCCATGATAGCTACTGGTGACCTTCCGTAGAGTTTACCAGTCACTATTTGGTACCCAAAGCCCCAGGTGTCCATGTCCACTGACATGCGAACATCCGCCCATTTGTCGTGCTCGCTGTTATTTATGGCACGATTAAGTATCTTTTTGGCAAGCATATATTCTCTTTTCTCTTGGGTTGCTTCTTTTCTTTTCTTCCGAGTTCGTGGTACCTTTCGCTTGAGCTTTAAGCACCTTGTTCTTAATTCTGCTATTTCTGCAGTCCACCAGTATACCGGGGGTTTGATGGTTTTCCAGATTTCTTCGGCATTGAGGCGTTACACCCTTCCTCAATTAGGCCCATTGAGTGCTCAACTAGACTCTCTGCATCTTCTTTCGAGGCTGTGGCAGGTGTTTGCTCTGCCAGTGTACTTCCTCCCTTCTCAGCGATGATGCCAAGAAGTTTGGTCGCATCCAGCTTAGCCACGTTCCAGCCACTCCTTCTCTTTCGAGTCTTGCCGGCCTTAGTCCTCTGATTTTCACATCCCATCCGAAAGATGATATACTGGTGGTCGCTAGCAGTGTAGTCTTCGAGAACTTGCCAGTTTTTAATCCCACGTGCTGCCCCTGGTGTGGCCATGGTGATGTCCAAGATGGTCTCCCGGTAGCCTGATCTTCTGAAGGTCGTTGTGTTTCCGCTGTTAAGGATAGTCAGATCCAATCTTGCAGCCATGTCGGTGACCTGTCGACCCCTTGTATCTGTCCAAGTCATGCCCAACTCACATGACTTGGCGTTGAAGTCGCCTGCAAGAATGATTTCTCCGTCTAGGCCACGGCACAGGTCTTCAATCTCTTCCAGCTTGTTGCGGAAGACCGCCATCCCCTCGTTTGGCGAGAGGTAGCAACTAACGATTGTGACCTTGCTGCTTGTAGCCCACACGCATCCATCACCTCCACCGTGACTATGTACCGGAAACTCGGTGCTATTAATTACCCAGATAGCCGCTAAACCGCTCGTATCATGGAACCAGCTACGGCCTTTCCTTTCCTCGTACTGCTCGCTGACTATGAAGACGTCGACACCCCTTTCTATTGCCAGCTGAGACATTAGTGCTTGGGCCAGCTTGCAGCGGTTCAAGTTACCTTGAAGCACTACCGCCATCTGGTTCTTTTGTAACATTCTCGGTCGGCCTCTTTGTAGGCCGCACACCTAGATGAACCAGGTATATGATCGACTGGCCTGCCATCCTCCCTCGTTGAGCAAAGAGGACACTTTGCTTCATTAGTGCATTGTGCAGCTATATGACCTTCCGTGCCGCACTTCCAACACTGCCGTCTCCTGTCCACTCCATTGCATTCTCCCGCGATGTGACCGTAGTCAAAGCAGCGGAAGCAACGCGTAGCTTTTTCTCTGATGCGGACTCTACAGCTGACCCATCCGATTTTAATGTGGCCGAGCTGGTTCACCTTAATGACATCTGTGTGCTTTAGTTCGACGAAAGCCATTACACTCCCTCGAAACTCCGTCTTGGTCATATTGACAGTCACGTCCTCAACAGCTTCCTGTCCTAGAAGATGTTCCAGGGCATCTTTTACTTCTTCTGTAGTGGTTGCGACGTCTAGATCCCGTATCTGGATCTGCGCGCGTGGCGCCACTTGCCTCTCAGTTCCAACAGTACATTTCCCTGTCGGGTTTTCTTGATGGCCCTGATGGCGACCTCCATTTCGTCCGGTTTGACGCTTGCTCTGATGTTCTTAACCACTTCAGCGAAGCTACGTCCGGCTGCTGGTTTGATGATCACTGCTTCAGGTCGGGCTTTCCTGGGCCTTCCACCTTCTTTCTTCTTGGTTTTGCCCGTCGCGCTGTTTGCCTGATCTTTCTTATATTTCCTCTTGCGGCTGACTACCTCATTCCAACCTGAGGTGGCTCCCTCAACCTGAGATTTTTCCGCAGGCCATTCTCCACTTTCAGGGTTCGGCATGCTTGTCAGAGGTCCCTTCCTTTTGGATTTATTCCCCGACGTCGTTCTCATATCGTTGCTCCTGTTGTTTTGTATCTCTACGCCTGGTGTGTGCGAAAGCACATTTCTCTCTTCTTTCCAGGCCTCAAGCTTTTTTCTGGCCTCTTTCAATGCCGTTCTTTGTTCGAGCAAAAGTGCCAGGCTGTCTTTCGCCGTTGGTAGGTTTGCCTTGATCGTCTTGTCATGGTTAGTTCTCCCTGCCATTTCTCTCGACATTAGGGAAATCAGACCGTGAAGTGTCTGCAGGGTATTTTCCTCCTGCGCTTCAAGCTCCTCGCAAGTCAAACGTAATCTTTCTCCCTCGTTCTTGGGAGCAGCTCCAAGGCTCGGAGGCTCGCTCTTCTCCCGAAATCTAGCGTCCGCTGTCACTGTGTTCTTGATGGCCGTGCCCATCAACTCCTGAGTTTCGATTCTCTTCAAGTTCTCTAAAGTCGCCATAAAAAGTCATTCCAGCGCATCGTGCGTGGTGGGGCGGGCCGAAATAGCTGGGAACGGGTATACCCTCGGACCGTAGTCCTACCCTAGTTCCCTGAGGCCCAGCCTTCGTTTAACCGGTCCCGGAATATACGGGCGGACCGGACTCGCCCGGGGCACTGCAGATTCCGATCTCTGCAGCCACCACGCACTTCCTGATCAGGGCCCGAAGGGGCTGGATTCCTGATGTCCGTCCGCAACTTACACCTCGGCAGAGCAAGCTCACAGCAGCTCCATCCCCCAGCTGGCCGAGAAAACCAGCAAGATTCGGAACACTCCCAGTGGGTCACGGCCGTCACCGATCATGTGTGTTTGGTCCGCAGGGCCTATTTTATTTCAGCCCTGCCCTCTGTTTCCAGCGAGCATTCCCCTATCCGCCACCCGGGGACGCGCCAAGTAGAGGTATCACCTCCCCTCCACCACAGACAACTGTGATGGTACTTGGAGTAGTAGTAATAGTAGTAGTAGTAGTAGTGGTAGTAGTAGTAGTAGTAGTAGTAGTAGTAGTAGTAGTGGTAGTAGTAGTATTACAAGTAGGTTACAAGTAGTACTGAGCACGAAATTGCAACATTTTCATTATCGTTGAAAACGTGTAGTAATGCCAGCTTCAATTGAAGTTGGCACCACCACAGCAAAAAACGAAAACTATTCATCACATCAAATACTTTTCAACATAGGAATTTCATGCTAATTTTGTGCTAATTAATACCGCAAGAATAAAATTTTTTGCCATGCAATTTTTTCGAAAACGTGTAGTAATGCCAGCTTCACGTAAAGCTGGCACTGCCACGCCAAAAAACATTAACTATCACATCAAATTTTCTTCTACGTCTAAATTTTCTGCTAATTAAGTGCTGTCGACGTAAACCATGCACAAAATTGCAACATATTTTTTAATTTTAAAACGTGTAAGCCAGTCAAATGTTACGAAAAAAGACCTTTTGCTAGAACAAAATATATACAGAAATTTTTTTACTTGAAATGTTTGGATGAATGATCTGATGAAATACTCAGCTCCTTGAGACCGTTTCATATATAGTTAATTGAAAATAAATACAAAATTTCAATGCCTGCTTGGATTGTTATTTCCGGTTAAGAGATAGGTGAAAAGTGCATAGCACACGATTCGTAGTGCATGTAAAATTCTTTAAAACCATCGCTATTCGAATTCTTCGCAGCTAATAGTTTACGAGATATTAAATTGTCAATTTTTCAAAAAAAAATCGCAACATGTTTATAATTGCAAAATACGTATAGCAGTGCCAGTTTCGCGTGAAGATTTACAACTCTCACATCACAAAATTGTTATTTCATTTTCAGGGCTTCATAATGAATAGAAATATCTGACTCAATTTTCAAATTCGTCCAATCGTGTGAATTTTTCTAAAATATAAATTCTCATTTCGCTTGCAAATAGACCTGAAGCTAGCAATAAAATAAAAAATTTTCCGACCCAATTGTTGCGAAACCCGATCCTATTTCAAAGATGAATTTGGATGATCCTCTTTATCCTTAGTATCCTCGAAAGTAATGCCCATTGCCCATTGCCCAAGAGGAAGAGAGACATTAGATATTTTGAAGCATTATTATCTAATATCAATTCCTGTCGGTAATAAATTGAGAAAAACCTATGAAAAAACGTCCCGCTTGGCGCCCCTTCTTACGGTATTTGAGTGAATAATTTTTTCTTAATTGAATGAAGTCAACATGTAGAAACTTTTTTCCGGAAAAATATATTATTATTCTTGAAAACCGTGTCATTTTCAAAAAATTTGTAAGAAGCGATTAAAAATTATTCGCTGATCGCTAAAAAAAGTTTATCTTTTACGTAAATTGTGTATAATTTCTGCTAAAGGATTAATGCATTTTTTTCAGTTTTGCATAAATAGAATATCACTCAATAATCAAGCATTTCAGTCAGGCTTTCTCATTTTAATTTTAATTTCAACCAGACGAGACATGTTATTTTGAACCACGTGAAGACTTCTAAGATAAGAGTCGAGGTCAACAATTTGTTATTTTTAGTTTTTAGTTATTATTTAATTAGTTATTAGTATTAAACGTGTCAGCATGAATCGCAGGTTTTCAAATTTGACGCATTTTATGAGGCTGTTTTTCTTGTTATACGATGAAAATTATTACGATATTTGACACAAATTTTACTCTCAAATTGGCATCACTAATAACTCTATTAAATAGAAGATTTTGATGCAATACATAGCAATTTTATTTACATTTATTGTTCAATTTTATTTGAAAAACTAACTTGGAATAATTTCTTCGACTCTTATTCCATCTTCTTTTTAAATTCATTTCTTGTTATATCTATCCACAGTTTTAAAAATCAGACATTGTTATGTGCCGAAATACCAATGAAATAATCAATTTCATGGGTGCGAAGATACGTTTGAAATGTTTATGCTAGTTGCCTAATATAATTGTTGAAATACAAATTCATTTTAGAATTGAATGTAATTGACGAGTGCGGTTTCCGTACTTTGACCATTGAAAGAGTGTTAGATGATTCATAAAAAAATTGGGTGTTCTTCAGTACATAATAATAACTACTGTGAACTGTATAGTTATTCGAAATTCAAACTCAATGCGGTTTAATCTTAAAATGTAAGGCTCTGCAAAAAAAAACAACAATTTAAATTCTGCGAGTTTAAATAAATTCTAGACAATAAAACTCTGCAAAAAAGACCCTACACAAAAGAACTTGATGCTCAATTTTTAAAAAATGTTTCTTCAGCTGTTCTGCATCATTGCGTGTAGAGTCTTGCTGTGTAGCATCGAATGGTCAAACGGTGTAGGGCTTCCAAAATTGAAACAATAACAAAATTATTTTATTCGCTTTTGTAGAGTATTCTTGTCTGGAATTTTATTGCGTACAGTTTATCTAATTTCGCAAAATTTACATTTTTATTATGTGCAGAATTTTATGGTGTAAGATTTAACCGTGCTGAATTTTTCCAAATATTCAATTTTTTGTATAAATATGCTCATGCAGAGCTATAACTTGGCTGATTCTTTCCTTTGCTAGTGACAAATAGTATTTTTTTTAATTGGCGAAGACATGGAACCTTGAAATTATAGGTAACTTTTTTTTTTAAAATTGAATATCTTCGGTTCTCTTTGACCGACTCAAATTTTCAAATGCAGAAAGTGTTTGTATTATAATATACTTCCAAATAAAAAAATCAGTACTGAGCTTGAAAAGCTGATAAGATGGCAACGCTATGAAACTTTTAATTAGGCTGCGTCATATGATACTGGATTGTACTACGACAGTTCCACCAATCATGATGTACTTACAATTTATTACTTCAGAATAGAAAAACAAGAATTGCTTGTTTATATGACTACAAAATCAGCGATTTCACCTTACCTTAGATTCAACATGTTGACATCATGTCATTTGAAAAAAAAAATAATCACTCAAATACCGTAAGACGAGAAGCTATGCGGGACATTTTTTCAGGTATTTATCAATAAATTACCCGCAGAAATTGAAATTAGATAAAAATGCTTTAAAATAACTAATCTCTCTCTTTCCCTTGGACAATGTGCAATGAGCATTGTTATTGACGGTACGGAGGATAAAGAGGATCATAGAAATTTACGGTCAAAATTGGATCAGGCTTCCCACCAATCAGGCCGGAAAAATGTTCATTCCATTGCTAGCTGCAGGTCGGGCGGTCATCAATTCCGCCATAAATATCTGCGATCCCTTCCCTTTCCAGTGCGCAACGACGCTACATCTCAACCGGCTCGAAATAGAATCTCAAACGGCGATCATCCATTCCGCCATAGATAGCTGCCATCCCTACCCCTTCCAGTGTGCGACGACTCTACTCCTCACCCGGCTCGAAGCAGCATCTCCAACGGGCGATCATCAATTCCGCCATAGATATCTGCCATCCCTTCCCCTTCCAGTGCGCAACGACGCTACCCCTTACTCGGCTCGAAGCAGCATCTCGAGCAACTCCGCCTTCAGTGTTGGGCCCCCTGCGGAGATAATGCCCTTGATAATCCCTTTTGTCACCTAGCTTACCTATTCCCTGGCCTATTTCTATCTCAAAAATACTAATATGTCAAATAAAATCTTTGGTATTTTGGCGAGGTTGAAAATATAGTCGTACAAATAATATAGGTCACATACTTACCCTTTTCCAACGTCTTTTTGGGGCGGGAAGGCCCCCTGTGACTGGTGACAGAAATAATTTAGATCACATACCTTCCCCTTTCCAACGTCTTGCGGGGGGCGGAAAGGCACCCAAGTGACTGGTCACAGAAATAGTGGACCAAGGCGATGAATTCGTAGAATTTGTATTAAATTGTGGAATTAGCCATCTCAAATTTTTCCATAAGAAGTTCATAGTTTGAATATTTTAAATATTCTTAATTTTTCCATTTGAATTTGTGAGCTATATTAGAGTCAGCCTTAATTTTTCTATATGTCACTGATTTTGTTAGATATATGAATATTTTTGAGACAAAAAAACGTATTAGTCGAGAGACAAAGGGATTATCTCCGCAGGGGATCCAAAATCGAAGGCGGGACTGCTCGAAGAGCTGCTTCGAGTCGAGTGAAGGGTAGCGTCGTTGCGCACTGGAAGGGGAAGAGAACTCAGGTGGCTGTGGCGGAATTGATGACTACTTCTGCAGGTATATATGCAAGCGAAATGTGACTATGTTTTATATCTATATTTCACTCCTAAGACGGCCATAAGTAGAATCGAAATACTCATAAAAAATATTTTTGTTACTTATGTCCGTTCTGAAACTTGCCATTGTTTTAAATACCAATTCAAAACTTTTTTTTTTCATTCGCAAACTTCGCACGAGGCGCACAATGCGAATGTGCCCGCGCAGCGGGCAAATTTTTTTCACAGAGCGTTTGTGGAAGGAAATATAAGGCCAGTCACTTGTTTGTTTATTTTTAAATATGAAATAAATGCAAATTTTTGTACAGGTCGAAAATAATTGATTCATCTTGATGCTAGGGTCAGTTCTGAGAAGTTAATAAATGAATAGTTCAGATGAGTGCCTTTTAAATTGTTTCAAAATGTCGAAAAAGGTGAAAAAACATTAGACGTGTTAAACATTAAATAATTTTGACTTCATTCTGCAATTTGGTGGATGAGAAATTATGAAAATTATGATTCGTGATTAATTATGATAATGATTTATGATAATGATTTATGATTATGATTTATGATTATGATTTATTATTATGAATTATGGAATTATGAAAATAATCTACCCTTAATATAAATATCTCATATTAAAATGTTTGAAATTCAGAAACGCTACTTCTAACATAGCTATTTCTTTATTTGACAGAAATCCGCCCATCAAAATGTTTAATGGTGTACATTATAGTCTTCATATTTTCATGTTTTTTGCCTAGGATGCGAGGAGTATGAATATGAAAAAAATGGAAAATCCAAGAAAACGTGAGGTTCTTCAATATTTCGTCAAATCTAAAATTAATTCTGATAACAAATTGATTTTTACTTTCAGTTTTTATTTGCCAGTGAAAAATTTGGTATCATTTGGCTTTCTTAGGAAATCATAAACTCAGGATAAAAAATCTAAATAAGCATATTGAAGAAAAATACAAATTCTTTTTTTCATTTACTAAGTCACTTTTATTTAAGGAATTAATGCCAGCAAATAGTAAAACACTAAAAATTCAATAAAACGAACAGATCATCACATCATCCTGTGATTCACGAAAATTTCACATAGTGTGTACTAGGATAGCCGTTATACATACGTAGTGGAAACAAAATTTCAGAATTTTTTTGCTCTCACCACCAGTTATGTTCGAGTACCTAAAAAAATTATCTCCAAATTTTAGCCAAATCGGTTAATATTAACCCGTGCCTCAAACACCATAAAGTGTAACACATGTTTCTTATGGGAAAAAAAATGTTTTTTTTTTATCTAAAATTCCAAAGCCATGAAATCTTGCAAATTATCCTGCTTTGCAATATGTTGTTCGGAATTCATCAAAGAATAAATATCAGTCATGAACTTTAAAGTTGAGTTATTCCATGGTACTCTTATGGGTCGCCAAGTAATACCTCATAAACGGCAAACACGAATTTGATCTAATATTAAGGTTTATCAACGCTTATGAATTTTTCTTTTCCATAAATCATCACAAGTTGGTAATCTGACAATAACCAGTAATTTTTAAGGCAATTTAAAATTGTTTGAACAATTTTTATTTGTTTGAACATCTGATTTATTCATATGAGTCGAGACTGTAATGGATTTTCTAGACAAATGTCAATTTTTGTGAGTACCAATTTGTTTTTAATACTACTCTCAATTGTTTGAGAGGAATTGTAGAGGAAGAGTATGTCAATGAGGACGGTAGTGACGAAGAAGAAGACGTACAGGACAATGAACACCAGTGTTTCAACTTTCACTACGTCTGGATCAAGGACTTCTCCCGATCAATCAGCAGACAACTATCTGCAAAGGAACACGTAAAATATATTTGTGATCGTTGTCTACGCAAAGTGGTTTGCTTTTGAATTGCTAAAAATAGCAAACACTTGTGACGAAGTACTTACATCTACAGTTCCTATGCAGAGACTGACCCCAGAGCAACAGAAAGTCTTCATTGAATCTACAATCTGTCACATCTTCGGAAAGGCTCTACATCCAACGATGAAAAAAGTGCGCGAGCATTGTCATCCGACAGGTATGTACCGTGGTCCGGCGCACGAACATTGTAACCTAGAATATCAAGATTCGCGTACCACACATGTTGTGTTTCACAACTTAAGTGGGTACGATGCTTACCTCATTATTCGGGATGTTGCTACACAAATTGATGGGAAAGTTAAAGTCTTGGCATTTAATAAAGAAAAGTATATTCCATTCACAAAGTATGTTGAGGAAACGCAAATCAAATTCAGGTTTATAGATTCATTTCGATTCATGGCTTCTTCCTTGGAAAAGTTAGCATCGTACCTCACAAACTATAAAATTGTAAATGCAGTATTTTCCGATATCGAAAGAGAAAATTTGAGCTTCTCACGAGGAAAGGTGTTCTTCCTTACGATTACCTTGACTCGAAAGAAAAACTAAAAAAACATCAGCTTCCACCAAAAAAAAAATTCTATAGCACTTTGAATGACTCATCAATCTCTGATGAGGATTATGCACACGCACAACAGGTTTGGTCTGCGTTTAATCTGAAAAACCTCGGTGAATATGTAAAACTGTATATGAAGACAGATGTACTGCTTTTGGCTGATGCTTTCGGAAGTTTCCGAGAACAATGTCTCAGTGCTTACGATCTTGACCCCACACACTACTATACCACTCCTGGCTTGACCTGGGACGTCATGCTCAAATTTACAGTATAAGATTAGAACTCCTCACCGACGTTGATATGTTGTTGATGATTGAGAATGGCAAGAAGGGTGGAGTGAGTTAATGCCCAAACAGATAGCCATTGCCAACAACAAATACATGGCAGTTTTCAACGAAAATGGGGAGATAATCTATATCATATATTTTGATGCAAACAATCTGTATGGTTGGGCAGTGGGTCAACCACTCTCTTACGGTGGTTTCGAGTGTGTTATAAATTTGGAAAATTTTGATTTCAATATTCCTGACGATTCACATTGAGTGTTCTGTCCAGAACACTCAAAACCACCAGGGTCAAGCCAGGAGAAGTTCCTAACTACTCTCCTGCCGAAACGAAAGTACGTTCTCCATTACCGAGCTCTCAAGCATGCACTAGCTAATGGACTAAAACTTGCCAAAATTCATAGAGTTAATAAATTTAATCAATCTACATGGCTTAAGGATTATATTGATCTCAATACTAAACCCAGAACAAAAGATGAAAATGAATTTGAAAAGAACCTATTTAAATTGATGAATAATGCAGTTTACGGGAAAACAATGGAGAACGTACGAAAACATGTGAATGTGAAACTCGGGACAAAGTGGGAGGGTAGATGTGAAACTGAAGCCCTCATAGCCGAACCAAATTTCCACAGCCGAGCAATATTTAGTGAAAATTTAGTGGCTATTTAATTGAGAAAAACTCAAGTCTTGTTCAGTAAACCGATCTATGTTGGGCTTTCGGTGCTTGATGTATCTAAAATCCTGATCTATGACTTCCACTAAGGCTGCATGTGTAAAAAGTATGGTAACAATTGTAAAGTATTGTACACCGATACGGATAGTTTGATACATGAAGTTAAATGTGCTGACATTTATGCAGATATGAGAGAGGATATGAAAAACAATGTATGCCAATTTGATACGTCAGACTATCCTCGAGATAATGTTTTCGGAATGCCGCAAGCCAATAAGAAAGTTTTGGGTTTAATGAAAGACGAATGTTCCCATCAAATTAATACAGAATTTGTTGGCTTGCGGAACAAGATGTTCAGTATTCGTGTAAATGGTGAAGACTTTGTCAAAAAAGTAAAAAGGGCGAAAGCTGCCGTTGGTGTAGAAATCAATCACTTTCGAAGATTATACTGAATGCCTACGAAACTCGATTGTACAATCCAGAACACAATATGTAATCACATCAAGACTTCATAACGCTAAAACCATTAAACAAATAAAAATTGCGCTGAGTCCTTATGACGACAAGCGTTTATTGTTAAAAGATTGCACTGACACCCTCGCGTGGGGTCATTCCAGAATTATGGATATCAATGACAACGACGACGATGATGTTTTGACTGATAGTGATACGGAATTTTTAAATCTCCTGGTTCAAGAATAGTTTATAATGATTATTGTAATTAATTGTACAAAGTAATTATGAGGGTTTGATTGATCAAAACAACATTATCCGTATAAATTGATTTTTTATTTATCAAAACCTTTCATCTACTCAGTACCTGTACAAGCGTATACATAATATAAATTTAACAATAGTTCATAGTTAGATTGAAAAACTCGTTGATTCATCATTGGTTTAACATCGATTCATCGTTGGTATAACATGGATTCAACATTGGTTCATCATTGGTTTATCATAGATTCGTCGTTGGTACATTGTTGATTCAACGTTGGTTTAACGTTGATTTAACATTGCTTCAGCGTTGATTCAACATTGCTTCAATGTTTATTCAACATTTGCAAAAAGTTGATTAAATATCAGATTTATCGATCCAGATGTTGTGTGAGCTATCAAAACCTAACCACTTAACAAAGATTTGGTTACCACGTTTCTTGATCACCTTTTCTACAAGATATATGTCTGGATTTTTCACTTTCAGAAGTTCTTGTTCATAGAATCCACCAGCGATGGGTTGATTTCGATAGTCTATGAGCTTGTACGTTATTGGGCTAGTGAATATGACTTGATCCACCGTGAATATCTCTGTTGTCCAATTGGGAGTGTATCCTTTCTCGAAGACGTGTTTGTACTTGCTTACTCGAACACTGTCACCAACTTTGAACTTTGGCTTTTTCTTTGGCATTTTCCGTTGTACTTTGAAGCGTTCTATCAGTTCCTCTTCATCCTTAGCAGTCACATCTTTTGGCTTCATTCCGATTGATCGATGTTCAGTATTGTTATACTTGGAGACGAGCGCAGATAAGATATCTATCCACTTGTAGTTGCCTCTCAAGCTAAATTGCGGTCACATTTTGTTCTTGAGCGTGCGATTAAATCTTTCATAGATCGATGCCTTTAGATTACCATGCGTTGAGTAGAGATGGGCCCACTCTTGCTTTTACCAGAAACAGCCCAGGCGTACTTGGAGAAAATATCTATAACGGTAAATAAATACTTGTAGCCATTGTTCTCGTGAGCATAGGGTAGCATTTCAACCAAATCTGCCTGCCACGTCTCGTCTACACCACTCATTCGCACTCGGCGACGTAGATGATTTTTTCTAGCAGGCTTATGCAGTTCTGTGACTACTGACAATTTCTCGTTGTCCATTTTCGAGTG
>JAUMHM010000031.1:46134084-46148822 GCA_032362435.1 Melikaiella ostensackeni | reverse complement strand
CGCAATCTTACGCTATCCTGTCTGTGGACAACGCTTGTTTATATGTTTTCTTGTATATCTAGCTCTTTTCTTACAGGCAGGCCCCTGAATGTAACGCGAGGTATATATAACGCGATATATATATATACTCGTATATCCTTAATCATATTATTGTTAATATCTCTAATTTGTCATGACATTGTGATCTGATCATCAGATGTTATTCATCAATATTATCATCCACCATATATCATATCATCATATCCTTGATCACATCTGATCATCCTGATCAGATCGGGGATCATCCATGATCCTCTATCTTGATCTTTCTCTATCCTCTCTTTCTGATCTTCTTCTTCGTTTCCGATTAACATGTAATGTATTTTTAACGTTCGAAAACATTACACAGGTCTGGTTTCAATGCGCCAACCCGTCAGATCGTAAACATTTATAATTACGACCAATCAACGCAAAGTTCGTCTACTTTGTTAAAAAAATTGTACGACGAACATAATTGCAGGTATTTGTTACCTTCGCGTGCGGAATGTTGATTCCGTGCGATATGCCGCAAGGCGTACTAGCCCCACAAAACATGCTTTCATATCAAAGCATACCGGTAGCTCGCTATGCCAATCTTTTTGTTTTTTCATTCAATTTTAAATAAAACCACTTTGATTACCGTATGTTTATAGTATAATACAATTTTTGTTTGCTGAAAAATTTTAAAAATTGCTCATTTTAATCAAAAATTTTAGAAACACATCACAACATTCAAGTTATTCAAATTTTTATATCAATTTTTCCAAAAATTAAATTCAGAATTCTGAAAAACAAAAAGATTGCAATGGCTGAGTAATTACAATTATTATCAACCACAATTATAAAAAGAACATGCTCTTCTTCCTTCGACAAACAGGTTTTCCGTTCCTTTCTTGATTTCAAAAACAAATTAAAGCATTTTTTTACAACTTCAAATTATAGATTCATAAAAATAGAATAATTGGAAATTAAAAAAAGGTATTGTTTCATCTGGCGAATCAAAAGAAAATATTGTTTCCTGAGTTAATAATAAAATAAAAATATGGTAGATATCCACTTGCCGATTGAACAATGAAGTTTAATTAGCAGTCACTGTGCGATTTTTAGGTTTAATTACAACCTGTTCAAGTGCCAGTTCGGACCATGCCACAGTGGGACAGAAGCCCGGATAAACTGGCCAAAACTCGAAAAATCATTCGATTTGTATAAAACTCATTTTCTAGGAGTTTTTAGAGTCATAGATTCGAAATTTTGTGTCAAAAGGTTGAAATTCAGAATGGCCGAACTAAAATGATCAACAAAATTTATAAAAAATCATCCGATTTGTATGAAACTCATTTTGTAGTGGATTTTCGAATCACAGATTATAAATTTGGGGACAGCAAGTTAAAATTCAAAATGTCCGTTCCAATCTGGCGACCAAAAATTTCTAAATATTTCCCTTGCAAAAAACTTCACTTAATATTGCACGATACTTTTGTTTCAAGAAAGTTTTCTCTATGTCTTAGAAAACCCATGAGAAGTCAATTTTATTTTTTTATATAATAATTGTACTATGTGACTGAAAAAAACCGATGCAAAGAGAATTTTATGAATATCGAATAGTTAAAAAGAAATCTTCGTCGCCATTTTGTACCCTCTGTTTTTAATTTCGAATTTTTGATATAATATTTTGAATCGGTAACTGGAGAAAACCGAAATTTGGAATCTGCGGAAAAAAAAATTATTTTCGTAATGCTCAACAAGACGTCGAACTACTCTTCTCAGAGGAATAGGAATGTAACCTTTCATATAGGGTGATATTTCCAGCTGCCCCAGAACAAGTCAAAGTGGTCCGTCTTCTTCAATATCGCCAATAATATTTTCTTCAAAAGTTCGACCTCTCGTTGAACGTTCATAAATTTGTCCCACTTGAGTCTGGCAACGCATCTCTTTTCCATGTGTGCTTGCATTTCTTGAAATGCTTCCAACCTGTATCGTACAAATTCTAGGGCTTTCTGGGAGTTTTGTGGTTTATATTAAGATATTTTTTGTTCAAGTTAGCATAGTATGTTTGCGGACTTCCTCCCTTCTTGTGTAGTATGTACCTCCTTTTGTTTTCCGTTGCCTGTCAACGGTAGGTTTTGGCATATATAGCGAAGTGTTCATCTTTCCGAGGACCTACATTAAGTTTGACTTCTTCGAAAATTTCCGGTTCTGGAGAATTTCTTCTAATCACGCCGCCATCATCTTGAGGCCAAAGTCACTTCCACGATATCTCCTGTATCTTGTTTTTGATGGTTATAAGAATGGCTTTGTAAAGTCAAACGTTATTTTTTCTTGACGGTCTCTATTAAAACGGACTAAGACGTCGATGCCGTTCGTACTTATCGAACCTGAAAATCTCCCTTTTTTCTTTTTTGTCCCCTCTAATTTTCGAAAATCAAAGTAACTCTTCCATCTATCAACGTCGCCTTGAAACTTTCCGCTCTCTACAATTGCTTCAGCTTGTTTTTCATTTTTTTCCTCTTTTGCTTTTGGATTTGGCTCCGCTATCGCCTTTTTGGCATTTTTCAACTGTTCAATTTCTTCTTTAGCCTCCTTACAGTACAACCTGTCCGCAGTCCTCTTCTTGCTTTCTTCGCGTATTTTCGTTATCTCGGTCAACAATATCTTCTGCTTCTCATCGCACTTCCGTTTAGCACCTTTATACACTGCCTCAGCTTTCCTTTTTTCAGCTTTCATGATTTTTTCAGCTTCTATAACCACTCTTGGCCAATTTTTTATCTGTAGCGGTTGTTTGTGGTAGATCTGTTGTGTTGCGTTAAGAGAGCTCGTTCTAACTCTGCGAGGCATGTGTTTGAGTAGGTAATATGTCGGAGTCCCGGTTTCATCCTTGGCACTAGAGTGAAATTTTTAATATCGTTTTCAGCAAAGTACTGTTGGAATCTAAAATAAAACAGTATTGATTTGTGGTAGTGCGCTCGGCTTCGCATCAGAGAAAAATTCACATTTTCTTGATTGAGTTCCTTAAATGTGGGATTTTTGCAAATTTTATCCTCAAAAAGTTTCCTTATCATCGTTTTCACTGACTCGGATTCATCTTCGTCGCTATTATCGTCAGTTTGCTTCTTTTTTTCTTCTTTGTCGTCGCTTCCCTCTTTTCAACCTTCTTCTTCTTTCTTTTCCTTTTCATGTCGTGTACTATATTTCTATGCTTTATCATTTCCTCTTTTCTTGCTTGTGTGTCTTCACGGCTCATCATTTTGGCACCGGTGCTTCTGTCCTCTCAGCTTTTTTCTTCTTCTTCTTCTCTTTAAGTTTAGCTCTCTTCACATTATTTTTGGCTATTCCCTTCTCCCTTCTTTTTTGTTTCGACTATCATTTACTAAACTCTGCGTCTCTGCCCTTGGTTCCTTTCGAGTTTTGTTTGATGTCAGGAGTCTCCTCAATCTACTGTACGCGTGAGTACGTAGATTCGTAGAGAAATTCTCTTCCATTTCTGTGGTCTTCTGTTTTATAAGATCTGTCCTATTCTCAGCGTCATAACTCTCACGATCATTTCCCTCTAATTGATCAAATTCATTAAACATTTCATTCAGTTGAGGGTACGTTTCTTCGAGATCTTCTGACAGTTGTTTTAAAAAATATATGTTCGAGTCAGAAAATCGGGTTCGAGACTCAAAAGCTTTCGCTTCTGATCTGAACTGTCTGTTGTAGCTGCACAACGATCTTCCTACTTCCCCTCCTCGTGTTCCCACTTGCGAGTACATAGCGACCGTCGTGATCTTTTCTTTGTTGTAAGTACTTATCGGAGGAGTTGGTGTTTCGATTTCATCGTCTTCTTTCCTCAGAGTACAATCAGTTGATGCTCCTGGCAGTATCTACCTCCAGCTTTCTCCTTCTTCTCTTCGCTCTTTTCGCCCGCTTAATAACAGGAGATTCTTTGGAGATTCTTTCCTCTCTGCTCTTTTCTTCTCCTCTTTCAGCTTAGCTCACTTCTTATTATTTTTACTTTACTCGGAAAACCCCTGGATAATGAGTTTCACACAAATCGGAAATTTTGAAATAAAATTTGGTCACCATATTGGCTCCGCCATTCTAAATTTAAACTTTTTAACCCAAACTTTGTAAACTGTCGCTCAAAAACCCTCTACAAAATGAGTTTTATACAAATCGGATAATTTTTTTATAAATTTTGGTCACCAAATTGGAGCTGCCATTTGAAATTTTAACTTTTTTTGTAATATGTGGAATCTGTAACTTTAAAAACTCCTAGAAAATAATAATTTGTTGAATTAAAAAAGTGCAAAAATGGGCACATGTAGGTTGTAGTGAACATCTTAAACTAAAAAATCCCTGCTTTCCTTTTTTCGATCAGAGGTGAAGCCCTGGAGAGCCCGGACTCGGCAGTAGATGTAACTTTCAAAAATGTGACATAACAATTCATATTTTCACAACAAAATAAGAATGAAGAATGATTTTTTTTCTTTTCTTTTTCTTGGAATGCATGTTAGTTAAAACTTTAAAAATAAGAAATGTATATTATTTCTCGAAATATTCGCTAGTTTGTAAAATATTTGATCAATGGAATAGTAAAAAATTGTTGAAAAGTTTTGAAATTGAAGCACGATTTCTCGAAGACTAATTGATAATTAATCAATACAAAACTTAATTATCAGCTACTTCAATGTGTCTAGATACCGAAAAAATATTGGATTTATTTTGTTAAATTTTCGACTTTTGACCAGTTTTTCCGGGCATCTGTCCCACTGTGCATTCATCCTTGACATGATTGGAAATAGAAGGGACTTAAAATTCGACTTACATAATAATAATAATAATACATAATGCTTGGGTTATAAAAAAATAAAATCAGGGATCACAGCGCAAAAAGAGTATAAAAAAGGGGGAATAAGTTAATTGTTTCACGCAAAAGGGAAAAAATTAAACATTTATTTTTACATGTAACAAAGAAGAAACAATATTTTTCATAAGAAATTTTATATAAAAAATTCTCATTTGGGTACAACTTAATGAAAAGTAAAGCAATCCACATATTTCTTTTTTATAACGTTGTGATACCATATTCGCTACACTTTTTTTAAATGTAGAAAATATTCGATGATGATGCTCGTATTTTCTTATTAATTTTTTAAACAAATAACATTAAATATTGATTTTAAATTTTGTTTATATACATACCATACAGCTAAATAAATACATGAAAGAACAAAAATACGAAAATTTAAGTTTTTTGCTAAGATTTTTTAAAAATTGTTTTCGCTCTTTGAAGTTAGTTTCTATTATTCAATTTGTAACTCTTTAAAATTTACAACTTCGAAAAATTGGTCCAGAACTATTTTGAATATTTTTATATAATTTTTTAATTTTTCAATAATTAAAAAATTTTTAATTGTCAATAATTATGGTGAATTTCAGACTATCAAGATGAACTTCATAAGTTATTTATATAAAAGGAGTGTTTGAGTCGATTTAAGCCATTCATGGAAAAAGGGCCCATAGTTCCATCATTATTAATTAAATCGCGATACTTATATGTATAAATAAATGTTTCATTCCAAGATTTGTCATTTCGTCCTTTCTATAATTAATACTTTCAATGTAAATTTGAAACTACACTCTTCAGTGTTCTTAATCTCAAATTAAAAATAGTTCAAGTTCAAGCACCTAAAATATATTACATTTCAAAAACATTTAATTTGTAATTCGAAATTCAAGTAGATCAATTTAAAACGTTCGACTTCAAATTGTTCACGTTAGAACATTTAATTTGCAGTTCATCAACGTGGAATTATCCATTTTTTAAATTATTTAACTGTGTAAATTTGAATAAAAAATTGTTCACTTCTTTTTGAAATTACTATGTATTATTTAACTGTTCAAATTACAATTTCAAGTTTTTTCTAAGAGTGTTTATCTTTAATGGAGTTTTCAGCACTTGAAACTTGTTGCACTTATACATATAATTATATTTGTGTTACGATATATTGTTTTTTCTTAATTTTGTACTATATTTTTTTGTAAATAATTTATTCAAATGATTCAAAATTATACAGATGCATTTTATTATTTTCATATACGCACCTAGAGCTATAATTATGTCTTGCTCTATATTACAGCTGTAACAAAAAAATTAATTTCAATTATAATATATAATTCTATAAGTTAAAAAAAATCTTTTATTACAAGCGGTAGCATATTCTAGATTTGAATATAATAATTTTGTAGATGTGAAACGAGCACTGACTTTTTCGAAAATAGGGAAAAAAGGGGAAACACAGGGGAATAGAGGAAAGACTGTGGTCCTTGTATAATAAGAAATTGAAACAATTTTGATGCGAGATCGAACAATTTTTATTTCTCATTGAGTAATAAAACTCTGTAGTCTGGAAGTTGTTGCGAACATAAAAAAATTAAATACTTCCTTACAAATATAATTGTATTGCATGATCCAATAAGTTTCTTAAGTAGAAATTAAAATGTATTAGAATCATTGATTCAAATCTTTTGAACCTTATTACATTTGCGTAAGAGAAAGAAAAAAATTGTTTTCTTCTTAGCGGTTCACTTTCATGTACAGTTTCTTCACGAAGATCTGAAAAATAAAATAAAAAACATCGCTAATCCATAACTTATGACAATTTATTCAGTAAATAAGAGAAAGAAGATAACTATTTTGAATTGGGAAATTCAAAAGGCAATCGAAAGTAAGATCGACTATCGAAAAGTATCGATCGATCGATACATGAAGTAAGTAAGAGAAGGGAGCTGGAAATCAAGTGGTAATACCAAAAGGCATGCGGATGTAAACACCGTGTAAACGAGTAAGAATTTAAAAGTACTTTTTAATTATTAAGTTGCTTGAGCATTAAAATAGTGTTTTAATTATTAATGAAATAATTATTGAAAAACCTTTGCCTCAGTTAACGCGGTAAACACTTCTTCAGGGATAACCTCGAAACGCAAATTGTATTTAAAAGATGAAATCAGTGAACATAACCTCTGCACAGTATCAAAGATATAATGTTATAAAATTAAACTGCAGCAATATAGCTTTCCTGACATTAAAGCAAAGTTACTATTATACCAAAATTCAGTGTCATTGTTTGAAAAAGTGAGATAATCAGGATAATGAAAATGTTTTTGAATACACTACAGAGGACTTTATACGTAAACAATAGAACAGTGTTAAAAAGTTTATCAGTCACTTATGTCAATGAAGCTCGCAAAATTTCTACTTCTAAAAAATGTTATTCAACGTTAGATACAGATTCAAAATATACCCAATTCAGAGCTGTCGATAAACTAGACCTCCAGAATCTCTACAATTTTCGAAAATCGCGAAATTATTTGATGGAGACTGGAAACTACGACAATACTTCTACCAGAAAGTTGAATATTTCTGAAATTTTTGAGCCAGAGACTATTCAGAGAATAAAATGTATGGATTGGTCTCAGTTAACATCTGCAGAAATTCTTAAGAATTTTAAGCTTCTCTCTATTAACGCCTTACAAAAAAACGAAGAAATAATTGGTGAGGACTATAGGGAGATTGTCTTATTACTGACTACAAAGTGCTGGAAATTCAATGATCATGAGTTGCACACTTTGTTAAAATGTTTGGAATTGTGGCCGAATATTCATCAAGTTAGAAACTCAAATCATCCTGCTCGTAAACTTTTCGAGCAGATAGACAAAGAATTTGATAAACGGTCACGCAATTGGACTGTAGATAAAACATTGATGTACTGTGATACTGTCTGTAGAATTTTTAGCTTCCACTCCAGCTTCGTCTCAAATTCTTTGAACAGAATAACGATAAATCCTTCCACATTAAGTCATACAAATATAGTACAAATCATGTGCTACCTCTTTATTTATGGTATATCAAAATCGCGAGTGATGCAGTTTGAACCCTATATTGAGGATAATTTTGATAAATTTAAAGCTGAAGAGCTGGGAATAATTTGCTTAGGCTACTTCAGAACACAAGTTCATATTACCAGCGACACACTTCTTTGCAAGCTTATGCAAAAAGTCATTGATAATGTCGACAGCATGACTAGCAATGAAATGGGAGCATTTTTCAAGGCGATTCGGTAACTAAACCTCTAATTGGAATATATTTAGGATTGAAATTTGTTTTGAATAACAATTACTTTTCAGCTACAGCTTTATATCGAAGCCTCATTGTGTGCATAAGTGTGAGGAGTTATTGGAAACGCTAATACCAAGAGTGCCACAGATGGCCGAACCACTGTTAACTCATTTATCGCACTTAGTGGCCGATTCTCAAATTTATAATCGAAACTTATTGACTGCTATTATAGAAAGGTAATCAGCTTTGAATGATTTCCACACCATAATATTTTCTTAAAGTACACATTTGTTGTTAAAATTTGGTTTCCTGAAAATTAAAATAATTTCATAATTTGCTGCAGATTTTGCAATTGATTTCAATTCGGAAATCTTTATATCTTTAATGTAAACATTCCAAGACTTGAGTTAGAATCCATTTAATAGAAAGAGCTTTCCAAGTTGCAATCCTTAGAATTTCAGGAGCATTGCAATTTCGAAAATCTTTTTAGAATCTCAAAGAAATCTCAATTTAAAATTAAGGAAGTTTACAATACCCTCAAATTCCAAGATTTACAAAACATTTTTTAGGTTCACAGAATGTTTGGAAAACATGAGATTAAAAGACTTCGAAAGAATAATTTTTCTCATGACATCACTCAATGTTCCCCCAACTGAGCCTCTGTACGGTCTCATTATTGAAGAACTTGGAAGTTCCCACAGGAAACAAGAAATAAGAAAGTAAGTTCTTTTAATAAGTGAAATTTTAAGAAACGATATTAGAATAATGTTTTGGAAGTATAATCACTATAAACTAGAATATTTTATCATCCAGTTTTCCGAGAGAATTCGGCTTTGCTCTCAGGCACTTAGCAGTAGCTACTATCTATCCACTACATTTGATTTCTACTTTACTGAGTCGCGAACACATGAACTTAGCATATGGACTTGATCCTTACGATTTTGGAATCGAGTATCTTATTTTAGACCAAAGCATCGAAATAGAAGTTCCCCAATACAAAGGTCCGAGAATCGGAAGTGCAATTTGCAATATTTTGGTAAAGGTAATAGAAGAACGAGCTTGAAACAATTTCAGGGCTCGGACTCAATTCAGAAATCAAAAATAGTGTCTAGTGGCATAGATTTTGTCAAATAGTAGCAGAATAGTGGCATGTACATATCTTTTAAAATAAGGTATTTTGAATTTCTCAACGATTTTATTGTATAAATTCTAAACCTAATTCATAAAAGTGCTATTTTGATATTTCGTTATTATTTGATGAAATTTTGTATAAAACTTCTGAATTCAATTTCTTATACCAGGGTTGCTAGAGAATTTTATCTCTAAATTCCAGGTTTTTTTAAAGGCAATTTAAACAAATCCATTCCAGGAAAATTAGAGTCTTTTATGTAGAGGAGGAGAAAAATATCATTAAGGGAAAATAATCGTATAAAATAAAATTAATTTAACTCTGATTTGAAATATTTGGAGGCATAAAGAAAATCTTTGAAAATTAATTTCTACTTCACTAATTACAATAAAATTAATAACTTTCCGCCAAACACGATAAATTTAATTTTGAAGTGTTTTTGAATCCCAGGAATCTTCACATACTTTAAATTATTTAATAATGGATTAGTTTCTAATTTTACGGACGCTCATATCTTAATTATTCTTCAATGAAAGAATTGATTCAGGTCTAAACTGTTTCTTTCTAAAATTTTAAACTCATCAATTTGCATTTTTTTTTGAATGAGACAAGTTTTTAGTTCACATTCGTTTTAAACTTAAGTTGCCTGAATTGTAAAATTTCATTAATTTAAAGGTTTTTTTTTTCAATTTGGAAAAATTTCTAGGTTCTAGTTTTTTTTTTTAATTTAACTCCTTGCAAGGCCGAAAAATTTGTAATTGTCGTTTCGTTTAATTTCGACCTCATTCTTTTCCAAACTCGGATCTTTTTTATTTATTTTTATTTTCTTTGAAATTATTTATATGAATAAAAGACGTATGCTTTTATTTAGCATTGTTTATTCTTGAAACCATTCACATTAAAATATTGTTAAATTTGGAACTTATTTTATTTTTAATGTTAAGTGCTCAGCATTTTTAATTTTGAACGCATTTCGATTTCATATTTATAATCTTGAATCTGATTAAATCAAGTTGCTGATTTAAAAACTCTTTCAATTTGATATATAATTAGTTTTTGAACGTTATTCAATAAAAGTATGTCAAAAATATTAATGCTTTCGTTTGCAAGTTATACTTTGACAGTACGATTGAAATATGAATTTGTTCACTTTTTAATAACCGAATTTGAAATTATTCGATTTCGGTCGTTTTCGACTTCAAAATGTTTAACCAATAAGTGTTACAAAGTAAAATGGTACAATTTTGAAAGACTCTCCTTCGAAAAGTCGAAAATGTACAAGCCGAAGCTTAGGCAAGAAAGAATAGGTGAATTTAAAATATTTAAATTAATTTTTATATATATATATATATATATCGTCCATCTATTTGCATAAGGACACACCATTTTCAAAAATGACTTTTAATGCATTCCATGTGTTATAACGCTATGCGTAGATTATCGGCAATATTTTTAATAAAAAATTACGCATTGCTTCAGTAAGGCCTGATGTACTTGAAGGGTCAGTTCCACGGCCCCATCGAGCTAACCGTCCTTTCAATTTCATAAGAACGTAAGTCACATGCGAAAAACGGTCATATCTTACTTTAAAAAAATAATGTACGATGTAAGCTATATAACCCCGTCAAGTGACAGTGTAAACAGAGCCTGAAAGTCATTATTTTTTTATATTTTCGCTGATAATATCGTGGTCCATGAAATATAGAAATTTCTCCGTAAATGGAAATTATCGATGGTTTGTATTAGGAATTGTTTCTGTTTCTTCTGCGTAACCCACACCCAGTAGAATTATTCATACAAAATAATTCCTTACGGCGTTTAAAATAATTATTTTCTTGAAATATGTATTTTTGTAAAGCAAATGGGTTACGACCTTCTGAACACTTAAACCTACAATTTGTTTTTTGCCTCTCCTGTAAAATTTCATTTTTGTGGCTTACGACCTTATGCAACTAGATGGACGATATATTAGCCTTTTGGACTCTTTTCGTTATATATTTCTATATTTCAGATGGTAGAAATGTTATTCACCGAAGAAATTCGAAAATATTTTTATGTAGGCAAAGTGAAGAAATAGTGGCATTAGCCGCATTTTTTCAAAATAATGGCAAAATAGTGGCATCGTTCAAAAAAAGTCAATAGTGGCGTGAGTCCGAGCCCTGTAATTTATAACAAAAGACTTGTGATTTATACTATTTTTTTGCAGAAGTACAACAATGTGACATTATCACGCGGTTTTGGACACCAGTCTAAGCAACGAATTGTTGAAATCCTCAATGTACTGTAATCTTTTTATCGCTTGTTTCAGCTTCCAAACCCGACCAATTTTGATAGTTTTTGAAATAAAAAGCTCATTTTCTTTAAGAGTCGATTTTGGAAGTAAATGCAATAAATATTTAAATTTGCATTCAAAATATTGACATCTTTCAACAGAAAAGTATATTCCGCTGTGAACATGCCGCCTGTCTGCAGAAGATATTGCCGCATTTTACTGAAACAGACATTATCCTTTGCCTAGATGAGGATAATAATGCGATTCCACCTAAGCCAATATTAAGGGATATAAACTCGCATATCAAGCGAGTGCCTGAAGAGTTCAAAAATCGAAAATGGATAGCAGTGATTTTTGCTACAGAAACTCTAATGTTCAGAGGAACCAATCAATTTACTGGAAACCTTTGTGCGAAAATCAGGCAATTAAAGAAAGTGGGTTATGTGCCTATAGTGGTGAGTAACTTTCAATGGAAATTTAATTTAACATAGCGCAGATTTTAATGTTTGTAAATAGTTTCTAATTTACCGATATTTGAAATTTAATATTTCAGGTACCCTACGTCGAATGGAGGACATTATATAGTCACACAAAGAAATATGAATATCTTAGGAAAAAAATTTTCGCACCTACTCACTCAAGAAAAAAAAATTGTGTTGAAAAGCCAGTAAAAAATTCTCGCGCGTTGCAGTAAATCTAATTTGTAAAAAATTTACATAATTCGTTTTGAACAATATATTTATCTAATCTTAAACATGTATTATTTTTTCACAAGCACGTATTTTTGTTATATAAATCCAAGAAATGTAATAATACTATAGATTAGATTAGCCAACCTAAATTTCAGTTGATTTACAGTTCGAAATACAATTACTTAAAGCTGCTTCTCTTGTTACCACTTAAAATAAACAATTTAGCCTTTGTCTATTCCTTATACATTTCCGAAGTGCAGAAAAATAGTTTGTTTAACAGTTATGTCAACTAAAAGACTATTTGATCTTAGCTTTTAATTCAGCATTATAAAAATAAAAAACTCCATATTGTCAGTTTTGTTCGTGTCCCTAAAAATCGGGTAAATGCGATTTAAAGTATGTACAATCGGAGGAACTGACTAAAGCTTATCGTCAATACTATACATAAATTCCTAGTCTTTGAATAATTGTGTCTACATCACATATCTAAAAGATTTTGCATGATTTTTTTACTGTATTCGTAAGTTACGAATAAAGTTGCAGTTGCTGGTACCGTCCTGATAAGCGTGGGTTTCAAACCATTGTATAAGGCAGAAACACCTTCTTTTTTTATTATATCCTTCGTAATTATGAGAGCTGGTGCTCTTAGATTTTGTACCTTGGAAATAAAAATAAGAAATTAGAAACAACATGACCACATTAAAATAGAAATTTGTTAATAAAACAAAAGTGGAGCCTTATATAATCTTATACTTTAAATTTAATTAATACTGACTTGTATTCTGCTCTTAACTACGTCTGCAGGGAATATCACGAGCCAAAGAATTGTTCCTCCAACAGCACCAGCTACCATCGTTTTCTGCCATCCGATATCGTCCCTGCTTTGTCCTGGTTTTGCAAGAAGTTCCCTCGTAGCTTCGTAGCCACCAAAGAAGAAAAAGTACCCTGGCATTTCTCTAGCTATCGTCGAAGTGAGACCGCGGAATAAACCAGTAGCTCCACTTTCCCGAAGTATCTGCCTCGTTAATGCCCAGGGACCGACCATGTTCTATGAAAGGGATTCTTCCGAATAGTCACTCATTGTAAAAGTAAAAATGAAGGATTTTACTCACTATTGTTGACCCTGGTACTGCTCTTTGAACCTCGACTTCTCTCATCGCTTGCAATCGGCATTTTATTAATTCCGTGGGACACAGAGTCAGAGACGAAAAAAATGCTGCAAAGAACCCGGCACAGGCATTGCCAAGTGAATTTAATTCTTCGACTCCTGTTAAAAAATATATAATTTAGTACTGCGATAAAAAATTCTTCTGGTACCTACTTATTTATAAGTTTAAATATAAAATACAATTTAAATTCAATTTAAAATACCTGTAACATTGGCTATAACTTTTTGGCAACCACCGTAGGCAGCGAATAAAACGGAGTTTTCAGCAACATTCGCTACAACTGCTGGCAAAGTTCCTGCATAGAGTCCTCGAGCAATTCCATCGGACTTCAATGTTTTCATAAAACAATCTGTCATTCCTTTGTACAATTGCGGAAATGTTTGCATTTTTACTTTAATTGTATCCAGAGGCTGGCCAACATAAACTAAAGCTATTCCACCTAGAAAATAATGAGTAACACTAATAATCTTAAAAATAAATTCTTAAATTAAAACTAAAGAATAAAAACATTAGGACATTTTTTAATATCAATCTCAACTTTTAAAAGTAAATTCAATTTCGCGATATAAAAATATGAAAACTGAATGAACTATTTTAAATAATATAAAGTAATGTTTTTAATTGTCTGCAACTTGAAACTGGAGTAAAGATAGCAGTATAGTAAAGATAAAAAATAGACCTTCAGTCAGATAAGATAAAAGAAAAACAATTTCTTAAAATTTTGCCAAATTCTGGATAAAACTTTTAGAATATTTTAATAATAATAATAAGAAGAAAATTACATACAAAATAACTGGATATGAATAGTAAGGTAATAGAATCAGATAGAATAATATTTAAAATTATTCAAATAATCGTTATCATATCATGAGGTATTTTTGTTTTATATAGATTCCAAACAGTACTTATTTTTACAAATTAGAAAATACTTACCTAGGGAACCGGCAATGAAGTCGATGAGACCATTTTTGATATTCCTCAATCGACTGCCATCAGAAGCACCCGCACTCATTTTAATTTTTTTTTGCTTCCAATTTTGGACACGTTAACCACGTGCTTACGATCTGATGAATGACTTCTACTTTCTATGAATGTGTCTCGTGCAGCTGACGTACTTTATACATGCACACAACACAATGTAAGCACAAAATGAAAAATGGAAGTCGAAAATGGTTTATAAACGTTAAATTTAAAACTGCAAAACCAGCCCCCAGCAACTGTGAGTTGAAAATGTACCATGTGATGACCGTGACCGACAGAGGTGCGCCACCCATGTCGTGGTGTAACAGGCTGAAATCCTCGTTCTCTTAGCTCGTTGTCTTATTGGTGAGTTCAGTGGATTGTGAACCACTAAAGT
>JAUMHM010000031.1:46107995-46118943 GCA_032362435.1 Melikaiella ostensackeni | reverse complement strand
GGTATATTCACAAATGCTGAGTATATATACTATGTTAGACGTGAAGCGATTTATTTCCAAAATAACACGTTGTAAATTTACATTTTGTTGCAAATACACAATTTTTGTGTATTTTTAAACATTTTATGTCAAATTGCAGTCTTATATCGTAGTTAATTTACACAACAAAAGTTGATTCTTAGTATAACCTGTAAAATTACTTCGTGTATCGTTGCATTATCATTGAACTTTGCTACGTAAAAATACAACGCGTTGTACTTTTATAAGTAGTTTTTTTTTCTTTTGAATCCCAGCTTATCACATTTACAGTAAATGCCGTCAATTTGATAAGGAATTTAGTGAATCTAGTAAATTACGGTCACTGCCCATCCGTAACGTTTGCTGATCAAGTTTCACGCCCAATCTTGCCGAGCGTGGCGCTAGTGTTCGAAATGTAGGGCAATATAACCGCGCTCTAACAGAAAATCATTTACCTTATTTAATATATAGCCGAATAATTTCTTGAATAATTAATTATTTGTTTAATTTCGTTTAATTTCATTTGAGGTTTGCCCGACATTTTTAACACTTAACGCCATGTTGGGGAAAATTAGGCGTGAAACTACGTCCGCAAACGTGCTCATTTTCCGTCACATTACTTTGGTCTCCTTATGTCCATTCTCCATGGTGGAAAAGTTGCTAAGAAAAGGCCCTACAGTTATTCAGAGAGCACTTTCGAGAAATTTACGAGATATACATACGATATAATAATTCCCTATTCGCCTAACTCTGAATGTGTTTTCTTTACTCAATAGGTACAGACCTCTGAAGGCAAATAAGGAAGAGCTTCGCAGGATTATCAAGGAGTTCATTCAGACCCAAAATTACGAGAAAACGTATAAGAAATTAATGGGTGGAGACTGGGGTGCTCGACTTCCACACACAAAGTCTAAGCAACAGCAAGGAAACTTGAAGGAACATGTAAGTGTTGAAGACAATACATCCTCTTAAATTCAATTTCTTTTGTTTTTTGTAATTTATCATAATATTGGGATCTGGAATCTATTGTCGCGAACTAACGCAAGTAGGTCGAATTTTTCAGATGCATTTTAGTTTGTGCATAAAAGTGATTTTACGATTGTTCTGCGGAGTGTAAACCAAATAGTAAATATTAAAAATTAATATTTATCAAAAAAAAAGTATTTTAGATGGAATTTTCATCATACACAGTGAAAAAACACGTTTCGTGTTGAAACTGTTTTTTCTCAGCAAAAAAAAAACATTATTTTACTATATCATGTAAGTTTCAATACATTATAAGCTTGAATGAACTTTAATTAACGTATAGAGCGAAAACTTTAAACCAGAATAATCAAATATAATGAATAATAGACGATCAGAACTAAGAGTACAAATTCTAACTTAACTAATAGGCTATACTTTTTTAGATAGTAAATATTTCATGTATAAATTAATATATATACTTTGAGTTTATTTCTGCGTCAAAATGAATTCATTTAAGTTTAAAATATATTGAAACTTACATGATATAGTGAAATAATTTTTTTTTTTTTTTAGAGAAAAAAAACAGTTTTGACAGAAAACGTATTTTTTCACTGTATATGATGAAAATTCCATCTGAAACACTTTGTTTTCGATAAGTCTTTATTTTTATTATTCATGAATTTTTTTTGGACTCCACAAAACAATCGTGAAATCATTTTTTACACAAATTAAAATGTATCTTAAAATTGCTGCCATCCTTGCGCTAATTCACATTTTGACCGCATTAAAATCACACATGGCAATCTCGCAGTTCTGCGGTTCCCAATATAAATAATTTTTTTCCTTTTCAGATATACCGTTATTTGAGAGTTTTCGATAAGGACTCTGGATTCGCCATAGAGGCTTGTTATAGATATTCGTTGGAAGGTCAAAAGGGTGCAAAAATAAGTGCTACTCGTAAGTGGTTGAAGCACGAACAAATTCCTTGTCTTGTAGGATGCATTGCTGAACTTTCTGAAAAGGTATTTTACCTGTCATAGAAGGAATTTTTTAAATATTTAACTTGAAGTCGATAAATTCTAAATATTCCTTTGTTACTGTGCAGGAGGAAGCTGCTTTACTACATCCTGGGAAAAATGACTTTTCAGTCATGTTTAGCTGTAGAAAAAACTGTGCTCAACTCTGGTTGGGTCCAGCAGCTTACATCAATCATGATTGCAGAGCCAATTGCAAAGTAATTACAAACCAAAATTTATTTTTGATTTGTAATTCTAAAAAGAAAATTGATTTAAAAATGTATCTTTCAGTTTGTAGCAACTGGTCGCGATACAGCTTGCGTAAAAGTCCTGCGAGATATAGAAGCTGGAGAAGAAATAACTTGTTTTTATGGCGAGGACTTTTTTGGGGACGGAAACTGCTACTGTGAATGCGAAACGTGCGAAAGGCGCGGAACGGGCGCATTCGCTAGCCAAAAACCTGGTGAAGATCAATCGTCCGGTGAGTAAAATACATTTTTAAAAAAATTGTATTTTTTATTTCTTGTGAGAGGAAAAATGATAAGAAAGCCAATTTTAATTGATTCAAGGTTATCGCCTCCGGGAAACCGATAATCGTATCAATCGAACAAAGCACAGGCAGCAGCCTTTGAACAGAAGCAAGCAGCAACAAATGGATGGCACCTTGACTGAGAAAAATGGATTATTGGTGGGAAATGCGGCGGTCACACCTCAGTCAAATTGTATGAAAGAAAGAAGAAAAGGCCTCACTAAATACGATGCCGAGCTTATCGCACAGAGATGTCGATTCTCGGATATTACTCAACAGCAACCGATGTTGAATAACGAAGAGAATTCTTCGCAGGAAAATGATCGGCAACAAAGTAATGCAGTCGCTGGATCGGCGACGAGAAATCTCAAAAATAAACAACCTACTAAGACTGAAAGAAATAATAATAGAAATAATATGAAGCGCTTTCGAGCCTCCAGGTAAATTCAGAGTTTTTAATGTTCTATTAATTGTTATATATTTACTTTCTATTTTATTCAATTATAATCTTTTTAATCATTTCTTTGTAGACTTCAGAAAAAAAGGGGCAGGACTAGTGAGGACAAAGGTTCATCTTCTCTCCTGGATGATTTGACCGAAGATAATAACGCAATCGATGAATCGCATCGAAAGGAAGAATCTGATCGAGTATCAAAGGAGAGAGAATGCGCATTTCTAAATAATCACACACATCATATGGAAGATTCTTTTGGAAAAGACGAAAACGACTCTTGTCAGATTCCGAATTTGAGATCTGCCGCGACAGCGAATTTCGTTCTCAATCAACGCGGATGTAGTAATTTTCCAGATAGATTGTCTGTTCAGTGCCTCTTGGAATCTGAAACTCAAGAAAGAAGCAGCAAAGATTCGGAACATTCTTACGAGGAGAACAAGAGTATGCTCTCTCACTCGAAGCTCTACAATTTCCAGAATACTGATAAAAAGGATTCTGCTTTCCAAACGAAAAATGGACTAAAAAATTATCTGTGTGTCAGTACTTGTAAAATCGATTGCTGTGATCAGGAAGTGATCAACGGTGTTAATAGGCTTGCTGACTCCTCGCCTAATAGAACAGAGGAATCAGTAAAAGCATCAAATCACTTTTTTAATGACAAAAAAGTCAGCAAACCGAACCAGCGAGATTCAATGTCTCTCGATCCAAATTTTCGAAAATCACCTGTTCATGGCAAAGCTCCGAAAAACTCAACTTATCCTAGTGAAACTAAGCAGTCTGATGAGTTTCACAGCATAAGCAACTCGTCAGAATGTCTATCAGTGGAGACGTTTAAGGAGGAACTTGCTAAGTACGAGCAAGAAAAAAATTCTATGGAGCCTTCTGTCGCTGAAGGATTTGATGAAATCCATCGTCTTGAAGACGGATCAAACGCTAGAAGTTTTAGAAATTACAACAAAGGTATTGTTAATCAGAACGATGTACAAAAAGCTAAACTTCACAGGACCCCTGAGACTGAATCCGCTGCAGGTGTAGTTGAAAATTCTGAGCATATCGCTATAAAGCAGACCGACTTCTTGGAGTCGGTCGATACTAAAGAATCAGAAGATACTCGCAATTTAACACTAAAGAGATCTTTACCTAAACGCAGTGAATTTTTCGAAGTAGCACTTCGCCCTCGAAAAGAGCCGACGAAAAGAACATCGAATCGGAAGTCTATGAAATCTAGAAGTAAAAAATCTCGAAGTCGTTTAATTTCAGGGACAGCTTCAGCGGCTAATAATAAAAACTTTGCGAGTGTAGTAAATCCAACTGGGAGATTGACGAGAAGTCAGAAAAAGGACATAGAAAAAGTAACTACAGCTGTGGTTGGGGCAGCTGATGATGATTCTGGAATTCAGGGTGATATTTACGAGTTTAGTGAAAAAGATAGCAATCTGGAAAGCATCACTTTGTCGTCGGTGAGACATAAATTTGAGAGACGCTCACCAAATCGAGGGATGCATTTAGAAGAAAATAGATGCCTTGAAGAGGTAAAGACCGATCCGAGTTTAGTTTCTCAAGATCGATGGACTCAGCATATTTCGCAAAGTCGGGATCATGAAAGTGGAGAAGAGAAACAAAATGGGTAAGTATTTGTTTTTTTTTTGCCTTTTTTTTCTCCAGAAGGTTTTTGATATAGAATGATGATCCTCAACCAGAAAAGACTTGAAAGTAATTCGTTTAAAAATGAATTTCTATTTAAAATGGCCTGAACCTGGAGACTTTTTTATAATAAAACTAAATCTTCAAAAGTAAATTAAAGAATGTTCAAGTTGATTATTAGAAATTTAAAATGCAACGATGAGAAAAGCTCAGCAAGTTATTAACATGTTCTAAATATCAGCTTGCAAATAATAAATTATTCCAAAGTTCAAAAATGCAAAGTGTCAAAAGTTTTGAGGCGTTAACTTAGATTTTACGAGGGGTTGACCACTCGACTTTTAAGTGTTCACCAGATTGCAAAAGATTACACAGAGATTTCAAAAGAATTCACAAAGATTCAAAAGATTTCACAAAGATTCAAAAGATTTCACAAATATTTCAAAGATCTCATAAAGGTTTCAAAAGACTTCTAAGATTTCACAAAGGCTTGCACACCAGGTTTCCGCTGTTCAACGGAAAAACCTAGTATTTGACATTTGTTGTAGTGACTATTTTCAGACAGTCTTGCTTGGGAAAGTAACAGTCTTGCTTGGGAAAGTAACCTCTATGGCAAATGTCACTAGGATTTTCCGTTGGACAGCAGAATTCAAGAGTGATCAATCCCTCGAGATTTTATAATCTTATTCAATCAAAAATTTAAAATGTTAAATATTGAGCTAGAAAAACTTTTAAAAAACTCAGCATCTTCTGGAAAGACGCCCTTCGAATAATATCCCAACATTATCATTAACGACCATAATTTTTTTTATCTACAGAATTATCATCCAGACCGAGAAAAATTCTCGAAAGTCGCCTACACTGCCAAACTGTCAGTGGCAAACCACCTGTTCAGAATGTTCTGTCTATCCAACAACCCCGGAACGAACAAGCGGAAGATTGAAAATGACTTTGCGTGTGAAGCGATCTCCTGTAGTGGAAGAAATGGTAGAGTCGGGTGCGAGTCTCAGCGAGGATAGTTACGAGCCCGAGTACGAAGTCGTCGACCTTGAAGGTGTAAACGACACAAGACGGCGAAAAAAGCATAAAACCCGAGATCGAGAAAGGCGACACAAAAGGCGCGAGCTCGATTTTAATCCTCCAGCACCCTTTCCCATTAAAAGGCTGCGACTGCTTTTGGGAAACGAGTCACGTACTATCGATCTCCCTCATTCTTAACAACTAAGTTTCAAGAACTTGTAGTGACAAGGAATCTTTCTTCTAGATAGGGCGCAGCATGAAGCAGCTAATTTTAAATTTCATCAGCGGAACAGTTTTAGCATATAGAAACCTTTCATTTATCTACATTAAAATTCGATTTACGACAAACTCTGTGAAAACTTAGGGATCGATGGCGACAGCTCAGATTATGATTGGACTGAACTGTTCATACTTTTAGGTTTAGTATCTAACTGTAAATTTTACGTTTCATTCAGTCTTATACGTCGTATTCGTATTTCAAAAGTGTTCAATAGAACAAGTAATTATTTCGAGAGACTAGTATCTCTTTAAGTACCTAAATGTGTTCGAAGCATTGCGACAGTATCTCCAATCGTCAGTCTGCTGGCAGTTTGTAAAAGAGTGGATTTGTACATTTTTCTTGTATGTAGCACGATTTGTAAACGCAATAACGTAAATGTTAGGTCTCTACTTCTCTCTCTAATTTGGTTATTGTTTCCGCCGTATTTTTAGATTTCATAGTTTTTTTTATTGTTTAGGGAGAACGAATGATAATTTATAAATCGGCTTGGTATGCATAGCTACTGAATAGTTAATCAATCTATCTGCACATTCTCCGTGTGGGGAAGGTAAAAATTAAATGAAGGATTTTTCACTTTTTGAGATAGAACTGGGCATTTGGTTCAAATTTAAATGTTCATTCGGTTTAAACTGAAGATCCAGTGTCTTAAGAAAACGTCGGGAATTCCCTCATTCACATACTTATACTATGTATAAATAATTATCCCGTAATAATTAAGTTAGCTAAATATTAGGAACTATTAATTACTGGGCGCGAGAATGCAGGTTAGATGTCACATGGCATTGTAAATAGCGCTTAAAAATAACGAGTTCATGACTGTATTCTGTATTTTGTAATCACCTAGTGTTGGGATGTCGGATGAAAGGTTAAAGGGAGTACCGAATACAATATTGAATAAGTGACTAAGTATTATCTGCGAAATTAAAAACCTATGGATGCGCCAGTCCCTTTTTCAAAATTGAAAGCTTTACCCTATGATTGGGTACAGTTGAGCCTTCGTATCTTAATGTACGAAATATTGTGTTATTTTATAAGCTCCTTGTTTTTAAGTTGCTTTATTTAGTTTTTTTTTTTTAATCGGCGCTCCAAACGTTTAAGTTATTCGCGAAACTAACATTTCGATTGTCTTGTCCAAAGAGGCACAAACTTCGTAATACTTTTTGAAAACAAAATTCGCTTATTTTATTGTACATTCGCTTTTGAAATTATATTTTTGTCGATCATAAAGGATGATGATAAGATTCCTTTTTTATGTGTACGATGTCTGGCTTAGTATCTTCTTTTTCGAAATGAAAGTTTTGTGTCGAATTTGTAGTTGAAGATTTTTAATTTTACTGATACTTTTTATATTCCCTGAAATCGGTTTTTTAATATCGGCGATTCGTGAGAAGCGCGGGCAAGTTGTGTGCGATTTAATTTTTAAAGAAACAGTTCCACTTCCAGTTTTTTTTAAGGGAGCAGATTTGATATTCCTGACTATAGATTC
This sequence comes from Melikaiella ostensackeni, assembly GCA_032362435.1. Taxonomy (NCBI): domain Eukaryota; kingdom Metazoa; phylum Arthropoda; class Insecta; order Hymenoptera; family Cynipidae; genus Melikaiella; species Melikaiella ostensackeni. The sequence continues at coordinate 46,111,533 of JAUMHM010000031.1, read as the reverse complement.
CTGACTATGTCGAGGATTGAATTTATTAATAATGCACTTTTGTTGTCATAACTTTTGTATTACTTGTACAAAAATCCACTTTTTGTTGACAGTTGCAGAACTCTGTGCAATATAATACGATTTGGTCGTATAAGTAATCGTCAAATTTACGTACAGTGTTTCTTTGTTTCCTCATATGTAAAAAAACATGATTCAGCCTTTCAATATTTAGGCGCCTGTAGAAAATCTAAAGGGCGAATTGTACTGTTTGCACCGAATTTTTAGCAAATTTTTCAAAATTGTTTAAATTTGTTGAATGAGTGTTGTGAAATTTTCCAAGTAAATAAAAGAGGCAACAACTAAGAAAAGCATTTAGATTCTCTCTAATTATGAAGCAAAGATAGATTCAAAAGTGAAACGAAAAAGGTTTAATTCACTTGCACTTCAGAAAACACACACATGGAGTTATTACTCAACTTGTTGGTATTGAATAATGGAATTATGCATAATGTTGCTTGTTATAACATCACGTTATGCATTTAACTATTACTTGACAGATAAGAATTTTATGTATATTTAGTACCTAATGAACTTCGATTCGTGAAAAATTGTAATTGTTGTATATAATTATCTACTGCGTTAATTGTTATCAATCGATCATTACATATATTATCTGAAGTCGACATAAATTCAGAGAGATCCCTTCTTGATATGATCATATTACACTTCGATAAAATAAATGATGAATACTTAAAAAAACACAGTGTAACGTACCATATTTTCCGAGGTCATAATCGAAATTTAAATGACTTGTTAAATATGCTTGAAAAAGGCTTCAAAATACACTTGTATATTTTCCATTACTTCAAGTCGAGAGTGTAGGAAAATTGAAGATTTTTTTGGTACCTACTGCAGCGTTATGCGATAGCGTAAAATGTAAACATATATATATATATAAATATAATATTATATGCATCAAGATAAATATCGAATACCGTTATAATGCGCTAGAATAAACAGCTACTCGAAAATGCAGGTTTTCTTCAGAAATCCTGACGTACGTCGCGACGAATTTGTGATATATCATCCCCTCCTCCGTTTTAAATATAGCCGTAATAATCCATTTTGTATAGAAACTACCAGTCTTTTAGGTAAGGAACGTGATTTCGCGTTTCAGCATTGCTAGGGGGATCGAAGACTTTGAAAACAAACATTTAAGCTGATGTAACAAAAAATAGAACAGTTATCCATAATATTGTATTTTATTTCTCGACGCGAATGAAACATTGATTTAGTTTCATATTTAATAAATGTATAAATTCGTGAAGCCATACCACATTAAAAAAGTTTAGATTAAATTTTAGGAAAAGTCAAGTTACTTTTTTAAGGAGTGAAAGTTTCTATTAGGTAGAGATTAGTTTTCATGGTAGCATTGGTTCATAGAGAATTATTATTTTTTTATTTGATAATATTAGTAACTTGAAAAACTTGAGTAGAATTTTTATAGAAAACTGTTTCGAGTTTTGAAAAGTAAAATTTAATTTCTAGAACTTTCAGAATTTTATAGCATTCAAATTTGAATGTCAATTTTTTGCTTGACTGTCGATGGTAAATAATTATATTGTAAGCCAAATCTGGACTACCACAGTCCTGGTCCCTAGATTTTTCGTTATGATTTTGAGGAAATTGATTCGAAAATAATTAAATTTTTAATTCTTTTCCACGACAATCACGCCAGTTGGTAATGAAAATTTTCTCGGTTATGTCTCATGTGATATTATATCGACTACAGATGTAAATCTCGTTCGGGATTTCCCGGATTACCAAATTGACGGAAAATTCAAAATATACAAATGCATGAGTCCAAAAGTCAATAAACATAAATAAACAAGTAATACAGGACATTTTCAGCAAAAGTATACACATTTTTTAAATCTTGAACATACCAATTTGAATAATTCTGTCCTTTCTTGCAGGTTTCGACGTGTTTCATAGTCCCCATAAATTTTTTTTTCCAATTCTGTAATTGGGCACCGAAAAATACACCGAACGTAATTTTGTATAACCTCATATTTGCGAAATATTCCCACGAAGAATGTCAAATCGAACGCAAAAACTAAAAAGTGCCTTTCAAGTTCACAGTTTCTATATATTACGTCGCGATGAAGTGTTTAATTCTATCCGAATTTGACAATTATAGGCAGTGAAAAATTCGCAAACGCCGATTGTCTATCACCATTCTTAAAAAAAATGACATTGCAAAAAGCCGATTATCCGAAAGGAAGAAATCTAGACTCAAAATAATAATTTTCACTACATCACTTTAATTTTCGTTAATTAAATAAACAATACGACTATAATTTTCCGAAACACGAATTAGAGACGTTTAATAATTACGAGAGAAAATGCAAAAAAGCGAAGAAAAAACAATCCACCCACGACGCGAATTGCCTCCAGACTGAAAGTGTTTTCAACGGCCAAGAAGAATTTCCTTGAAATTCGAAATCCAGCCAATCAGATATGTCGAGTTCAATTGTTTGTTAGAAGAACAACATAGTGGCCAATCAGAGTCGTCGGATTTGGCGCGCGAAAATGACAACACCCACCTCCGCACATACCGCAACCGGGCCGACACAGTAAATTTTTAACTGTAACCACAATTATCATGACAATTGTTTATAATTTTTTCGAATTAATCTAGTTTTATAACTACTTCCGAGTGATATTAATTGAAGACATGATAACGATAATTAAAACTGAAAATTAAATCTCTATTTTCCAAAATTGACAGATCGATTATAATCATAATAATTGATCATATCATAATTTACAGAGAGAACTTCGTCGCGCGCGTTTGGCCGCTTGCTCTTCGATCCTGAGATTTTTTGTCGTTATAAAATCTCAATTCGCGAAATAAGGTTTATTATTTAGTTCCTGCGTGTGATTTAAGGACTAGGAATACATTTTTTCGGAACCTTCGATAGGGCAAATGTGCGAATTGACTTTTTTTTGGTAAACATTTTTTCAAGGTTATGAGTTTTAAAACGAAATTTTTCGTGAGTGCTGTTGAGAGTAGAAAATGAAATCTCAATCATATTTTGTGTTCGAAAATCACGTTTGGTGTTTTTGTCATTCCTTTCAAAAAGCAGAAGATTATTCATTGCATTCGAAGATCTTGGTCTCTGAGGTTTCCTTAAAGGATTTTCAAGTTCGGTAAGCTCAAATTTCTGTAACAAATTAATTTATATTTCTTTATTCTTGTCTGGGTTTGATATATTATTTTATTTTAAATTTGCTACCGGTCCCGCAGATATAATTTCCGTCGGTAATGACACCCTGTGGTAGTGACGGACTGGCCGTGCATTGTTGATCAGGGAACCCTGACTGCGCCCCCCCTTGTTTGGCGCCCCCTAAGGCATATAAAGTGTTCAAAGTTGACAAATATAATAAACTGACCTCGGCAATGATATCAATTGTATAACATTTACCGTATGAGACTTATTTCTCATTTCGAATGATCGTTAAATATTTATCTAAATAATATCAATTGCTGATATTA
>JAUMHM010000031.1:46094648-46105288 GCA_032362435.1 Melikaiella ostensackeni | reverse complement strand
AGTTGTATAAGCCAAAAGGTTTAATAAAACTGCTTAAAAAAAATAAGGCTCATTACTTTTCAATCGAACCCTGTACTGTATATAAAGAATGTTGGAAAAACTTTTGAAATTCAAAATATCATTGCAGAACTTTTTCATATACTGTTTGTTCAATTGAAATAGAATTTTTTAATGATAGAATTTTATGCTAGAAAGAAACAAATTCAACTCATTGAATGTTGTTTATTATTTGATGTATTTTTCTATTCCTATGTAGCATATGGTCTAATTTTTTTTCCTTGAAAATCATAAATATTAAAAATTGGAGTTCCCCATGATAAACTTGTACTCTGTAGTGTGTAGCCTAAAGAAATAAATGCTTTAATATTGAAGTGTCTGAAGATGCTTTTTTTGTGATATATCCAAAAAATGTCATGTCATTTTCTTTTTAAATTTATAGGACATATTTTTAATTTTATGCGACTTTTTTTATCACACTATAAATCCCAAGGTATCAATTTTTTATCAAAATGTGGATTAAAGAGTTGCAAAGTGGAGGAAGAGTTAACAAGTGCATTCACATCTTCCTACGTAGTCGTCAATTTTATTCCATTGTGCAACGATTTGATCCACTTTTGGATGACAATTTAACAACTTGAGATTTAGTGTTAAGGTGCTTGAATGAATCGGTTGTTTATTTTGATCACATTACGACTACACGGGTTAATTGATGTACTATTTTTACAGTCTAATCTAAAGGCAATAATCTGTAAGGACACAGAGAGCTATTTCCGGAAAATATTTTCGTTGTTTTTTTTTTCAATTGAAGATGAAGCATTGTTTTTGCACCTGAATGCAGCAAGGAGAGTCAAGTCATTTCTATCCATTGCAACACTGCAATGACCCCAAAATGGCTTGCCTCTCGTTGTCACTTTCAGGCTCAAGAAAATTCTCCTTCTTCAATTGTAAAAAAATAACAACAAAGTCATTTTCCAGAAAAAGCTCTCTGTATCCTTACAGATCATTGCCTTCGATTTAGGTGGTAAAAATATTACATCAAACCATTCACCCGTGCAGGCGTAATGTGGTCCAAATAAACAACAGAGTCATTTCAAGCACCTTACGTAAGCCTTCAAGTCGTAGTCGATCTAAAGCCTATGTTTGGTAGGTTTAAATTCAGCGCCAGCTTATTAGTGTTGGCATCACAATAAAGCTTGTCTGGTTTCAAGATCTACTTCACCAGATTCACGTATTTGAATCTTGAAGCTGTATATCTATGATTCTAAATCCAACGCAAGGCAACGGATTCCGTCGGAAGTGTCGGTAGGTATCTTCACGTGGCTAACAGTATCTCCTCGATGCGATTCCGATGCGACTATCTTCTCGTAGTTTTACCCACGAGGTTGTATATTCGACTTCCTCTTCGAGGTAAACGATCGTGCAAATAGCGGCTGGGGCCGTGAAATCGCGATACAGCGCAGCGCCTCCACCTCCGCAGAATTATTAGCAATCGAAGAGCTTCGACGGAACTGTACTACGAATCGCTCTCACGAAAAGTCTTGTTTGCGATAGCAAGAGCAATATCAATAGCAACAGAAATAGAATAGCCAGCCAAACAGTGTACAGTGTTCAGTGTTCACGTCACGGACGAATTTATTGTTTGCCACTCTTCTCTGCATTTGGTCTCTACTCCCTACATCTCATACGTCTGATGATGAGGTCGGCGTGGCCGATTATTTATCGTCTTCTTTAACATTCACGAGCTGTCACTCGCGTCAATTTTTCTGCTCGTATGAACGTCCAGTTCGATCTTTGCTACTTTGCCAGTTTGTCACTAATAATGGTTCACGGATCGATGAAACAGGGTTTCCAGATACGTCTCTCTAATTAGAATGCGGGTAGGGTACCAACTTCTCGATAACCGCGTTTTTCAGATGGACGAAGAACTTACAGACAGCAATGGAGATTTGTGATATGTATTGTAATGTGCGATTGCCAAAAGGTTGAATTTATTTTATTCTCAGGAAGGTCTGATAAAAGGTGAACTTGGGGTGTGAACGTGAGTTCCGGATTACTGAATAAAGATGGATTGATTGTATAAAGTACTATATGTATGTATATTAGGGTTCCGCCAGACCCCTCTATTTCTCTATAAGAATAACATGGGGCAAGCCCTCATATCTACAAATATGAGACTGGAAGACGTCATTTTCAGAAAAACTAATTCAAATTACAGGGACCTCTTAAAATGACTTCCCGAATGTGACATATGCATTGATTTTTCACTTTGACTCCTCCCTTTTCCTTCCAGTATACCCTAAAAACCACCCTCTGAACTAACAAATTTTATTTGTTTAAACTACTTTTTTGGACAAAATATAATAAATTTACACCCTCTCAGAATAAATTGAACTGTTTACTTTCTATCAAAAATCAACACAAGCGATTACCGTCAACCGGGGCTATTACGATCCTAAGGTATTACTTTGTAGAAATTTTTTTTATTTATGTGATTTTACTGCATATCCTAAGAATATTGTCTATAGGATGTACAGAAAGCCCTACTCAAAAAAAGCAAAATTCCACGGACTTATAGAGCATTAATGTTGTCTCCTATTTGCTCCAAAACGTACCATTTTTGCCCCTTTTAGTACAATCGCAGAAGATTTATACGACAATGCGTCGTAAGCTCCCAATTTTGTCAAAACTCACGCTTCACGTATAAAATTTATTTCTTTGTTTGTACCGAGCCATTTAGAATTTTCTGTTTCTATGCAGTTTCACTAAGCCATTAGGGCCCTTAACCTTGATAAGGGTAATGACTTTCAGGGACTCTCTTCCAGAGTAGTAAACCTCCCTCCATCTCTGTTACCGTGGAAAACCCCAAAATGTGACGTCAGGCGAAGGAGTGTCCAGCCACCTCCATCATTATATTTGTAGCCAATCAATTTACTTCGAGGCCCTTCTCCACTTTCCTGTTTTGTCAACCCTTAGAGTTCGCTCCTCAGTTCAGTGAGTTCGAAAGACGGATATCTTCTAACCATCAAGAAGAGAACACATGGTCAGGCCGACCTCAAGTATTTAAGAGATCTAAGTGAAAAAAAAGGGATCCATTCATCGCAGCATCCAATACAGGGAGCAAGGAGTCGCTTCGACATTCAGAGTTATCCAGAGGGTCACTGCAGCATTTTCGCCAGTGATCCAATTAATCCAGAGGGTCACTGCAGAATTTTGTGCCAGTGGTTCAATTAATCCAGAGAATCACGGCATCATTCTCAGCCAGTGATTCAATTATCCAAAGAACCGCCGCAGCATGCAACATCTTCCGCCAGCGGTCCAGCATCTCATCTTCTACGTCTTACGAATAAGTAGTCTTTGACTCACCATCCAACTTAATATCCATTTTATGCGAGCCTATTCATATTTTCTTCTTCCGTTCTAATTTCGATTCAAGATGCTAAAATAATGGTGGATCAAGATCAAGAAATCGTGTCTTTAATCAAATAAAGGGGTGACATAAAACCTGGATTAACAAAGCTAGAAAAGGTTTTAAATGAATTTGAGTCGGATCCAAATGCGGATATCGAAATTCTCGATTTTGAAGGGAGATTAGCGAAACACCAACCATAGTTAGAACAATTTGAAAAAATTGATGCAGAAATTGAATCGCTAACCAACAATGAAACGCTTTTAAAATCTTTCGAAGATGAACACACATCCATTGATGATCGGTACTTTGCGATCAACGGACGAATAAACAAATTTAGCGGGAAATATTCCAATCCACTAGTGACTACGCGTTCAAATCAAACTAGTTATAAAAGCATTTTTATCGACGAGTCTGATTTGAATGGCCAAGCTGGAAGTTCACAACCTTTAAGAGGGCCAAAATCTCTGGCAACACTAGATCCTCTAAATTCACAACCACTCGTGAAAATTCAGCTTTCGCCAATCAAATACCTTCCGCCAAAGAGACAGCTCCCATGAATCCAACAGCATTCACAAATCAAATATTGCGCGCAAATCCAGCGATATCAGGCAGCGCGAACAGCTCAGATAGCTCCGTGATTTTTTAAAATATGGGTCACGTTTTCTTAGATCTAAATCTTCCTAATCTTTCATTGCCGACATTTTTTGGCAGCTTTGACACATGGCTCCGTTTCAAAGATACATTTGATTCAATGATACATAACAATGCACAAGTTCCCAACATTTTCAAATTTCATTATTTGAAGTTATGTGTCAAAGATGAAACAGCAGAGGTAATCGTTTCGCTCGAATCATCCAGCGACAATTTCGCGGTTGCTTAGAAAATTTTGACAGATCGATACGATAATCGAAAGTTTATTATTGAAAATCACGTGAAAGCACTTTTTAATTGACCATGAATATCATAATTCATCTAATAAAAGGAAAATTAAACAATTAAAATCGCGAAAAATGGGAGAGTGTACCGTAAATTCCAGAGTCCCAAAATTAGAAACAATGATCTCGTTTTTAGAGCGTTGTCCTTGGATTGAAGTCACACGGCCAGCTCGAAATCCAATACATTTAAATCGAAATTCATATTCAAAAAACAATTATGTGCCACGGTCTATGTTCCAATACATCTCGCACATTCGTTGCTTCGCTTTCTAATCCACAATCAATTCAATCTCAAGATGATTCAAAACATTCAAAACCACAGCGTTCATGCCCTATTTGTAATGAAAATCAAGCAATTTTTTCGTACAATCACTTTTTAAAATTAACACGGCAAGACCGTCTAGCCGAAGCCAGAAACGCATCTCTGTGTGTGAATTGTCTTCGTGCAGATCATCGTGTAGGCGATTGCCGCCTAGGCATGTGTCGAAAATGTGTCGAAAACTTCCACTGAAAAGTCATTCACCATAAATTACCATATACGTGTGCCATCTCAAGTTTAATTAGCAACTTCCATTGTCAATGTCATTGACAATCAAGGCAATTATTAACCCTGCAATATTATGTTAGACGGGGTGGGGGGGGGGCGGCTCAATCATGTGCAATTACTGACGCTTGCGCATCTCGTTCAGGATTGATTAAAGAACCTTTAGAAATTCCAATGTTAGCAATTGACGATATGAGAACAAATATTAAATTCAGAACATTTGCCACGATCAAATCAAAATTTAATAATCAAAAATCCAATTGAGAACCCTGAGCTCTCTCATATGTGCCAAATCAGACGTCGTGCCTTTAAAGGTTGTATCATTGCCAAAATTAGAATTATGCGCAGCACTTTCGCTAACAAAATTGTTTCAAGCCACAATCAAGTCTCTGAAAATTCCATCAAATAAAACCTTCTTCTGGTCCGATTCAACTTTCGCATTAGGTTGGATCACCTCTGAGTTATATACTCTCACACCTCTGAGGCAAGCAGAGAGGCAGAAATTCAAAAGGTCATCTTTGATCACTGGTTTCATGTACCAACAGATCATAATCCAGCTGATCTTATCTCACTGGGGCAAACTTCAAAAGATTTTTTACAAGCCACTATTTGGCAAACCGGTCCAGGCTGGCTCAGTTAAGATGATAATACTTGTACTGAAACGCGAACCATTCATTCGAAAAAACCCAAAAGAAGACGTTCAATCCTCCTCATCGTTCACTTTGACAAATGCAAATAAAGAAAGAGAGTGGAAAATCGATTTCAAAAATTTACTTGAAAAATATGACAACACAAAAAAATTGAAAACGGTGCTTGCTTATTCTTTGAGGTTTATCCACAATGTGAGAGAAAAAGACCCATCTAAAAAATTGCATGGTCCTCTTTCCTTTGAAGAGATCGACTCCGCGATGTTAGCTGTTGTACAGTTGGTGCAAAAAGACACATATCACAAGGAAATTGATTTACTATCTCGCGGCGAATTTCTTGACAAAAAAAAACAGTTTATTGAGTTTAACTCCTTTCATCGACCAAGGCATTATTAGAGTCGGCGGCAGGCTCGAGAGCATTAATATTCCGTACGCGAAAAAATATCCAATTGTTCACCAAGAAGTCATTACGTAACTGAGCTCATAAATCGCGAAAAACGCATCTCTAAAAAACACGCGGGAACGCAAGGTACCCTTTATTGCGTTCGAGAATTATTCTGGCCGATTGATGGACATAACGTCACGCGCCATGTATTACACAAATGCGTTAGATGTTCACAGTGAAGCCTCGCGGCATTAATCACATTATGGAGAATTTGCCTGAAAAAAATGATCCTTTTCGCGACCCTTTCTCAATGTTGGTGTCGACTATTGCGGACCTTTTTTGTTAAACAATGACGTCATAGGAATCAAGATAAGCACTGTAAAAACTAGAGATCTCTTTTTTTACGGTATTATTTATTGCGCGTCCTGTTCTTAAATAGAATAACTTCATTTTGTTATTTTCAATGTAAAATAAATTACTCTGAGTGATCATTGAGACCAGTGGTCTCATTTCAGTACCACTCCAGTCTGTTTTTTCTGAGTCTTATTTTAATATCTGAAATTAGCCCTGAAATAATTCCCTGTTTTCACAGTAAAGATAAAGTCCATATTGCAACTTTTATCTGTTTTGCCACAAAAGCGGTCCATCTCGTAGTGGTTAGCGATGAGGCCACAGAAGTTTTTCTCGGTTGCCTTGAGCGACTTTTTTCTCCTCGAGGAAAGGCCGTAACAACTCGATATGACAATGGTAGGAATTTTATTGGAGCAAACAATGAGTTGAGAAGACTATGAATTCGTAAATTCACAACTTGAAAACGACACAGTAAAACAGTTTCTTCTCTAAACTTAGATCACATGGTACTTCAACCCCCAAGTTCTCACTTTGGTGGACTCTGGGAGGCATCAGTCAAATCTTTTAAACATCATTTAACTCGAGCAATAGAGAAGAAATCACTTACATATGAGCAATAAGAAACATGCAGAATCGAAATTGAAGCGATCTTGAACTCTCGACCTCTCACTCCTATGTCCGTAGGCCCAAATGATCTTCTCCCTTTTACTCCTGGCCACTTTCTTATCAGTGAGCCATTGACAAGCTTTCCTCAAATGGATTATCGGGATGTAAAGGTCAATCGCTTGTCATCCTGGTAAGAGTACCTGAACGAACTGCAATCCCGCAACAAGTGGAAGGGATCAGCAAATCAAGAAAATATCAAAGTAGGAACTTTGGTTATTCTAACAGAAGCCAACATTTCACCCATGTGCTAGAAAATGGGTCGTATCACTGAGGTCTTCCCTGGAAGGGATAAAATAATTTGGGTGGCATCCGTGTGCACGAGAACTGGCGATTACAAGCGCTGCCTTAAAAAGTTGTATCCCCTTCCAATTTATGACATGTTGTAAATTTATCCAAAGTAGGCCTGCAATCACATTTATCCGGCTTTCGTCTCTTTCTGCCAACAATCTATTATATGTGTTTTCTATTTAGTCTTTCAAATGATTGCAAATTATAATTCAGGCATTGCGTACAATACAACTGATAAGGTAGAGGTTCCAAATATATAAAACTCAGCTGTTTTCTCCGTTCAAATGTGGACAGGATTTAAGTCATATTAGTACCTATTTGTAGTATCTATTCTAATCCCAATGACTGAAAACTCTGTCTTTATTGCTTTCAAATCGAAGCATTCAATTCCTTATTATTATTCTTGAAACCATTGTCTACAACACCATCATCATTACTCTTAAATCATTGTCTACAGCATTATCATCATTATTCCTAAATAATTGTCTACAACATTACAATCATTATTCTTGAATCATTGTATACAGAAACATATTCATTATTCTTCTTATTCTTTCATCAATTTCTTGAATTCTATATGCCTTTAATTTTCGAGCCATGTTATTTAAGCATTATATTTGAATTACTCTTTATGTAATTTGTTGAACTTAATCGTTCAAAGGAGGCAAGATGTTACATCGTAACAATTTTTTATTTTATGATTTTTGTATTGTAAAACTGCGATCCTGAAGCTAAAATTCTTTCAGTACAACCGTAGAAGATTCATATGGCAATCTATCGTAAGCTCCTAATTCTGTCAAAACTGACGTTTTAGGTATAAAATTTATTGCCTTGTTCGTACCGAGCCATTTGGAATTTTCTAATTCTATGCAGATTCACTAAGCCATTACTATAGGCTTAAAAAATGTTGACCTCTCGACAAAAGTTTGATTAGGCCAGTGAAAAAAAAATCGCTGAAGAACGAAACAAACTTCATTGTGAAGGTCATTTTATTGGGCACAAATTGCCCATTCATGGTTCGTCATAGGTTAATGATAAAAATTTGACGGTTGGATGAAGGTACAAAAACACGGTAAATAACGCAAATTTCACGACAGTGAACTTTGACTTGTTCTATTTTGTTGAAGAATGAGTCAAAACGAGTAAAAAAAATCAAGCGGCTACCTTGATATTTTCTTTAAAGGTGGGTATCATGAAAATTGTAAAATTTTAATAATTTTAGCTGGTAGAGTTAATCAAAGAGGCTATTAGCAATTATTTTTTCTGCGTTTTTTTGTCGCTTGGAAGCGACAAGTGTAAATGTTACTGCCAATAGAATCCCAACCATAATTGTCTGGTCCAGCTTGGTCCAGGGTCCCCAACTCCTCCAGATGGCTGAAAATTACGGCTGCAACGTTAGAACTACCGAAGGCATAGAAAATATTTCTGTTGGTCATTAAGAAAATGGCAGCTGAAGAAATTAATATTTTATTCCTGTTTCTTATTATGAACATTTACCTCATTTTTTTTCAAATATCACAAATATGTAGTTGAACTGACAGCTTAATCGTTAATGTTGTAAAATAGGGTGGGTCGACAGAATAGAATTTTGGAAACTAGATACGGTGTAGGGTGGAAAAGCTGTCTTTGGGAAGGACAAATTGAGGACAAAAAAATATTTAGGAATCGATTACTATTTGAACCTCGCGCATCGGGGTTAAAGTTTCAATTTTTGACCAATTTTCTATGGGCCATAAAATTATGGTGAATCTTTCGTAAGTAGAGTTTTTGTCAGTGGAATATAATAGAAAATTATCAATTTGAAGACAAATCTTGTATTGAAGTTAGAATTTTTTGAAAATGCGTAAAAAACATTATTTTTGCGACTACAAAATAATTAGTACGATTAACAGTGATTCAGAAATGGATTTTCACGAACGAATTAAGTTACGGGTCACATTTTTGAACGATTTTTAAGTTTTTATTTTTGAAAACACTTTGTATAAAATTCAATCATATTTTTTGTTAGCAAATTAGAAATAAAATTACATTATATTTATATGCTCATGCAGTTGAAATTCTTTTTTTTACTAAAACCTACGAAAAGGCTTATTTTAATTAAAAAATCATTGACTTGGAATAAAACTTTACAGCTAGATAATATTATGACGTCATTTAAGCCAGATTTTAGTAAAAAAAAGAAATTTTCCGCATGAACATATAACGCAACATAGCATATAACGTAATTTTCAATATAATTTGTAAATAAAAATTATGAATGTTTATTAAGGGGGTCGAAAATAAAAAATTCTGGAATTCGAAATTGTCACTGGGTCATTCTACTTTATTTTGCCTGTGTCTGTTGTGGCCTAATATTTACAAATTTTGATACTTACCTATAATAATTATGAATGAAGTTCAAATTAAACTGTGAATCAGAAAATTTGAAATTTCTCAAAGGTTTTCTTCAACTTTACAGATACCTGGAATCAGAATTTAATTACTTTCATTTTATGCGATCATTCTTCTTCAATGATATTTTTTCTCTTCCTCTAAAAGTTTTTTCTTTTTCTGGAATGGAACTGTCAACGTGAAAAGTGAAATTCATTTTCCCAAGTGAAAATCCGTTTCCTACGCCTTTGCGGTTTTTTTCTTTTTCTCAAAGTTACGTGCATCAGGTAGAACGTGCCGAATAGTAACCTTGGGCCTGACACTGATACTGATGACTCCTTTGATGCGCGGAGAGTAAAAAAAGCGTAGAAAAAATAATTGCTAATAGCCAATCATGTAATTGTTTTAAAACTTTATTTCTTATGGCATTGAATTATTTGAATTTTTTTAATTATTTCAAGCTTTAGCAGAGCTTTCTACCACAATTTGAAGCTGAGATCTTATTCTCCTCTTCAATTAACTCTGCTGGCCAAAATTATTAAAATTTTACAATTCTTATGATATTTACCTTTAAGGAAAATATCAATGTAGCCGCCTTTTTTTTTACTCGTTTTGACTCATTTTGTAACAAAATAGAATAAGTCAAAGTTCACTGTCGTGAAATTCGCGTCGTTGACCGTGTTTTTATACCTTCATCCAACTGTAAATTTTTTTACAATCAACCTATGATGAACCATGAATGGAGAATTTGTACCCAGCAAAATGACCTTTATAATGAAGTTTGTTTCGTTCTTTAGCGATTTTTTTTTCACAACATTTATGAAGCCTATAGTAGGGCCCTAAACCTTATTATTATTTTTATTGTTATTATGAGTTTTTGGGATGGGTAAGAACGGGATGTGTAGGAGAAGGTATGAGTTTTAGATCAAACTAGAAGTCGCGTGTTGTTTATTCAAACGACACACTCATCTCGCAACACCGCTCCGACACGGGTCGCTGATCAATCTCTCTAGCAATCACCCCAGGTGAAGAGCTTCGCAAAGCC
>JAUMHM010000031.1:46054302-46075660 GCA_032362435.1 Melikaiella ostensackeni | reverse complement strand
TAAAGATTGGAATAGGGGAAAGTCTGTTAAGCCTGCGATAAATAAAGATCTTTTGAAAATATATAGATTAAGGAATAATAGTTTAAATAAAAATTGAAGTTCATTTTTAATACTTTAAAAAGATTAGCTTAGAAAACTGCGGAAGTTTTGTTCAGAAAAAAAGTTAATTTTCCACTGCACACTTTTTCATTTCGGACTACACACTTAAATTCGGACTGCACAAAGTGTGTCGGACTACGCAACATTTAAGGTCCGGATATTTGATTATTTTCCGTCACTTCGAATTTTGAAACTATAATTTCAAGGAAGTATAATTTATCCACCTTTTTATAACACGAAATTCGACTTACCACCTGCAGAAATAAAAAGAAATCATTAAAATATGAAATTATAAAAATATTTTCCATTTTTTTTTATTGATAAAAACTAAAAATCTTAAACTTCCAAAAGCCCGGACAAAGTGAAAAACCCTGTAGGACAAAAGTCCTACTAATTAGTGAAATTTCACTAATTTACATTTAGGGTTCACCCCTTATCTTCGAGATACGACTTCGTGTAAAAGTTACTCTTATGCCCCTATAAAAAACTATAAAAGAATTTTTAGCGTAGAAGACTCAAAAAACGTGTATAACTTTTAGCGATCAACTTACTATGGTTTTACGCATGATTCAAAAAGAGGACATGTCTGGGAAAATCCAGATGGATAGTCGCCCTATCTTATTGATTTTTTTCCTCGATAGACCAAAAATGGCAGTTTTTCAACATTACACTTTCAGACCTTAATCAAGCAAAAAGGCAATAAGAATCTCACGAAAGCAAGTACTCACTCAGAACTGTTTTACAGCAAGAAAAGAAGAAACAGAGCCTTTCAGGAGAATTGGGGTCGGAAGAACCGTAAAATTTAATCACAGGTCAAGTAAGGGTTTCGCGTTTGTTCTGAGGGTTTGCCCGACAACATGTAAGGAAGGCATTCAAAAAAAAGGACAAATACAGGAGTAAGACGGACATAGAGACCACCCCAGTTGCTCCTCTTTTTGTCTGTGTAGTCTAGACTGGAGGGGTCGTGTTCCAGAGGCCGAGGTCGACGACCTAGACGTCGATTCACGGACGTTGAATTAAAGGTGAATTCACAACGATCGGAGGCCTCTCTGACCCCCTCAACTTATCGCACGTATCCGCAACAGGATTCGTGACGCAGCTAGATGTGGACACTAACCGACCTTACCCCGTAAATTACTGAATTGCTTACATTTCTTACCGAATTGACCGTATTTACCGTAAAAGTGGTAAATCGCTTTTTTCTTTACATTTAATAGGTCGCGAGAAAATGAATGACCAAATAATGCAATTTTGTGTTGTTTTTGCTTCTATTTGAAATGGTAACGAATCGATTGACCTATAATATTAGTATACTTTACTGAAGAGTAAGGAAATTATGGTCAATTTGGTCATTTGTAGTACTTGAAAAATCTGTGTTTTACAGTATAACTTTTTTCATCAACATAGTTCAAAGTTGATGCAAAAACAGAAAAGACTCCTTGATTCGAGACGAATCGATTCACCAATAATATTAATGAATTTTACTGAAGAGTAAAGAAGTTATGGTCATTTTGCTCATTTATAGCATTTGGAAAATCTGTTTTTTTACAGTACAACTTTTTTCATCAATATAGTTCAAAGTTGATGAAAAAACACAAAAGACTCCTTGATTCGAGACGAATTGATTGACCTATAATATTCATGCATATTACTGAAGAGTAAGGAAATTATTGTCATTTTGCTCATTTATAGCATTTGAAAAATCTGTTTTTCACAGTATAACATTTTTCATCAACATAGTTCAAAGTTGATGCAAAAACAGAAAAGACTCCTCGAATCGAGACGAATTGATTGACCTACTTGTATTTTTATATTTTTACTTCCTCTATGAGGAAGCAAATATATTTGTTAATTAGTGATAATGAGGAAGCAAAGTGCTTATTAAAAATTATCACCATTCAATTATAAATACAAACAAAGTGGAAACAGTCGAGATGGAATTTACAACTAGTTTCGCCATATAACCATGCTTCTATCTGCAGAAATGACCCATTTTTTTCTTGAGTAGAAATTTTTTTTCGTTAGTAGGGTAGGTGTGCTCAATATCGTCCCCGTGCCTAATTTCATTCCCTTGGATTTCTCCGCTCCTATAGTCGCGTTTTCAATGCCTTTCGGAGGTGAGGTTGAGTTATCACAGATTATTGTTAGTAATCTGACAGACTTTTATGTAGATGGTGGCATTTTTGCGTCATTGGGATACAACAGAAGTTTTTTGAGGACGGCTATAGTGAAAGCGCGCGAATTTAAAACTTCGTTCCCCAAAGGTGTTCTCAATTTCGGACTTTGAAAATATATGTTAATTGAAATAAGAAGTACCCGAAACGTGAAAATTACAGAAGTCAATTATTTTTCATCGACTTCAAAGACTAAATTTCTAAATGAAATAAAAAATTTAAAATAAAAAATTCGTCTGCAACGAATGCTTTGGCCAAGAACTTTCTAAAGTTTTTCTTTCATTTTTGATTCTATTTCACTATAAAATTGTGTGATTTAACTCTAAAACTTTATAAAAAAATAAAGCGTTTAATTTATTTTATGTGTTACGAACATTGTCTATAGGGAAAGAAATTAGAAACACTTTTTTCAGACTTCCAATTTTGTAACATATCGTATTTCGTTTATTTTCTCCTACACACTAAATGCCATAGATATTTCTTATCCTGAGTTGGATAAAAACGTTGTAAACAATTGACAACTACATATGAAGTTGTGAATATGGTTGTGAATTCATCTCCCGATAAAAATTATCCGACGTCGGGTAATTGTAATTGTCAGTTGTTTGCAACTTTTTATCTATCTTCAGATAAAAAATATCTATGGGATTTACTGTGTATTGATATTATATATTTACATTTTGCAAATGCTGGTCATATGCAGAAATAGAAAATTCGTGTTCATTGGCGGCTCATAGAAATATTTTTTACCCTCTTTACAACGTCAAATACAAATGGGGACGAAATTTGGGACACTTACCCTGTAGTGTCAGCTGAAATGAATGCAGCTGAAACCAATATAAATTTTAAAAGTTGAAAAATAATAGACTAATAATTAAGAACCCCTTCTACAAAAATTAAAAAATCTAAACCGCAATTACTGAGACTACTTGAGCTTGTAATGGAATCTATAGTAAACTAATTGACAGGTCGATCGAAAGTAGCGGCCAGGAAAAATGAAATCAGAGGAAGTCGTGGGACTTTCAGGGGCCCGAGGGGCTGTCGACATGCCTTTAATCGGATGGTTAATGAACCTCTTTGGTAGACCATTGTCCGTGGCCGGTTTGGATATCGATGCTCACTCGTCGACTCGTAATTACACCGCGTGATGATATGGTATGTAGGAGGCAGCAATTCATTCTCCGAGAATGATCCTCTTGACCCTTCGACTGACGATTTCGAGACACTATAGCAAATCAATGGTCTTTTCCATGTTCCTAATCGTGCGGGATCCTGCATAAATAAATAACACGAAAAAAAGAGTAATTACGAATTTAGGTATATTCATTCCTGCCTCGTCTAAGGAGGACCCCAACACTTTTTGGGCGGACAAAAGCCACCCTGTGACTCGATTTAAAAGATCAATGAAGCGATGTCTACATTGGTGGTGAAATATTCACGGGTCATCATGAGATTATATATGGAATTATTTACTTTTTTGGTTCCGGGTTTAATTAATTCTTCAGTTCTTCTTTGCTGAATCGATGATCTCAATAGTCTCCCAATTGAAGACTTTATTACTTTATAATTAGTGTTCGTATTGTAATAAGTAACTGTAATTATACTCAGATTAAACTTAAACATACCATCTCTGCTAAAAGCAAAAGGATAGAAAACTTTATTTAAATCAATCCCTTTTTATCCGCATCTATACTTTGAAAGTTATCCTTTTCTATTCGCTGGGGACAAAAATCTTAAAACTTTTTTATCCATCTCTGTTCCTTAAATCTTTTATCATGCTGTTTGAAGTACGAGATGGTATCCTTAATCTCTTCTTGTGCCATAGAGGGGTGGAGGAGCTCGTAGCAAGAAATCGAAAAGTCTATCTCGAAAATGTTGTAAAGGATAGAATAATGTAAGATAGAAGAAAGGAAAGAACTAGATTCATGAGGTTACACACAAATATAATTTGAAAAGAGTATTATAATTTAAGATAATTCAAAATGGATTCGAGTGGGTAGTCGGTGAATAAACTCAGATAGAAAAATGTAAACTGAAAAGGATAGGACATTAAAATAAAATTAAGCAAACGATAATAACAGTTTCACCAGGATAGATACCGGATAGATTTGGATACAAAAACAAGGAATCAAAAGAAAAGAATAAATTGCGATTTAAGAAAAAAAAGAAATGGATTCACTTGAATAGGCAATGGAGTAACTTGGATAAATTTAATCCCTTTTATCAATTTTAATTCTATGGATTAAAAATGATACAAATAGATAAAGATTCTATCCTTTTACTTCCAGCAGGGATGGTGCTGGTCAGAGATAATAATAATAACGAAGTATCTCGGCGTCCCGAAAATCATGTATTTTATAAATTTTACTCTTTTTGAGATAGTCGAAGATTAGCAAAACTGTTAGTCGTTCCTAAATGAAATTAAATTTAAAAAACTGATGAAACTTAAATTTAGGTTATGTTTTTTTATAAAGTATAGTCCTTCAAGCTTTAACTTTAACTTATTCAAACGAAGTGTCTCATCATCCCGAAATTCGGGGCGACTAGCAAATCTTGCACTTTTGGCTAGTCGTCCCGAATTTCGGGATAGCTAGCATTTTTCACACATTCTTTGAGTTCAGATGCATATTATTGAAGAACAAAATAAAATATACATGAAACAAGAATTACTTTCAGCCACATCAATACCGGCTTTAATTTTCTTTATACTGTAATTCGCCGTGGTCCAGTGGTTAAAGCGACTTACTAGTAACGCTGCCGTCCTGCGTTCGCCTACTCGTGGTTTTCTTATTTTTTCCATTTTAACAAATTCGCTGCAAATTTAAAAAAAGTGATAAAAGTATCATTAAAAAATATTCTAAAAGTAGCTTAAAAATCACCCCTATGACTGGTCACTGGAATAATGTAGGTCACATCGCTGCCTCTTCCCAACGTCTTATGGGGCGGGAGGGCGCCTCTGTGACTGTTCACAGAAATAATGTAGGCTACATCCCTACCCCTTTCCAACGACATGTGGGGGCGGAAGGGCACCCCTGTGACTGTTCACAGAAATAATGCAGGTCACATCCCAACCCTTTCCATCGTAATGTGGGGGCAGGAGGGCACCTTTGTGACTAGTCGCAAAAATAATGTAGGTCACATCCCTACCCGTTTTTAACGTAATGTGCGGGGCGGGAAGGCACCCCTGTGACTGATCAAAGAAGTAATGTAGGTCACATACCTATCCCTTCCCAATGTGATGTGGGGGCAGAAGGGCATCCCTGTGACTGGTCAAAGGAATAATGTAGGTCACATCCCTAACCCTTTCTCCCGTAATATGGGGGCAGGAGGGCACCCTTGTGATAGTCACAGAAATAATGTAGGTCACATCCCTACCCCTTTCCAACGTAATGTTGGGGGCGAGAACGCACCCCTGTGACTGATGAAAGAAGTAGTGTAGGTCACATTCCAACCCCTTCCCAATGTCTCGTGGGGGTGGGAAGGCACCCCTGTGACTGATCAGAGCTATAATGTGAATCGCATCCCTACCCCTTTATAATGTCTCGTGGGGGGGGGGGGGAAACACCTCTATGACTGATCACAAAAATAATGTAGCTTCCATCCCTTCTCCTTCACAAAGTCTCGTGGGGGAAGGGCAATGAACATTTTTCTCTGACACAAAGCGCAGCCGAGTATAAATTATTGTCACACTTCACCCAACTTTCTCGTCACTAGTGTGGAAAAGTACACTTTATCACACGGACTCATCACCGATCGTAGAATCGATCATTCTCGCTGTGTCTCGCCAGGCCCCCAAAATTGTATTTCCCGTGCGGGTATTCATGAAAATAATTTTTTTCATTCACAACGCATATATATATTTTCCTCAAATAAATATTTCTTTGCACGTATATTTTATTTATTTCAGCCAAGCAAAACTTACTTGGTACAAGTAATCGTTTTTTTCAGTGTAACGGACGCTATTTCAGCTGGAACCACCCAAAATATGAACAAAAGTCTCTAAATAAAAAAAATTAACCTACTAGTGAACCACAAGTTGACATAATTTTTCAAAAATTCCTTCAGGTTTGAAGAATACATTTTCATCTCGACACTCGCGCTTCGCGCTCGATTCTATACTTGAATTCATAAATTGTATTAGAGCAATCAAGCAAGCGCTCCGTGTGGTAGACATTATAAATTTATGTTGATGAAAAGTGTTAAGCCCATGTCAATCTTTTTTCTATCTCCTTCTCAATATATTATATAATTAAACCTATTCCTCGTGTATTCATATAAATATTTTGAGGTTAGGTCATGCCAACCCCCGGCAAGTCACGTTTGTGGCAAGTCACAATGGCGGCAAGTCACATTGGCGGCGAGTCACATTTGTGACAAGTCACACCGCAATGTGACTTGCCGTGAATGTGACTTGTCGAAAATGTGACTCGCCGCCAATACCATTTGCCGCCAATGTGACCTGCCGGAAGTTGGCATGATCTGGACCCATTATTTTTATGTTCTCTTATCAATATACACTGTAAATTTAAAGTAGTGGATTTTCACTGAGAATCAGTGGGGCGACATCTTTCAAAATTTCAATCAGTGAAAATTCACAAAAGTTGTAGTTGCTGTTTACTGATTCCTCAGTCAAAATAAGATTGAAATTCTGGTAATTGTTTACTTTGATGACTTATTCGAATTTTGGAGCGAATGGTTTGAAACCTTTCGGAAAATCTTCTTTATAATCCAAAAGTAAAATATCGGTCGTGGGAGACCGAAAAAGTTACATATTTTCCCCCCAAAAAATCAAAAAAATAAAAAATCTGTAAAAATCACGTTCACAACTGATTCTATTCTCGTTTTGTTGAAACGATGTATACTACCGTATTTTGGGGTACTGATTACGAATATAATCTTGAAAATATTTGTAAATGACATTGTGAAGCCAATTCAAAAAAATTGGTATAAAATTACCAAAATTACCATAAAAAAAATGTATGAATATTTATAATTTATTAATGAAACAAAATTTATTTAATATGTTATAATTTCAATGTTAATTATAGCAATTTTTAATTTTTAATATTCTACTATCTCCGATTAATTAAATATTGAATATTAAAATTAATCAACAATAACTGATATTCATTAAAATAATTCAAATCTATTGATATTTAACATTGATGAAGTCAATTTGATGTCAAAATGAATTTGATGTTTGAAGTCACATTTCTTTCAATATAATAAATTCCTCCTAATAAGTATTGTTTCGTTCTGAAATTTGATCTGAAAAAAAATTGATGAAGAAAATGTTTTCTGATTATTATTGCGTTTTTGGAGAAAAATACAAACGTTTTTGTAAGTAATTATTGAAAGTGATTATAATTCCTTGGAAACACCAAAACGTGGGAAAAAAATCAGTTGTTGAAGAAAAATTTTTGGATTATTTTTGTGTTTTTTTTTGAGAAAAATACAAATGTTTTTGGTCTCCCTTGACTGATATTTCACTTTTGGACTCGAAAAAACATTTTGCAAAAGGTTTTAAACTATTTACTCTAAAATTCGAAGAAGTCCTGAAAATAAACGTTTACCGAAATTTTTACAACACGCTATTGAATCTTGAATAAAATTTCCACTTGCCAGAAATCGCTGAATAACGATTAGATTCTTAGTCATTTTTCATGATTCAAATTTAAAAAATGATCCCCCTTCTAAATTTTTCAGTATCATTTTTTCTATTCTAGCTTATCCCTAGACCCTAATTTCTAAATGCATGTGTACTATTCCGTCTTACTAAAATTCGACAAATTAGACATAACGTTTTACTCCCCCGAATTATTTCTGCTGAAAAAATACTTCGATTAAATTATTTACTTTCCACTTCCTCTATAAAGGAAAGTTTGAGGAAAAAAAAACACTGCCTAGAACATGAAATCTGTACGATTTATGAAGCTTTTATGTCAATTAAACATGATTCGTCATCAAATTAAAATTCATAATTCATTTTCATCGCATAATTTTGGAATTTTTGCATAATTTTGCATAATTTCGAATTTTGTATTCAAAAGAATTTCTTTTAAATTAAAAATCCTAATATATGTGATGTTCCGTAAGCAATAAATCCAGTTTATTGACATATGGAATTACATATACCCGACATTTTAGACCCAGAACGAATCACCTAGGTTGCAAATCGAGGCACTGAGGCAATTTTGAAATTACAACTTCGAAAAACCGCTGCCTGAGAAAATTAAAATTTGAATCTACATCTAAATTTTAAATCTCCTATTTAAAAAAATTACAAATTTTAATTTACGTTCAAATTTAAATTTGCGTGTGCCAGAAGCGTTTGTGTTATATTTACTCGACATTACTTGAATTTAGATTAAGTTGTATAAACTTGACACTACACAGAAATAAATAAAACTCATTTTGAAACTAAAATTAGCGTCAAAATGTTCTGACGCAAAACTGAACGATAATTCGTTCATATTGAGCAATACAAACATTGAAACCAATTACATTTTTTTGCAGTTTTGACATTGCTCATGATAGCGAAACAATCTGAAGTTCAAAATGAGTTTGTGATGAAATGATCTGAAGCAAAATTGAAACCCTAGTTTTTTCTGTGTTCTTTATATTGCGTTTTTACATGCGGCTGAAAAATTTAAAAATAATATGATACGTTTGAATGAACAGTTGAAGTAAAATTTATAGGTCCTCTTAAGCCGAAAAACTTTGCTATTTGATGAAAAGGTTAAAGGCGATTTAGCAGGTATCTTCTAGGCGAGCAATTTTCTTTCTAGAAACTTGATCGTATCTCGAGTGGTCTACCTGTAAAATTGAATTTTTGAATTTCCTAATTTTATTTTTCATGACTGAAACTCGGTAGAGGGTGAAGCGTTTTTTTCGTTCCATACTTTTACTTATATTGGAAAAGAAATTGAAATTCAATAAATTAAAAAATTTGTTGCTCTTCCTTGAAGCTCCAAAAGTATCCGCCCTTGACTTTTGATAATGAAAACAAATTCTAACACATTATTATTGCATACCCTCCTATTTTCATTAAAATCGATTCGCTTTTCTGGTCTTTATTGATTTTTTTACCGCAAAATGGGATTTTCTCTCGGCTGATATCTTGGACTTGAATATTGCCTTACAGACACATATTTTATCGTATAAATAATGAAACTGATATCAGTTATTTTGAATCTCTTATTCGACTTATACTGAAAAATCTATTAAAATAAATTTTTTTTCCAAAATTTGTGAGAAATTTATTTATTAAAATTTCGTCTCCATCACTCCAAAGACTTCCTGAAATTCCATCGCCCAACGCCCGGCAATTTTATCAAATTGACTGACGATTTTTGATCTAAAAGAATGTGTAAATCTGCCTCCAAATTCTCTGAATTGAGGAAAACTTTAATTCTCTGCATAACAAAAATTATCCATTAAAACCAAAACTAACGACTAGAATGCGGTTGGTCATATAGATGAACTTGAACTGGGTTAATCCGCTCGCCTATAATGTTTGTTTAAATAATAGATATCATAATTCACAATACACCAAATAATAACAAAGAAAATACTTATCGACTTATAAGCGAATATAAATTCAGATTTAAAGCTTGAGATTAGAAACAAAAGCTACAGTTTCACATTAAATTAGGTACTAAATCTCAGCTTGTAAACAACGATTCCCAGCAACTCAATAATTATCTCAGCAACATTTTTGCTCATGAAAATATTTTCTTGTTTCAGAATGCCAGTGCAAGTGAAGGTAATATGATCCACCTTTTCATACTAGTAGCAGCTAATCGCGATTTTTTTGCAATATTTGTCGCAGTAGAAAAGTAGTAGCTAGGTAACCTTGTATCGGTGATTATAAAATACAGATATAAGGTGATAAATTATAATAAACTTTGACAAAGATTCATAAATACGAGGTTCGTTTAACAAGTAAGGTAAATTTCCCGCTAGATGGCGCCAAAATTAACTTTATAATATATGGCCAAGAAGTAGCACTCTTCAAACTAACCTCTACCACGCTTCAGCCAAAATTGACGCTTAGTTTGCGTTTGGTATACGTTTGAAGTGAGCGTCTCAGTAATTTTTCGAAAAATGGACGCCCAGTTGAGGTCACCACTTCGAATATGGTGGAAAAAACTAATCATATAGTTGAAGCAGAGCGCCCAATCAAGGTACTTGAGATTTCTAAAGCTGCAGGCATCTCCACTAAACGAGTCTATAACATCTTACACGAAAAACTGGAGGTTGAAAAAGTGTGTGCAAGATGGGTGCCGCGATTGCTGACTCCGGATCAAAAACGCAACCGAAAAGACGTTTCAGCGCAGTGTTTGTCAAAGTTTAATCGGAATTCGCAGGACTTTTTGCGTAGATTCGTGACTGTGGACGAAATCTGGATCTACCACTACGCACCGGAGACAAAGCAGCAGTCAAAGTAGTGGGTACTACCTGGTTAAAATTCGACAAAGAATTCGAGGACTGTTTTGTCAGTTGGAAAGGTGATGGCCACAGTATTTTGGGATTTCCAAGGAATTATCCCCATTGCTTACTTGGAGAAGGGTGAAAATATAACAGGAACATACTATGCATCATTATTGGACTGTTTGAAGGTCGAGCTACAAAAAAAAACGGCCACGATTAGCACATAAAGTGCTGTTTCATCAGGACATTGCACTGGCTCACATCTCGGCAATCGCAATGGCAAAAATACACAAACTGAGCTTCGAATTGATTCCTCATCCACCCTATTCTCTAGACTTTGGAATTTGGAATCTCGTTGGACTGAGTGTGTAGCCCTCGAAGGAGACCATATTGAATAATGAAGGGAAACATTTCAAAAAAATTTTTGTTGTTGCTTTTTTACCAAACTTACCAAGCGAGCCTCGTATTATGGATTGATAGAGGGTGGTAAAGGTTAATAAAGGGTAATTTGAAAAAAATGATAGAATGCCAGATTCCGTTTTTTCACTTGCATTAAAATATAGGTTATACTACCGAAAAGGTCGCCAAAGAAGCCTTGATACTTACCCTAGGAGTTTCTTTTACATACCAATTGAAAGTCGCGAAAGGATTTTTAGCGAAGATTTACAGAAATTAAATTATGAACATTTTTTACTTTTTTTCAAATCAGTTTTTTTAAATCTCGAAAAATGTTGATTTGAGATAAAAGTGTTGGAAATAAAAGTGGTAGATTTCGTTGCAACAGGGCGGGAGTGGTGTGAAGCACACCCCTGCCCCCACTCATGCCGAACCCCTTTTCCAAGAGACCCCAAAAAACCACGCGTCCTAGTGTGGGGCATTTTAAGAGTGGGACCTTGAAAGGGGAGGAGAAATGAAATGACACATATTCTGAAGGGTGAGATGGGTGTGGCCCACATACCTGCTTCCACTCATGCCGAACCTCTTCTTCAAGCACCTCCCCTTCCCCAAAAAAAACAACGCGTCCCAGTGTGGGGCATTTTAACAGTGGAATCTCGAAAAGAGAGGAGAAATATGATGACATATATTCTGAAAGGTGTGAGGGGTGTGGTCCACACCCCTGCTCCCACTCACGCAAAACTCCTTTTCCAAGAGCGACCAAAAAAAAACAACGCGTCCTAGTGTAAAGCAATTAAAAAACGGGACCTTCGAAAGGTGGAAGAAGTTAGTTGATCACACAACTTCAACTAACTCCTCCCACCTTTTCAAGGTCCCGCTTCCAAAATTCCCCACACGAAGATGCGTGGTTTTTTGGAGGGCTCCTGGAAAAGGGGTTCGGCATGAGTGACAGGAGGGGTGTGGCCCCCATCCTGCTAACCCTTCAGAATATGTGTTAACTTATTTTTCCTTTCTTTTTAAGGTCCATACTTTAAAATTAATTAATATTTTACAAAATTGAATATGTATGTAATTTATACTCTCCTTTCTACGGTTTGAGGGCCACCGCTCCCTTCATATTCTTTTACAACCACTTATACTACCTTATCTTTCTTCAAGATCCTTGCACATGATTACCCTTTTGACCTTACCCTACTCATGCCCCTTGCTTTCTCTCCTCTCTTTCAGCCTCATTATTCAGCTTGCCCCTTGTCCGTTCCAATCCAAGATCCACCTTATTCTGTCATACATGCTCTGACTACCTGTTTCCTCCCCAGTACATCTTTCTAGAACAAACCCCCGGGGTTCCAGCTCGAAATTGCAGACTCTACATCTTTCTGCTTTATCCATTCAGTACCTACACTCTCTCATTCCCTGGCCCACCCTAAATCGTATAGCGTTGTTACACTTACTCTCCTTTTTCACCTTTCTCATGTGTTCTGGTTCTCCTTCCATCTTCCCTACCCTACTATATATACTCGTAGTAACATGTGTTATATCTTGATTCCACGGGTTTTCTCCACCCCTCATCTCCCTCTTCAATTATCCATTCATTCTCTATTTCTTGCCAAGCTCGGTCATCCACCCTTATACCACATTCTCTCCTCGTCTGTTGTCTCTCTTCCTGCCACCTTGGACTTTCCATGTTACTCCTCGTCTCTTTGTTTACCATTTCCCGTAGATATTCTTGTGCTATTCTCCTTCTCTCTCCCCTTCTCAGCTTCTCCTCAAAATTCCATTCTCTCTTCATTTGCCTAATTACCATTTTTCCTCTACCTAGTTCCTCCCTCAACATATATTCTGGGCAGCACCAGCTCCTGCCCATTACCCATCTAAGAAATCTCTCCTGAAAATTTTCTACTCTCTTGTGTTTCTCCCATCCCCAGATCTCCACTCCGTAGCTTAGAGCTGACCATACTAAGGCGTCACACACTTGCACTCTCATCTTCCAATCGTCCTAAAGCTTTCTTTTCCCTTTATCCCACACCTGCCCTATTACTTTGCTCGCACATTCTATCATTCTCGTCATCTGTAGCTCAACTCCTCCTTTCGGTTCAAACCAGAAAGTTAGGTAACTAAATTCCTCCACTTGTTCAAAACCGTCGCTCCGTATATCTTCCAATCATATTCTGCTTCAGCCCTTCTTTTTCTAAAACACATTATCTTCGTCTTACTCACGTTCACCGTAAAGTCTTTCCTCCTTACGTCCTCCTCGAATGCTCTCATCATCAAACTCATCCCTCTCTCGTCATCCGCTAATAAAGCCATGTCCTCCGCGTGCGCTAAGGACTATACGTTGCTATTTTCCAGTAACGTTCCCCCTTTTCCTTTCTTCTCCAGTTTTTCCTCTAAATCTGCCATCAAGAGGCTGAACACTAGCGGCCTTAGCTTAGCCCTTTCTAATCTCTTCCTGAGTATATCCGTATATGTTTTGTAGCCAACCGACATAAGCGTGATTCCCCTATGGGGACGGCGATTTGTCAAGCTCAACGTAGAGGGCAGTAGTGCGTATGGAGATATGCCTTGTGCGCAGACACAAGGCATAATGGGCATTATTATAATGGGATAATGACTATTATCCACTGTTTCCTCCGTTTTTTATCATTCGAAAAGCGATGTCCTCCTTCATTTTTGCACCCGAATGCCACACACATACCTGGCATTTTGAAAATAATGCTAAAAATAAACACCTCAACACTGCGTTATCACGTTCTAATATAATGTAACTAGCAGACGATGCCGCCGTGTATATCTCCACGCGCACTAGCGACCCTAGCGACCGCAAGTTAGTGTTGCAACTTCGAATAAAAAACATCGATGTAGCATCGAAAGAAACCATCGATGTTTCCGATATATCGGGTCATCTTTAAAAAACATCGATGCATCGAAAAAAAAGCATCGATGATTTAAAAATAATATTCTTTTAATGTAAAATATTAAATATTTAATATAAATATATATTAATATTAAATATATGATAAAATAAAAAATATTATATAATATAAATATATATGATATAAATATAATATATTAGTGGTTGATTCTGAACCAATTTATTCAGATTTTTATTTATTCAGATTTTCCAAATAGGAAAAGAAATAATCCAAAAAAACATATTTTTCAAAATTGCTGATATTTTAAAAACATCCTTTGTAACAATATTTTAATAAAAAAGGATTCTTATGAGAGGGCTGGTTTGGGTTGACTCTTCCCACTTCCCACTAAAGAAGATTCGTTCCAATCTTCAGGGTTGCTTATAATACTTTTGAGAGTTCTTTTAATTAAAGGCAAACAAAAATTTTTTACATCAATTTATCGGAAGAATCCTTTTTTATTTAAATGTTGTTACTAAGGGTGTTTTGAAAAATTAGCAATTTTAAAAATGTGTTTTTTTATCATTCCTTTTCCTTTTTGGAAAATATAATAACCTGAATAGATTGGTTCAGAATCAACCACTACCTTTAGATCTGGGCACTACGATCTATTTTCCTAAATCGTCATATTTTGCTCTCCGCAATTAAAATTTTTTTCTGCTTTCTCAAATCTCAAATCTCTAGAGAGAATAAAATCACCACGTGGCACGTGCCTTCACTTTTTCACTTTTCAGCCTTTTCAGTTTCCACTTTCACATGGTTTCGGCAACGCCTAAGCTTATTGGTTACTAGTGCAGACGCTGCTTCTAGCCTCTTCTCCAGTTTTAGTATGTGCATCCATTTTTACATAGAAAGTGGGTGCGCAAATTTACACCGGAAGAAAGGTTAGGGCTCTTCACACGATTGGAAATTAGCGACTTGCGCAAGTCAGTCAGTCATTTCCGGCATTTTTTCTATTCGCTGACAGGAAGGCTGCGTCTTGTGATGCCTTGTTTTGTTCCACCATGGTGAAAGACGACGTTTTGGTTGTCTAATTTGAAAATTTGTTAACCTATCCTTATGCTCTTTACATATGGCACGGAGGCAAGAGGAAAAGGCCAAAGGCAAACGCAAGCAAACGATTGTAGAGAATTTTGAATTCTGTAAATAGATAAGTAGAATAGATTTTTGCAAGCAGATATGGGAAAGTGGGGTAAATATCTAAAAAAGTATTCGGAGAGCTGGGAGAAAGACCGTGAACTCAAAAGTATATACGTCTTATAACAACTTATCATAACCTCCCTTTTTTATTTATTTAATTATTATATTTTAATGTCATAGTAATATGATTACATATAGATTGGATCGAACCGTCAAGTGAAAGCGATGTTTTGCAGGGGAAGCCAGAAGCTTATTGTAATTTATGCAAAGTGCATCTTAGAGCGCATAAGAATGACCTTCTGAAACATGCAAAAAGAGCCAAGCACATTGCACGTCAAAAAAATCAAAATAGAGTTGAACAACCAAGCTTGCATAATTATGGAAATATTACAACTACTATTGTTGTAAATTAATGAAATTGCAAAGACTAGCTCAAATTGACGCGCTGAGTGCGATTTTACTAACACATTTTCTAAATTCTAACAGTTTTAAAATTTCGTTAATATTTTTGACAATTAATATATAATTTTATGATTATGACTTATCTTTATTCTTCGCTTTATTTTTCTTTTTATATTTCCAGCTTATGTGCAAGTGAATGAAGATACCACAATTACAGATTTGAAGTTAGCAGTCTTTGTGGCTCCGCACTCTTCTCTTAAAAGTATAGATCATTTAGTTAGTTAGTTTCTCTCGTTTACTTTGTAAGAATTTTAAATTTTGTCATGAATACATTTGTATTTTTTTATTTATGAATTTTTTACGAAAACGTTATTTACGAATCTCTTTTATTTAATCAGTTCTGCCCTCTTTGTCATCTTTAAATTATATTTATAAATTTTTTGGTATAAACCACGAAATAGGGCTTCTCATTTAAACTTTGTATGGGCTT
Organism: Melikaiella ostensackeni; assembly: GCA_032362435.1. Taxonomy (NCBI): domain Eukaryota; kingdom Metazoa; phylum Arthropoda; class Insecta; order Hymenoptera; family Cynipidae; genus Melikaiella; species Melikaiella ostensackeni. The sequence continues at coordinate 46,059,614 of JAUMHM010000031.1, read as the reverse complement.
TTTGGGGTTTTGAAACTTCCGCGCTTTTTTGGCTACTCCTGCATCCTCTATTCGAGACTTTGTTGGGTGGTAATCTGGCAACACTATACGCAGCCTCCAATCCGCAATTTGCACAGCTGTTAGAAGAAGCTCTGGCGCTACGACATGATTCTTTTGGCTTTTTTTCGGATTTGACGTATATTTCTGTCTGTATTGAATAAAAGTAAATAGAATTAATAAAAATAAGTGCAGTGAAAATTTTTGATTTGAGTGTAAAGTGAATTTAGTGTCAATAGAAGGCAAAGAAAAGTGGTACCTCAAGTTAAAACATGCTTTGTATTTTTCAGAGTGCGAATATTCCATCAAGTATTTTCAAAACTGAAAGTAATAAGAGTAAACGAGTGTATGTGAAATTCAATAGCGATACAGTCGTGTTCGCGGAATGTGCAGCCAAAAAAGATTTATGAATTTTGAGGTTAGGGTAAATTTATTGTTCTTTCGAGGGCGCAGGAGCGGCCTACCTACATGGGGATTTGATACGGAATAAAATACAGGCCTGAAAAGAGCCTTAATTATTTTAAAGGCACATAATAGGGTGCCTGGCACGGGCCGTGTGAGATTGCCACGTACTGTCCTTTTCACTTCGAGCATGACGATACACTTTCAGGGCCTGATAGGAATCACTTATCCGGGCCTTAAATATCATAAGGCATCCTAAGCAGGACCTGGTACTGCCCGGATTTAAATTTCCGCACAGGATTGGAACAAATAACTACAGCTTTAAATACTGGAACATATATCAATTAAATTCAAATTTTACCTGGAAGTATGAATAAAACATTTCTTATTATCAAATGTTCTTTGGTCAATCTTTCCATTTTTTTTATTAAAAACAAAAATCTTTAAGATCAATGTGAAATTCACTTTCTTACGAAGATTTTTTTATTATTCTAAGATGAAAAACACTATTAAGTTATCTATGTCTTTGCATAGCAACCTTTTTGACCAAATTCAAAGAGATTTATTTTATTTATTGGTATTCTCATTAAAAGTTTCTTCGTTATCTTTTTTTTTGTTGAAGTCGAAGCATATTTTCTTGCTAATATGGAATATCTTTTTGGAAAAAACCCATAAAACTTGCATTCTATCAATAAATCCTTCTGTAATGCATCCAATCTAAGTTTTTACGAATTGAATATATTCTTTAATACCCCTACACCAGACTTTTAGTAACATCTTTCATGAAATTGAATTCCACCAAATTTTATCAATTACACTGAAAATCATATTAACCAAAACGGGAAAATAAGAATAGATCAAATAATTTTTTTATATAACTTCCTGCATATAAAATAAAGAAAATTGTAATCTAATGTTTTGCAAACACTTCATCACAACACTAATTGAACAAACATTTCAATGATTTTTCGGAATTTGTTTAATTTTGTTGATTTTATTTTTTTTTCTAAAGATAAAAACATTAATCTACTTTTTTGATGTAATTTTTTTTTAATTTTGAGAAAAATTCTTCACTGGGAAGAAAATTCAGAAAGAAGAAGTGTAGCCATCGAGAGATGGTCGAAAACTGTCTTTTTCTTCCTCTTTTTTCTTTTTTATTTGTATATTTATTATAAATTTGTCTCTAATAAAACAGAAAATCGGGTAGCCTCAAAGTCTTATTTTTATTTGTGAACTTTTTGGATGTTTCTTTTTCATTACAGAAAAAATTTTCATAAGAAAGTAGATTTTATTTCAATCTTCAAGAAGAAAAAGGAAGCTTTTATCTATTAAAAAGATTTCTTCTCTCAAAACTTCTTTTCAAGCAGGAATATTCTAAGCAAAATTGTATTTACAACTGCTCAACTTTCATTTTGGCTAATAAAAGTATTTTAGTTTTTAACCAGTCAATATTTGAGAATTTTCAATTAAGAGTCGTAAAAAAATAACTGTTTCAAACCAAAATCTTTGAGGATGGAAATTTTGATTCTAAACTGTAAAGTAGGGTGGGCTAAAAACCGCAAAGTTTGAAAAGTGCAATGTGCTCTTGGAAATTGGTGTTCCTTTTTGAAGAAAAGGAAATCCTTTGAAAAATGTAATCCAATCGGATAAAATCTTGCAATGCCGCAACGAGATTAAAAATTGAACTCTAAATATCTTCGGCATTTTCGTGATTACAAAAAAATATTTAGGGCAATATTAGGCTAATTTTTTTTTGTAAATGTAATGGTGATGTGTACTTCAATAGAAAAAAATTTAGACACATTTTTTGCATGATTTACTTTTACTTCTAATAATTAGGCTTTTAGTTTACCTAGATTTCTAGATATTTTCAACATGTTTATTTAGTCCTTTCAATTTGCGTTCAAATAAAACTTCAAACAAAAATAATAAGAATAGAATAGAATTAGAATAATTGTTAGAAGAAAAGGAAATGATGTAAAAAAAGTGTTTAAAATTTTTTCTATAAAAGTACATACCACTATTATATTTACAAAAAAAAATTAAGCTAATATTGGCCTAAACATTTTTCCGTAACCACTAAAACAACAAAGATATGTGTTTAAAGTTTAATCCTTGATCTCGATGCGGGAATGCAAGATTTCATCCGATGGTATTACACTTTTTAGAGATTTTCTTTTTTTCAAAAAGGAACAAGAATTTCCAAGAGCACATTGCATTTTTCAAGCGTTGCAATTTCGGAATCGACCTACTTTGAAGGTATAATACAGAGCAATATAAAAATCATGTGATGAAGTTTGAAACATTCAAAAATTGGAGTTTGAACTACGGAAGTTTAAAAGCGAAGTTTTTAAGACTTTAAAAATTGTTTTGAATTATATTTGCCTCATACTTTTCAAAATGTAAACACTTTAAACTTTAAACTTTCAAATTCAACAACTTTAACTTTAAATCGTTCAGAGCTGAACAATTTTTAATTGGAATCATGAAAATTATTTTTGAATTCGAATAATTTGAAATTAGAATGTTGTATATTGGAAGTCTGGAAACGTAAACGTTTAAATTTCTACGTTTTGTAATTTAAAGTATTTAAATAGTTAAAATGCAATTTTTTTATTTGAAGCATTCCATAACCGCAAATGCCAAACGATGAACTTCTTCAACTTTTTTGTTCACCATGTAAATACAGGATTGTCAATGCCAGTGAAGCATTCAAAGATCAAATATGTATTTCAAATATAAAACGTCTAAAATTTAAAAATTTAAATAAGAGCTTTATCAGTTTAACAACCTTAAGTTTGAACCATTCAAAATTGAGCAAGTTAGAATGGAAGAATATCGAGGTCACAAAGTTCAAAATTCAAGTCTTTAAAACTGAACAATTTTTATTAATTTATCAATAGGATAATTTTAAATTTGAACATTCAAAATTTTATACTTAAAAATGTTGATATTTCAATTTCTACGGCTTATTATTTAAATAAACTTTGAAAAATTCTAACCTGTTGTGAAAGGTTCACGAATAAGCAATTTCAAACGAAATTTCCAAGAATTTGAAAATTATTTTGAATTATATCTGCCTTATACTCGTACTTTTAAAAATTCAAACACTTAAAATAAAAAACTTTAAGATTCAACAACCTTAGCTTTAAATGGCTCTGAGCTGAACAGTTTTTTAATTGGAATCATGACAATTATTTTTAAATTCGAATAATTTGAAATTTTTTAATTTAATTTTAATTTTTTTTTAATGTATAAATTAGACAAACTGAAGTTTGAACCATTCAAAATTGAGCAAGTTAGAATTTATAAATTTTATGAATTGTGAAAATTTTCAAATTTTCAAATCGAATTCAAAGTCGCCAAGTCTTTAAAACTTGAGAATTTTTATTAATTTATCAATTGGGCAATTTGAAATTTGAATGTTACAAATTGTATAATTTAAAATTATAAAGTTTAATTTTCTACGGTATATAATTTCAAAAAAATTTGAAAAAATTTATAGCAATTGTGAAACGTTCACAGAATAAACAATTTTATACCTTTATAGTTGTACCTACAATTTCTTTATGCGAAAAATTGAAAATTCTAAAATTTTCATTTCGGAAGAGTTTATTGAAAATTTGCATTCCAAGGCGTTTTTAATTAAAAGCATTTAAGAATGAACAAAAATTTAATCTGAAGTTCAAGTTAGGGTTATTCAAACCCTTTATAATTGAATAACTTTTAATTAAAAACGTTCAATTTTTTGAATTTTATATATTTAAGCTTGAACGTTCGACATTCTTCGATTTCAGATTTAATCATATAATTACAAAATCTATAATTTTCAATAAAGCATTCAAAATTGAGAATGCGAAATTTAAAAGAGAAATAATTTCATTTGAAAAATTATTAATATTGAAAAAGTTTGAATATTTTTTCAAATTGGGAACATTCAACATTGAATAATTGAAAAATAACACGTTCAAATAACTGAATTGTTTCAAGTTTTCTAGCTTCAGAAATTAAGTTTCACGAATTAAGAACATTTGTAATTTACCTGTATCTAATAAAAACGTTAACTATTCATAATTGGACAATTTCAATTCATTAAATATTTCGATTTTGAAAAATACAAAATATTTATACAATATTATTTAAAAACCTAAATATTAAAAAAATCGAATTCGAAGCATTCATTACGAAACGATTTGTAAAAAGAAAAGTGTTGCAAACCGAAAAAATTTAGACTAATAAATTGCAATTCATGATATTGATACCATAAAAAATTGAACCATTTCATGACTGTTCTGACCTTGAAAAGTCTTTTTTTGGCTGATCCTTGATTTTTTTTCTGATTTATACAATCCAGCTGTAAATAGATCTTTCTTAGATTTTACTTTTCCCATTATTCATAGAAAAATTAAATGGTAGACCATGCTTTAAAAAAAATTTTAAACAGTTTGCCAAAGGGGTAATATTAATCTCGCTGAGAGTTTCTTTGAAAAAAATGTCAATCAAATGCCAGAGAAATTCAGAGTAATAATTATTTCCCCCTGTAATACATTTTCTCGTATGTAAATTTTCAATAAAGCTTTCACTTTCTTAGATCAATTTTTCTATGCCTCATAATTAGCATGATATATTAATTTCTGATATTCGCAAGAAAGAAACCTATTTCTTCAAGTAATTATAATTATAATTATAATCTCTATTCAAATCTCTGGCTCCCCGGCATAATGACACAAGTCACTTTATCGCGAAATTGAGATTTTTCTGAAATAATAATGTTCGATTAGGCCCTTTTCATTTGGCCAGACCCAAAATCCCGAAAACTGTAACCCTCGCCCAGAAAAACGATGTGCCTAATGACACAAGTCAGCTCTCTGAAA
>JAUMHM010000031.1:46036765-46054202 GCA_032362435.1 Melikaiella ostensackeni | reverse complement strand
CCCCCCCCCCCCCCCCCCCCCCCCCCCCCCCCAGCACAGAAATATTACGGATCCTAACAATATGGTAGAAGGGAGTCTAATGTTTCAAAAATCATCCTTACGTAATGAATTAATTTTGATTAATTAATTAATGAACGTTCCCTTATCAATATAACGAAAATGAATGGAACTGAGTAGTAGAAACTATAGCAAATCAAAAATCAAATCACACAACCTTCCCATGTGATGAAGTAGTTCCTATAATTAATTGCATAGAAAATGATAGGTTTTTATGACAGAGTGAATGAATGAAGGAAGGAAAGCCTTTATTTGAAACGATTGGCGAATAAGGTTCGATTCTAATTTTAAATAACCGGATTCTGACTGGTATCAACGTCGAACCCGTTGGTAACATTGTACCTAGCGTATACCGAGAAATTCGCAACCCTATTTAGTTCGAGATACTTGAAACCCCGTACGTAGAATCGTGATGGCGGCCTTGCTCACGAGCGAACTCGTCGTTCGATCTCGCGGCCCTGAACTAACCACCGCTGCAATCTCAGCCCCTGTCAGCCGTTACTCACCTGTCTTGTTCCCCTTCTTCGTTTTCCTCTACCGTCTCCTCCCCCTCCTCCCACTCCTCATCTTCTTCTTCTTCATCTACTTCTACTTCTTCGGCTTCTACTTTTCTTCTTCTTTTTCTTATTTTTTCTTATGTCTTCTGATCTCCTCCTTACCTAGTGCAGCTTAACTCGCATTAAGACGCATTTGAGCAGATGCAGCTCAAGGTCCCGCGGAGGTGAAAATAAGCGACTACACTTAGCGATCGATTAATAGTCCACGGTGACATATGTTTTTTCAATTACTCTATACACACGCACACGCTGCTCTTAATTAATCTGGAAAACAAAGGTATGTTTTGAATGGAGGTGGTTTAGCTTAGCAGGGATTACAGCCGGTCCTCTATTTCCTCTATTTTTAAATTTTTTTGTACTTTCTCTATTTTTAGACGAACACACAAATTTTAAAAAAATGTTGTTCGCGTACCAAAACCAAAAATTATGCATTGGGATCATATAAGGATATAAAGAAAGATCATAATTTGATCAGTTTGTAATTATTGAATGTTTGCGCGCTGTCGCAATAAAAAAAAACAAAGCTTTAATTCACAAAACACTGAATTCTGCCTTTAATAAAACAATCTTTCACGTTTACACTGGAACCTCCATTTAGCGACGGTTTTGGGTACGCCTTGCAATGACCGTGACTCCGTTCCAAGATTCTCTATGATGTAAGTCAGACTTGTCCAGAGAGGAGAAATTCCAGGAATTTTTCTCGAGACTGCTCAATTGACAGATGTGAGTTTTCGCCCTCCACTGGCCTGTGCTCACTACCAGTGAGTCTTGGTGGTGGTTTATGTCGCGTGCTCTCGTGATATAGATTCGGGGGTCCAGTAGAGCAGAGACGTTTCGAATTAGACGCTTTGGGGCGACTGAGTTGGAATTTAATTTTTTATTTTAATATTGTAAAATGTACCTCAAATCAAACGCAAATTTTTGCTCACATCGTGCCGTAAAAAATTATATTTTTATTACAGGAATATGATTTTATTAATAATTAAATTAATTTGAAAATATGAATGTTAATTATATCATTATATTACACTTTAGTAATGATAAATAAAAGAAATGTACATGCGCTGTAACTTTTAATAGGTGTATTGAATGATTCTTATTTAGAATAATTTTGACAATTTCTTCGTAAGTCGATATTTTATAAAATTGTCGAAATCATTTATGTGGAATATTTACAAGAGCTCATACACTTAATATAGGTTTATTGCAATAAACTGTAGAGAATTTGTTTGCGACTTTTATAATTTTTCATTTCAGAGCATTGCATATTTAAATTTTAAAGATGCCCTTAGATTAGATTTTTTGAAGTATAGTTAGTGCTAGTTAGTTAGTAGTTAGTTCATACTTTCAAAGTAATTCAATTATTAATAAAATAATATTCTTGTGAAAAAAAAATAATTTTTTTAGGGCAGGATGTGAGTAAGGATTTGTGTTTCATTTGAGGTAATTTTTACAACATTGAAATTAATATTAAAAAATTTCAACTTAGTCGACCCAAAGCTCCTACCTCGAAATGTTTCTGCGGTACTGGACCCCCCATTCTACTTAACGAGAGCGACCACCACCTCAGGTCTCTCGGGCTGAGCAAAGAGAAGTAGTGGCGGAAGTGTAACATATGGCTTTTGAGCAAGTTTCTCCTCCCTGGACAGGCCTGATGTAAACAGCCCGGGCCGTCTGAACCAGTGCTCCCAACGCGGGCTTCGTGCGGTACTGCGCATGCGTGGCGCATGGCGTTTGATTGAATGCTTTTCGCGCGCTACTTGAAAGGCTAAAAAATATTTTTTTTTGTTTATTATAAATAATGGCTTTCAACTTACAGATTTATCCATTAGATTAAAATTAAAAATAATTGAATCACTATTCTTTAAGTAAAAAATATACTTTACTAGAATGATAAATCATAAACATTATAATATATATTATAAATATTGTAATAATTTACAAATTTTTAATATGATAAATAAATAAAGCATATTTTTATTTACAGAATAGTTGAAAAGAATAGTTACAAAGCCATTATTTATAATTGATAAAAAAATATACATTCTTCAGCATTTTAAACAGCGCGCAAAAAGCAACCCGCGTTGGGAGCACTGGTTGCGAACTTTAAAATATCCACTTACATACATATATATTTTTTCTACAAAATATGTATGTAATTTAATTGAATAAAAATTTTAGCATGGGTCTTGATGAATGTTATCTTTGAAAAATGTTTTAAAGCCCAAACATAACCTAAAAAAAACCTGTTCTACTTGATGAATGATATGCATTCAATTTGTCTGAGACAAGGGTGAATCAATTATTTAGCTTTTTTGATGATCAAATTTTGCTGTTACACCTTAAAATATTTGTTTGTCTGCCTACTTACTTCTTCTTTAATGGTTGGCCCGGATTTTGGATCACCTCTGTCTCTTATTTGCTGAAACCATTCTAACAAGACAGCATCCAAAACCACATTATCACTTGTTTTCGACGTTTTTTTCTTCATATATTCATAACTTTTAACCTGATTCCTTAACTCAGGTTTTCGAGCTAACACATCCTTGTACGTTGTCTCAGCGATACCATACTTCTGTACTGTAGACTGTTTTGAGGCACCCGATTTCACTTTTTCCACAAGCTCGTATTGCTTTTCGAACGTTAAACTCTTATTTTTTGACATTTTTGTAATGCATAACCAAAACACTGAAAGCGAACTGACGAAATCATCCGGTTAGGGTACTGCCCGATTCGTCGCTACGGTACTGTGAAATTGCGCCGGACGCACAGCGCCTCTTTCTCGTACCCTTGAACCCCTTATCAGCGAATGCGAGCCGGCTGAAATTCAACGAACACGGTAAATGGAGCCCGGTTAAATGGGGGTTCCAGTGTATTAGAAAACTGTTTCAAATATTTTGAAACTTTACTGATAAGAATGTATCTTTGAAGAACTGTAGGCTTAAAGATTTCAGGATTAACGGATTCATTGTTGGATCTCAATTTTCATATTCAGGGTGTTAGCTTGGTCAATTTTTATCCAATTGGAAAATTTTTTTCCTGTAAAGCACTACCTAGTAGGACTGCACTTTGTCCAAGTTTGAGTTCGATTAGTATCATTTTTCAGGGTGGGTACACTTGAGAGAAAATGCCCCATGTATATTATGTTAAAATTCTCATTTCTATCCGTTGGTTTGGGACAGATCACAAAAAGACATCTTTAAATTGGTCGGGTGGAAAAAAATGTGATCGGGCGAAAACCAGGAAAAACCCCGGGAATTTAAAATTGCCTGATCACTAGACACCTTGATATTCCGTGGAATTTAATCATTCTAAAGGCAATTTTTTTTTAAGCGGAAGGAAGGGCACAGAACTTCGTCCTCATAGAACCGTGAACAACATTTTTTTGAAACTCATAAACGCAAAAATAAGCACTAAAAAAATCTGACATTTATGTATTTTTTTATTGTCTTAAATTATTATTTTTTCCGGTGTATTTTTATTAGTGGAGAGCTCTCAGGTGTTCAAAAATATGTCGTACTTACCTAGGAAAGAATAATTGAAGAAACACAAAAATAACTACCTTAAAATCCTGATGTCTCAGTTTTTGATTCCTTGGACCTGCAGATTTTTTCCTCATGTATTGTTATCAGTAAAAAACTCTCGGATGTGAAAATGTTTTTTTTAAAGCCAACTAGAAAAATATAATTTAAAAAGACACAAAAATGAATTTATGGAAAACATGTTGCCTCTATGTTTATAATTCCATGGACTTATACATTTATTTTCTAGTGTATTTTTATCATCGAAACACCCTCAGATGCCAGAAACAATATTCAATTCCAGCTAAAAAACATAATTAAAAAAAATAAAAATTCAATATTTCCAGACTTCCCTGTATTTACATTAATGAGTTCCTATACTTATAAAATTTTTTCTGGCATATTTTTTCCAGCAAAAGGCCCTAAAATCATGAAAAAATTCTATCAACATTTCTGTAGGTCTTAAAATTATTTCAAATCGAAAATGAACCTGTGGTGTCGCAATGAGGTCAAAAATGTTCAATTTTGAGAATTTAAAAAAAATTCCCTATGGGTACCGTAACAGGGGTCTAAGCTGGACGTGTGGAGTAAAGCGGGAAACCCACTTTTCATTCAAAGAAAGCAATAGCAAGTCATGAAATGCAAAGATTTCGTCTGTCCCACTTCACCCTACGGTGTCTCCACCCGTTTTTCAACCAAAATAAAAGCAATATAGTTCGCAAAATTCAAGATTTCGTGTGTCCCGCTTTCCCCGTTTTTTGTCCCGCTTAGCCGCATCTTACGGTATGCAAATTATGGTAATTTTTGTGTGTGTACAGTTCTTAGTATTAAATGCTAATAATAAAATGGTTATGCCAGCATAAAACTGATAGAATGACTTTCTTATATTAACAGAAACTTTTTGAAAATATTGGAAGAAATGAAAAAGGTGGGGTTTTCCTGAAAATCTTCTTTTCGTATTTTCAAAATTCGATGAAAAAATGAAGAATATTTTTTAGAAAGCCTCAACTTTTTATTTTTTCCCCATATTTGTTTACAGTTTCGGCTTATGTAAGGAAGTCATCATATCAGTTTTATGAGAGCATAACCATTTTTGAGGCCGCAAAATTAATTTTTTTATTAATATAATTTTTGATTTTTTCTCTTAAACGATGCAAGACATCACAAAAAAGCAACAGGTATTTTTTTTAGAACTCTTCTAGATGCGCAAACTTTCTTCTGACACCCTAAGCTGGACCTGATTTGAAACGGCATTGGTCTATGTATTCCTCATTTTCGAAAATTTAAAATGTTGAAATTTTTTGGTATGGAGATCGGTTCTAATTGTATTCTCTTATTGTTACTATTGCGATTTGCGGCTTTATAGTCGCTGAACTTGGAAGTGGCGTAGGCGTTGCTAAGCGATAATGCTAGAATATCCGACAATATATTAATGAATAAAAAGTAGAATTTATTGCCCTAATAAATAAGTTACTCTTACGATAATACACTAATAGCAAACTTTGTTGGGCTTCGCTCAAGCCCTTGCAAAGATTCTATGTTAATCACCAGGAAATATTGATTCAAAGAAAATTTGCTTAACAATGATCGGTATTATGTAACGAAACACTGATATTTATAGGTTCCGTAAAGCTTTCGTCGGGTTGGTAATTTCGCGTTCTCACTCGACATTTACGATTGAGCGAACCAGAACTAGTCCTCAAACAAGTGCAGGTGAATTTTATTAAAAATATTGCTTATCAATTGAGGGGTCGCTACGGTCATCGTGTTCACTGTAAAAACTATAAGGGTTCCTTTAAAATTTTACCGTCAAACTAAAAGAGTACATTAGTGCCATTTTTATGAAAAATGAGTTTTTGATATATCTTTGTTAATAAATATTATTGGTCGCTATTATTTATTGCAAGAAATGACGGTTTGAAATTGAGGAAAGTCGCAAAAGTTGAGAAATACAAGAGAAAAAGATGCATAAAGTACTCTGTAGTTGGCTAAATTTGTGAAAGGCATTTCATAGGGGAAGCAGTTTCACGGGGGGAAATTAGCATTGTATCAGAAACATGTTACTACGAACACGGACGATAAAATCTTTACCAGACGTAACACTAGCATTTTTTCATAAAAGTTCCTCGTTCTTTCCTTCACGTTTATCCTGAATTACCGACCACGCTCCATGTATTTTTTTCCCGCCTTCTTATTTTTAAACTAGGTAAGAATTCGGGGTGAGCTTTTGAGAAATCGAAAGAAATATATCAACCCACCGCTATCTGACCCGTTGAAGTTTGTATTTTTAAAGGCAAAGTTGTCTTTCATAAATTTTTCATAACAGGATTGCTACAAGACCTGGAAGACCAGAAAAAGTCATGACATTCTGAAAAATTTCTGGAAAACTTTAAAAAGTCATGGAATGTTGAAAAAGTGACCGGCATTTTTTTATTCGTACCTGTTTCAAAGTCTTAATGATTATTTTAGTTCTTACGGTGTCAGTCTGTTTGTACGTCTATATGTCTGTCTGTTTGGTTACTTGAATGTGTAGCCACGCTAAATTTTGAAGGATTTGTCAAATTAAATCAGCCTTTGGTACACTTCTTTAGACTTGAAAAATTAAGGTCAAATTCGTTAACCAGGTTAATCTAACAAGATTTAAAAAAAATTTATAGCATTTTCAAAATAAAAAAAATTGCTCAAGAGTTTCAAAAATTTTCATCAAAGTTTATCGTAGATGACAAAAACACTTTTTAAGGTCACGAAGTTGAAATATTAAATTCTGAGGCCTGGATTCAAAAATCCGTATTTTTATAATTTTGAACTGTTAATTGTATTTGGTATAAAAAGTTACAATTTTAAAAATATTCAAAAATAAATGTTACTTTTAAGCCTATTAGAAACTAGCGATCCACTTTTTGCACATTTACTCCATTTTTAAAGTTAAATTTCTAAAATATTGTCTCTTTTTTCACTTTTTTCAAAATTTGTTCACTTATTTTGATTTTAAATGATGAATTATGAATTTAAGACGTTCATAAAATATTCCAGATTGTAAAATGAAACTGAACCATTTCAAATTGTAAAGGTATACATTAAATTTTTTAAATTGTATGGTTTCAAATTTAAATCATTCAAATTTAATTCATCAAAATCTGAAACATTTCTTTCTGGCATTTGATGAATTGGATAATTTCAAGAGAAGCATTGAATATGACACAATTTCAAGTTGAAAAAAAAACTAAAAATTTTGCAATTTTAAACTTAAGGCATTTAAGATTGATCAATTTAAAATTCGAAAAATTTCTGAATCAAATATTTACAAATATTTAACTTGAAAATTTCCGAATTCAATGTTTTCAAAATTGAATTTCAAAAATTCATTTTAATTTGAAAACGTTCCAAGATGAATAATTTTAAATTAAAAATTAAAAATTGCACAATTTCAATTTTAAATCGTTCAGAATTGTACAATTTCTAATTAAAAGCTTTAATAGTTGAGAAATTTTCTTTGCTTCATTTTGAATTGTGTCAGCTGGGTCCAAAAAGGAGAATATCGAATTATTTCGTTGAGATCGTTTTATTTTTTAAACAGAACCGTCTGCATAACCTAATTGTTGAGCGAGAAGCGCGAGTGTCGCAATGAGAATGTAATCGTCAAAGCCGCAGGTGCTTTGAGAACCGTCTTCAAAGTCAAATTCCAGTTCCAATTTATGTTTCATTGTAGTTTATCAGGGGTTTGAATCATAGTTTACGATTTAAGTTACAATATTTATAACATTCGAAAAATGAAGTCGAAATGCATGCATTAAACGTACGAAAACGAGCGCAAAGCGCGAGATCACCCCTTGCGCGCCCTAGGCGCGCTCAATCTTGGCGCAAAGCGGGCACATTTTTATTGAGAAAAATAACATGTTTATAATTCCAGAATTTCAAAACATTTTATAACAATATTAATGAGAATATTTAAAATTTCAATAATTGTTTAAAAGCCGTTTATATTTACATTGATTAATAATTGTACAAGAAATTGTTGATACATTAGTCTGTGACCAGTAGAATGTGATGTAATTGAATATATAGTTGACCGGATTATTAAAAAGGAGACCTGGAATTTTTCCAAAAGTAGACCTTGAAAACTTGGAAAAGTCATAGAATTTTGAAACCTAAAATTTAAAAGCGATATTTTTTCAGTTCATAAATAAGAAGGCGGGAAAACGTACATTGAATGGTCGGTAAGTCATTTCGTCATATAATACTATTTGCCCCTAAAGGTTCTTTTTTCTGATGCAAATTTTACCCAAAAAGAGTTCATGCCTCAAATTTTAAATTCTTCTCGCAAAAATATTTTGAACAATTTTGGGAACTAATTTTCAATTGATCAGAAGAATGTCTTATCTGAATATTCAAAGTACAGCGAAACTTCCATAATTTTAAGTGCTTCGGGACCGAAAAAAACTTCGAATTATCGAAAATTCGAATAATCGAGAATAAGAGTGCACACGTACATAATACGTTTATAATACCTTCCATAAAACGATTATAAGTTTCCCTTGAAGGTGAAACTTCGTCTGATGTGGGCAGTGTGAAACTTTTTTTCAGCTCATATTTAATGCCAAAAAAAGCATAATTAAACGTGAAAATTTTGAAAGGATCACTTAGAAAAAAATGTCTTGAACCAGAAAAACTGTTTTCTTCGATGTTCATGAAAATTTGGTTGAATCAATCAAATTTTGGTTGATTTGATCAAATATTTGATTGATCCATGCAAATTTTCTGGTTGAATCAACCAAATACCCCATCTAGCAAAAGATTTGGTTAAAAGGACCAAAAAATTTGTTTGGGTTAACCAAATATTTTGTTGTCCATATAATAACCATATCTTTGGATGAAGTAACAAAAATTTTGTTAATTCAATCAATTCGTTTTCTGACTGGCGAAAGAATCAGGCAAAGGGAAAAATATGGTTATCTGTAATTATATTGATGCCTACCGTGAAGAAGTGTGAAAACAACGAGAAGTAGAATCCTCCGTAAAGTAAATTTGGTGACCTCAAAATGGACCTTTTCACAGAAGCTTTCAATCAAGTCTAAAGAAGCAATAAGATAGTGTCTTTGTTCAAATCAAAAATGACCTTTCAACAATTTCAAATCAGGTACCCCCATTTTCTCATCCAAAACCCTGAGCAATCTTCCTATGATTCTCATTCGGCAATTAACTTTTAAATCAGATTTAGAAGAAATCTGGACTTTCACATGAGCCGGACAATTATCCGCTTTGAGTGATAGAGGTTATTATCACGGTGGAGCATCTAATATTCTTTGAATTATCGAATTGTCGAAAAATATTAACATGGAAAATATCGAGTTTCAGCTGGGGCCGAAAAAAAAGTTCGAATTGTCGAAAATTCCAATTATAGAGGTGCGAATTATCGAAGTTTCACTGTAACAGCAAATTCGACCGCATCCTACTTTTTAGCAATGTTTTCGCACAGTAGTCGCAGGCATAATTGATATTAGCGGTCAGAGCGATTCGACGATAACGATTGAAATGGCGCGCTTAATTTTTTGCATGGCTGAGAAACGTGCGCCACCAGCAAAAGGGCCGACGCTGTCGTCATTGTCGTCCACTCGATATGGTGGCACAACCGTGTATACTGTATAGTCACGTTGTATACGGTTGGCCGGCGAACACAGGGGAGCCGAGGGTTTGTAAGAAAGCAAACTGTGGAGGAACCGAGGAACTCAGACCGAGATCGGTAGAATACCGGGCAGTCCTTCTCGGCGCGCCGTGCAAGCCCTACGTGGCGCGACGCCGATCTTCAAAGTGGTACCAGTTCGCTTCCGTTCCCCAGTGCCGCGACTGCTCCTTTGGGGTCTTCGCATCCCTCCAAATAAAACGAAAAAAAAGTAAATTAAAAAACTTAGAACGTATCTACAGTTAGTAAAACCTTTATTCGTCGGAACGAAGCTTCCAAAGGAAGAAGCGCATTTCTTCCCTGCGGTACCCGTTCCAGTGTAACTCGTACCTGTGCAGTTAAAAACTCGAAAAACACTAAAAGTGTAGTGTTATTTTTGTACAAGAGGATTATTAGATTAAAATATCAAGAACAACGAGTTGCATTTTGGTGCTGATACAGGTGCTTCACCCGAGAAAACCGCGTGCGGAACTTGAACTTGGTGCGATAATGCGTTCCGGAAGCAGGAGCAGCAGACCGAATCCAGTAAACGTGACCCTCGCGAATATTAAGTACCAGTGAAGAAACTCGAAAGGCGAATTCGCATTCGATGGACCCTCTTTCGCGCTCGATCGAATTTCATCTGAAAATATCGTTCGATGAAGATGGAAGACAAACAAAGATCGGCTGTTCAGCGATCCTTATAGTGAATCCTATTTCTGCAATAAAAAAATCATAGTCCAAGGTTCCAGGAGACCAGGCGGGAGGTCCTGAGTTTGAGAGAACCTGGGAGAACTCGATAAACGGAAATCGGAGCGCGGGATCGGGTGTGTTTGCATGAGGCCCCTCTTTTGGGCCTTGGACTCAACCGGCAAAACGAGAAGACCGGTCGTTCGACCACACGCTCACTCCGTATAGCGTGTCTCGTGCATACGATAGAGTTACGTAACCTTCTTCGCCTCACGCACGCGACTACAAATAAATAATATCCTCGTTGAATTTAAATTTTAAATTGAAAATTCATTTTTTGAGATTATCTTTCTTATCCCTGAGAAAGGGATTTCAGCAAAGGGCCGAGTGTATCCCACCGCTGCCACCATTAATCTTGCTTCACACTCGGGGTTTTACTTTTTTGGAAAATTTATTCGGGTTTCGAGAATTTTAATAAAAATTTGTTTACCAATCTGAATACTTATTTGGAGATTGATTCGGGTGCTTTAAATCGGTGTGACGAAAAATGGCGGTAAAAATCAATTTGACCAGTAATCGATACAAGAACATCATAATATTAATTAATTAATTACCCTGGTCGATGAAATAACATCAATATTTCAAATCAGATAAGATTAAAGGTGGCTGGAGCTTGGGTCTGGAGTTGAGGCGGGTATCTTCGACCCTTGGAATCGATCGCGATCGTTGATCGACAGCATCGGGTCCTGGGACGTTGGTACGATCCGTTATAGGTTAAAGAGTGTGCGAGGGTGAAGAGCGCAGACCGTCATGATCGAGTCTGGCTTCGGACGTCGGACGCTCGCGTCTTCGGGAGGAATAAAATAAGAAGATCCAATCGGCTTTCTGCAAAAGCTACACACACCATAGAAGGGAACTCGGGATGTATCGAAAAGAAATGGATGACGCGGTGCAGAATGGTCCCCCACTGGAGCAGTGGTTCTCATTACGCTCGCTTAATGATAAAGAAGAAAAACGATCCTATACCTTGGGCAGATTCATTCGGACGCGAAGCAGCGTCCGACGCGAGTTGAAGCGGCACTGCAATCGGTGAGATTTTTGGATATTTATACAATATCACGGAAAGAGTAGCATTTTATCGGAAAGTGTATGAAGAATTTTGCTGCTTGTACCAATTTTCAGTCCTGTGTGATGGTTTATATTTGAATGGATTTCATAAGGTGGTTTATTATATAGGTATAGAATTGTAAAACAATATTTATTGGGTTACTGTACTATAAGCATTTACTTAATTTTCATGAGGAATTGAGGGGCCGGATTCTATAACCCCTATAAATTTGTCTCGCTGAACGGCGTTGGCCCCTGGCCACTTTCCAAATAAGTTTCGAAGTTTAATTTTTAAAGTATACATTCTAATAGAAAATTCAATTACACATCTTTTTCTTCGTACGAAAAAGCTGTAGCTTTTGCCGTTTTCGAAGTAAACCCAAAAAACCTGTTTTTTATAAAACTCTTTTTTTTGTCTCTTTTGACTTCAATTCTTCGTAATTCAGCTGATTCTTGAAATTTTTTAATGAAATTCGCAGGAAATATTCTTTGTGATTTTCTGTGACTGTTGGAGTAAATAACTCATGAAGAATTTTGTTTTAACAAAAGTGATAAATTTTTACCTGAGACATCGGATAAATAATGCATTCATATCTTTAAGTACATGGGGAGTCCAGCGAATTTTGAGCAACAAAAAACTTCCAGGTAAAAAGCTGTTTAGAAATGTATCAATATGTTTTCTGCGGAAAAATTTACTCAAAATAAATCATCATTAAGAAATAATGAAGGATTTATTTTGGTTGCACGGCCTGTTTCTTTGTACGTAAGTATCAACTCGACGCGTTCACGTGGAGATGCAACTTCGCTCGAGACGAAGTATTATTCATTAGACAGAATTAAATTAAGTAACTTGTTGATTGTGAATTATTTATTTTTAATCTTTTTTGATTGATACGGCATTATAGGGTTAAAAGGAAGAATAGAAGAAAGAAACTATATCACACTATTATGTAGTGCATTGTATTGCTTTGTTTTGTTTGACCTTGATGTTTGTAAGCTTACTGATGCAGCTTAGGTTTTTTTTAAATTGCAGAGAAATTGAGTTGCATTTCCACGTGAAAGCGTTGAATTGACACATACGAGCGAAGAAACGGGCCGCGCGGCCGAAATAAAACCTTTATAAGTATTTAATAATGATTTATTTCAAATATATCTTTCCATACAAAACATATTTATACCTTTTTGGTCAACTTTCCCGTTGGAAGTTTTTTGCTTTTAAAAAATTTGCTCGACTCCCCATGAGCTTGAAGATATGGACATGATTTATGCAACATCTCAGGTAAAAATGTATATCTTTTGTTTAAATACAATTGTTCATCAGTAAGTTTTCTACCAGTCGCCAGTAATCAAGAATATTTTCTGTGAATTTCATCAAAAAATCTTAAGAATTGGCTGAATTACAGCGAGCTGAAGTCAAAAAGGACCAAAAAGTTTTTTTTCTAAAAAAGACATGAATTGACTTTAAATTTATAATATTTTTAACAACGTGAAAGTAATATTTCTCTGAATGTAAAAATTGGGGCATTTTTTAAACAGTCCAGTTTTATTCGGAGGTTCTTTCCGTCTTTATTGCTTATAAAATATTGTTTTATTTCGCAATGAGAATATGCTATATAACATTTGTGATTTCTCAATCACAATTCAGTCTTCACTTTCCGGACTATCAATTATTTTATACTTTGGAGCCGTCCCCAAAATTACATAATGTACCTCTGAAAGAGATAAAAAATGAGGTCCCTATAAGGTTGGCAGAACTTTACAAAGAGCGTTTACGTAATCTAAGGACATCTTTTTTATTAACTTTCATTTTTATTTTCTCTGAAAAAATAATTACATATTTTATTTCATTGATTGTTTTGAAAATTTATAGTATTTTTATGTTATTTATTTAATTGTTTTGATCGTGAACTTGGTTAATTTAAAGAAGTCTATTCTTGGTAGAGATTGCGAGCGATTTTTTTCTTATCATAGTGGGGTGAGGGCCAGAACTATTCCATGTGGTTCTGGGCTTCGTGAGATCTTAACACGACCGTGTTCAAAGACTTTACATTCTTCCTCTTGAAAAAACCAACCATTCCCAACATTGTTTACTGCCACGAGAGCCCACACTAGGACCCATGGGATTCTATGTGGAATGAGCCGTATTCCCATAGTTTTCAGGACTAAAAAACAAATTCATTTTGTTCTTATTGTTATTTAAATTGCATCACAATAATACGTAAATGTTACAAGATATCTATTCAAGAATGTATTCACCTCTAAAGCGTACCCAATACAACACTTATAATTGTGATTTTATTATTAATTATGTAAAAGTGAAGTTTGTTTAAGAAAAAAAACGCAGGAAAAAACATTACATAAACTATAACGGAATGTAACTATACATTTCGGCGAAAAACGGAAGATATATTTTTGTTTGAATTTTTACTGTTATGTGAGAAAAATATATTCAGTTATTTAATAAGAAAATTATGTATCTGATGAATGTTTAACAAATTATAAATAATCACATAAATTATTTCTTGACTAGAGTTTGCAGAAACGCAAACGCACGGAGTGATATGCAAATCCAAAGTCTTTCACTGAGTACTAGAAGTCTAGCAATTCATTTTCACGTTGACCTTTTCGGGAAGAGTACTATACATTTTTTATTTGGAACTAAGCATACAGTACCTTTTGTAATAAAATTAGCAAACGGCATGGACTAGATGACACAAAGGTATGGCAAGTCTGAGACTCACTCCCAGAATTTCATCGTGAAAATGATTTGCTAAACTTCTAACATTCAGTCTCAGTTCCTTACATTCACTACTTTATATCGAGAACTTAAAGATAGATTTTGAATCAACATTTTTCTCGTGCGAATGCGTAGTACAGAACGAGTAGTACAGTAGATAAAGTATGTGTCTGGTCAGCCGCCAGAAAGAAAAAGACCAAGAGTGCTGTTACTTCAACAGTCTTCTTTCACTCTTTTGTATGTAATCTAAATAAATAACACTCAAATAAAATATTTTTATTAAAGCGAAATTCACAAGAACGTAAAGAAGATAAGTGAAGTTATCGTATGAAATTGAAGTCGAAATACTCATTATTTAAATATTTATGAATTCATTATGAAGTGTATTTTCAATTGCGTAAAAAGTAAAAGTATTATAGAAAAAGCCAGTGCAGGCATAATTCAATCTTTAATACACCGAAACCTGTGTCGTTGCCAATTAAGATTTTTCTCTTTGACGTTTACAGCCTTTTTATGTATCGTCTGTACATAACTCTTCAATTTTTAGTACATCGTAAACCTTACGAAATCTCTAAAGCTTATGAAGATTAATTACATTATTAAATCCCCATAATATGCAAAAGGATTTGGATAAATATCGAAATATTTGTATCAAATGTTCCCCGCTTCTGTTAAAAGTCATTTTTCCAAATTACTGAATGGGATTAAGATGAAAAAGAGGGTCTTGAAGGGACAATCAAATTCTTTTTTAAATGACTGCTTGTGAGTATAAGTGTCGTCATTTTGGGGTTTACGACTTTTTTAACATCCCCGCTGTGGCATTCCGACAGGCGTATTATTACGCTTTCCACTTTCATCTTTTTAGAGCCGCTGCTTTTTCTGTAAAAGGACGACACCGTGCATTAACATTCGTGGGCGGGTAAAATTGTTTTCGACAGTACCTTTCGAGTAAAACATGCAAAAATTTTTTCTTTTTATAGTATTTTAACACTGAGTCGTAACAATTAATTTTGAAAGAGGGAATACATTTATAATTTTGTTGAACTTGAGTTTTAGCGATTCATTACTCACACTTTCAAAAATGTCAGGCTTTCATTTTCCATAAAGTATATACAATGTACCTGTTGATAATTAACGCATACATTGTATATAAATTTACCATTTGCTTCAGAATACTTGAATGACTTGCGGTTCCTTGTACCTTAGGCTAGATCTTATACGAGAAAGGGCTTTGCAAAACTCATTCACATCCACTTCCCTTTAACAATAACCTAATCTTTCCGCCCAGCAATGAATCAATTTATATCTAAGCAACAACACAACAATGGCGCAGTAAAACAATCTAATTAACAGTATTTCATTCCTCCAATCTCTTCTGCTTGGAAAAATTTATTAAATCCGGACAAAAGGCTGAAGTTACGATGCACATTGTAATTTTTATATCTCTTGTGTACTTTCGATTTTTAAGTAATTTCATTTTCTGCGCATACGTTACATATATTTGAACATACGATTCTGAAAGGCGATTTCTCCAGCTCTGGTTAACAAATAATCCCAACTCAGATGTTAATCCTACTTGAGTTTCGGAATTTATATGGAAGATAAATTTTAGTTGGAGGTGTACAGTCGGACCTGATTTGAATGTTTATAATATTCGTCTTTCTCAACGGTACGAATTGCATAACAATTTTAAGTCAGGTAGATTAGTCTTGACAACAGTGAAATCCGAGAGCTTCCGTGACCGCGTGACTAAACGCTCGAATTTATTTCTCCGCATCTCACATCATTAATCGAGTCAAGTCGAGAGTGTCGATATGCTTATGATTCTCGTAAATATCGTATGAATGAATGAATCGACCATTTTTCATTAATCTGACTTATATCTGCTGTCCCGTTGGGTGGCCTTCAATACCACTTCAAAGGGATTAAGAAACTACACTTTCCTCTCAAAGTTAGAAGGTGTTTTGTAAAAAAGTAACTGAAATATTTCATCAATAATCAGCTACTTGGGTTAAGACCAAACATAAATTACCTTATGCAAATGATAACAAGCAGTGAGGTTTCGCCCATAATTATAATGCTGAGGACAAACAAACGTCAATTTTTTTCGTGTCGCCGAAACTAAAAAGGATGTGCAACATCTTTTAATGAAAGGCAATCGTGGAAGAAATGTAACGAGCTCGGGATGAGACACCTGGTGCTGTAAATTGAAAAGAAGTTTTGTACTTGAATCCACGTTAGCCCTTTCGGCGGTATTTAAACGTACAAGATCCACCGCCTCTTCTGTTCGGTCGTCGTTTCTGTGTGAGTGGGTCGCTTAAATAATCACCGAGCAAGAATTATCGCGACACGATTATTCCGTGTTTGAGGTCGGAGCGAACTGTCCAATGTAAAAGAGCTACTTACGCTCTTTCTGGACCGCCGTGGCGCATATAACAAAGCTGGGTGATCCAAGTTTGGAATAAGTCACTCTCAAACACACACACACACACACACACACACACACACATGTACAGATGTCGAATAACACATTTGCTCACGCAATCACGCGTGTGCGTTTCTACGTATGTGCATTCGTAGACTCACGGCAAGGAACAGGCGTTTGTTCGAAACACTTCCGTGTTGTTCGACTAATGAATCGCCTTCATCGAGCCCTTACACCCTCGACAGAAAAGACTCACAATCACGTTATTTCCTTCTCCCTCCCTCTCTTTTTCTCTCTTTCTCTCTCTTGCCTACTAGACTATACCGTTGTTGCATCTCTCATTCACTATCGTATACTCCCTCGTTTCCAATCCTTTTTTTTTGGGACCTTCCCCTCTTCTTCTTAACAAACCACCAATCACAGTACTCACTATTCATCCTCGCATATTTAATTATTTATGAGCCAGATCGACCCCTCCTTCGATAGGTCAGAACCTTATCGGCTCTACGTACCATTGAGCATTGTCGAATAGTAAAACGTGACTGAGGAATTCGTGTAAACAGTCGAAGTCACTTTATGCTTTTTAAGTACATGCAGGAAGACGAGTTTATTGATGTGCGGATTTTTCACTTTTTTACATTCTCATCAGAGAAGGTATTATATTTGTGTAAAATTTGGGGGCCG
>JAUMHM010000031.1:45993865-46024340 GCA_032362435.1 Melikaiella ostensackeni | reverse complement strand
CAAATTGTTTTTTCACTGTAAAAAGACGATTCTATAGCTATGTCTTAATATAAATCACCATTTTTTATTGTCTTTTTCATTTTTCTTTTTCGAATAAAAGACGGGCGGTAAATTTTGTCCTGCCTAGGGGCGGCAAATTCCTAAATCCGCCACTGGGTATGAGCTGGAGCTACTCAGGATATATGTTACGTTGAGGGAGGAACTAGGTAGAGGAAGAATAGTAATTGAATGAAGAGAGCATGGAACTTTAAAGAGGAGCTGAAAAGGGGGAAGTGAAGTAGGATAGCACAAACATATCTACTGGAAATAGTAAACGAAGAGATAAAGGATAAGACAGAAAGATCAAGGCGGGAGGACGAGAGATAACAAAGGAGGAGAGAATGTGTTATAAAGGCGGATGTCAGAATTTGGCAAGAAATAGAGAATGGATGGCTACTTAAGGAGGGAGAAGAGAGATGGAGCAAAATCGTGGAATCGAGGTATAACAGATGGTATAGGGTAGTGAAGACAAAAGGAGAATCAGTATACTTGAGAAAGGTGAAAAAGAAGAGTAAGCGGAGTAACGTTATACGATTCAGGATAGTAGAAGAAATGAGAGAGTGTATGTATTGGATGGATGAAGAGAAAAAAAATGTAGAGTCTGCGATTACGAGCTGGAATCCTGAGGGTCTGTTCCGGGAATATGTACTCGGGAGAAAACAGGTGGTGAGAGTGTGTATGACAGAATAAGGTGGATTTTTGATTGAAATGGACAAAGGGCAAGAAGGAACATGAGGCTGGAAAAGAATAGATAAAACGAGGTCTATGTAGTTGGGAGAGGCCAAAAGGGTAATCCTGTACAAGGATCCTAAGAAAAGATTAAACCTACTCACTTCTAACGGAAATAGTAAGAGAAAACAGAAACCCCGTAAGCTTACTCGGGTGTGTAGTATTTAGTGTCGAATACAAGTTAGAGTAGCCCTCAAACCCGTAAAAGGAGAGAATAAATTACAATTATTTAATTTCAATACCATATGATTCACATGCTTTGAAAAGAAATCAATAGAGTTGAAAAGGCGTATTAATCTCTGAATAAATGTTGGAACTTTTTCGGATTTACATCCTCGTATGGATTGCTGAATCAAGTTTTCAAATGAATATTTAATATGACAAAGGATTTAAGTGCTATTATGGCTCTCAGAATGCTTTTACTTCTGCAGATTATCCGGGCTCAGACACGATAGTAGTGCAACCGAGATTTTCGTGCAGGAGAATCAATTTCCTATATGTACATGCTTTCTATGATATTTAAATGATTATTATTTACCCACATTCCGGATGATATCCGATAAAGCGGATTTCATAAGGAAAAATCTCTTTCTATATTTTCGAATAAGTAATAATACAGATTTCGGAATCTGATCTTTTAATTTCACAAATGTGTAGATAACACTCTACCCTCTAGATAAAATTTCAGAAAATTGGTAAGAAAATTGTGTTTGCGTCCATACTACCTTATGGATATCGATATAAATTGAGATAAACGGTGTCCAGAACTTCCTAAATGTCAGCTTTTTTGAAATCTAAATGCATCACACAAAGATGAATTACATTAGTTATACTTTTATATGGTTTAATCAAACTCTGCGATATCTCGAGAGTGCTTTTTGTATTTCTTTTAAATTCAAAATCTTATTTTTAAGAGTGTTTTTTGATTGTGATGACATAAAGAACTTAGATTTTCTTTACTTAGGAATTTTTGCTGGAGATGATGTACGTTCAAATTTTCGTCCCAGGTTAATATCATAATATTAATAATAATACTATTAATTATAAAGAGGAAAGGGATTGAGAGCAACACCACAGTATGCGGGACAGTGGTGATGGTGAGCTGCGTGATGGTCAGGCAGATCTCACAGATCAACAATCTGGTCAGCAATAACATCTGCGACAAACGACAAACAGTGGAATATCAACTGTGTCTGCTGAGGATGCTTAAGCTAGCGTGAGGGATTTGCAGCTAACCACTTAACAAGAATACCGTGAGAGAGCATCAACTGGAATAAAAAAATGGTAAAAGAATTAATGGGTCTCTATTACGAAAGCGTGAAGTTTGAGACTGAAGGCTAGAAGGAATACAATTTTAGGACGGAGTTCTATACTAAGTATCCTCATATACAGAGAGTTGCAGTAAGAGATCTTATCGCTAAGGTTAAGGACATCAGAAATGATCTACTCATCTCAGAACATCAAGCAATAGAGATTAAGCGACAGGTTGAATCGTCAGGGTAAGACATCGATAATGAACATCAGTTAGAGGAAGCTGCATCACAAAATCAAGGAGCGACCGGTGAAGCAATACAACATTATCGTGCTATTAATGTTCCTGCACAACCTCATGATGATCCAGTATCACATCTCCAAAGACAGATGGCTTGATTCAACCAGAGACAGTGGCACAGATTCAGCAACCGAAAGGCGATTTAAATGGACATACCATATGAACAGAGATTTTATGTGCCTTTATTTTTCCACAAAGAATCGTGGGTAGAGGTCGAGGAGAGAACATCATCGTCTCTTCTTACTTAAGTACCCGCATCTAGCTACAAGAATAAAGGAACAGACTTTAGCAGACCAATTTGCTCAGTACCTGTCAACACATTGCTTCCGGCGTTTGAAATAGCTATCATCAAAATGGAAATAAAACAAAAGCCCCCTATTGATGAGCTCCCTCTGGAAGGCACATATAACGAAGAACTGATTGAAGCTGAAGGCATAGGTGCTAGGGAGAATGAAGATCAAGTACCGGATCAACTAGGACTACATCCGGGCATTAACGTTCCCGCTGATGTAAACAGCGAAATCCCAGAAAGACTGCAGCACCTCGAAAGAAATTTTGGTCGAGCTTTACTAGAGTTCAGGGTCGTAGAACCAGCACAAAGGCATTCTCTGCCAAAGACGTTCATCACGAAGGATCTGCGTGCACTACTAGAGAACCTAAACGACAAAGTTTTGACTATGCATTTGAACGCAAAACTAACTGTGTTACAGGTGAAACTCTTCTGTATTGTGCAGTTCCATCAAACGTTGGAACGTTGGGCCGTAGAACTAGACCTAAAAATGTAGTCTTTTCTCCAGGAAGCGAATGAAATCCACTATGGAAAGTCAGGTCGGACATGGATGGCAGCAAATTAAGGAGAAAATGGGGTCGATTAACTCAATATAAGAAAGCAAAAAGAACCAAAAAGCTGATACGCTATGACACTATAATCATCCAGCCTCGAAACATCAAGACATTACCCCAGCAATATTGAATGAGATTATAGACTCCCAACGGCAGAGACTTGATATTCTTACTGCAAGACAGCGTCAATACAATAAGAGTAGCGCGAAAAAGTAGCAGAATCAAACCCCTTGGGTAGATGTAAGAATGTTCTATCGTGAACTATTTAAAGAGAAAAATATCCAGAAAGACACCGAAGTTTCTCAATTGGGAGACATGGTTTGAGGAAAAACAAACAGATGCAACTTAGAAGCTGCATGGTTCCAACTAGAGAAACAAAGCGCAAGCAATAACCCTGTAATGAAGACTACCAACATCACACACTTAGATGTATCAGCGGTTTTGGAAAGGGCAAGTAAGTGGAAAGCCCTAGGACCGAACGTGGTGCACGATTTTTGATACAAGTACCTGACAAGTGTGCATCCTGCTTTGGCAAGGTGTTTGCAAAAGATCATCGAACATCCAGATCTGATGCCAGGCTTCATGGTCGAAGGTATGACGTATATGTTGCCTAAACAACCAGATGCTCAAAATCCATCTGAATTTTGACCAATGGCCTGTCCTCCAACGGCTTATAAGTGCCTTACAGCTGTGATTGCAGATCTTCGCAAGAAACTCTGAACAAAGCATTAAATTCATAACATCTTTAACTCTTCAGGTACTTGACTAAGTCCGTGGCTGATGACGTAAGATCTGGTTTACCCGAAAAAAGTTGAAGAATGCAAATAATATTCTTAAAAAGGAAACTTCTTGGGCACCCTTAATCAATTGAAAAAATGTGGAATAGATTTTTCGACATTCATATTATTCTTTCTTGCAAAAGACGAAATTATATAAGTAATAATTGTTTTCATCAAAATGTGTGCCTGTTCATAAGGCATGTAATACCACGACACACGTTATCAGTTATTTACAGTGTCACAGAATAATTTGTTTTAAGATTTTTGTTGAATTTCAAAAACATGCAATTAAAAATCTCGCATTATCATACTACGCAGTACGAGATAATATAATTCCGTTAACTTAATGATATTGACATATATTTCTGTGTATAACCTTGGAAACACGCGTCATACAGAATTATGTTTCCTTCAGATATCAAAAATTAATAGACACATATTTCCTAGAAAAATTGAGTTAAAGATATCGCACAAAAAAAATGTCTTTTGAAAAAAAATAACTTCATAAATCCAGATCCAAAGATTGTTTCATTCAGCGCATTAAGATTTGATATTAAAAACGGAATAGGTTTCAATTATCATTAATTGACTTGATTATTGACCATATCTGTGGATGGGATTTGAGCTATCTACATATTCAAGTAGTAAATGATAGTCTATAAGAAAATATCTCTTTTCAAATGACTCACCCATTACTTGAACGTCTTTAAGATCAGGAGGTCTTTCATTAGGAGAAGAAGTTGGATTATGTGTCGAATATCCTAATTCTGTAAGAAGGGATAGAAATGGCTAAACTTAAACAATAATTGAAACGATTAATATAGGGAAACACCCTCAATACATTCGATTATCTTATATATGTTATTGATAATTTGCAAAATATCATAGGAAAGAATCATCGGAAAGACTTTCTCAGTTGATTGCATACAAAATTAAGCCTATTATTTGAAAAATATCCAATTGCTGAATATCCCTGTGATAATTTTTTCAAACACTTGAAAATAATTATCAATTTGTCATCGCTGGTTTTCGGGCATTATCGACATTGACCGGCATCGTTGACAATGACTGATTTCCGACATTGATTGTAACATATATATGGGACATATTTTACAAGTATACACCCACTTAAAAAATCGATTGGACTAAAACTTTAGCAAAATGTCATTACATTGATGGGAAGAGTGTTTTTAGATTGAACATTTTTGAATGGGAGGTAAATATAGTACAACTTAAATTTACCTATAATAATAGATATGACAGTAAAAGATAAAAATATCCTGGGTTAAGGACAGAGTAATAGCGAACTTCATTTTTTCACGATACAAATAATGCCTTTAATGCGTGTGTCTCACAGAAACACATGACCATGGTCCTGAATGTTCAAATGATCATTGAAAAAAAGATTTGTATACTGAATTTTTTCTTCGAAAATGTTCGCGGTGACATAAAAATACATTATAAGCTGAAATATACCTGACTTTTTAATGTAGGGGATGGAAATTAACCCTTAACATAAATTCCGTATGTGCAACTGCAGACTTGACAAAGTTGAAATTTATTCACTGAAATAGTTACTCTAATTGTTATTAATCTTTGCCAGAATACCCTCGATGATTCGAATTCCCGAATGCGTCCATATCAACCATCTCAAAACCACTACTAATGGCAAAATATTTTTCAATAATCAGAAAATCGTCAAAAAAAGCTTAAAGTTTGGAAATTTAGGCTGATCTTATCTCCTAAAAAATAATCTTCAATGATCCATTGAATAATACTCAAGGTAATAGATACCGCAAAACCCTTCAAAACCACCCATTTCGAAAATGAGTAAAACGACGAAAAAAATTGGTAAAACACGACCAGAAGATATCTAAGTTTGTAAATTTTCGGTAATATCTTACCAAAAAAAAACTCTGATTTGTAATCCCCCGAAGAATGGCCGTGGTGAGAAACTACGAAAAACCCCTAAAAACCACCCCTAATGATAAAAGATTTTTCAGTAATCGGAAAATCGTCAAAAAAAGCTGAAAGTTTGAAAAAACTAAACTAAACTAAAACTAAATTTCGAAAAACTCTTTGAACCCACGCCTATTACAAATGAGTGAAAGGACCAAAAAATTGGTAAAAAAAACGTCCAAGAGACACTGGAGCTTAAAATTCGTTGGTGGTTTTTTACCCTGAAAAATTCTGATTTGTGATCCTTTGGAAAATGGTGGTGATGAGAAACCCTGAGAAGCCCCCAAAAGTCACCCTCAATGATAAATAATTTTCAAATAATGAGAAAATCGTCAAGAAAAGCTTATAGGTTGTACATTTTTGCTGATCTTATCTCCTAAGAAAATTTCTCTGATAATCTTCAAATAATAGTGGGGGTAAGAACTTATAAAAAATCCTGGAAGACCACCCTCATTGATAATTAATGAGTAATTGGTAACAAACGACCAAAAGGCACCGAAGTTTGTAATTTTTCGGTGGTTTTTTACCCTAGAAAATGCATTTCAAAAATTCTTCGAAAAATGTGGCGTACCAAATCCCGTGAAGCCCCTAGAAACCACCCCTATTAATTGAAGATTTATCAAAATTCAGAAAATCGACTGAAATACGAGTAGCCTAAGGTTTGTCAATTTTCCCTTATTTTATATCTTGGAAAAATATCTCCAATAATCCCCCAGATGAAAGTGTGTGTAAAAAATTTCGCAAAACCTCTTAAACACACCCCTAATGATAAAGGGTTTCTTAATAATCAAAAAATCGCAAAAAAAGCTTCAAGTTCAGAAATGTTCCCTGAATTTTCATCCTTAAAAAATCTCTTTAATAATCCCCGGAATAATAGTGGGGGTAATGAATTTCGCAAAACCCTAAAAAATCTCGCCCTATTGAAAATTACCAAAATTTGGTTTTAAAACAACCCAAGGCACAAAAATTTGTATTTTCAAGGTGGGTATATACCTTAAAAAATTATCTTTAATAATCTCACGAAGAATGGTGGTGTTGAGAAATACCGCGAAGCCCCTCAAAATCAACCCTAATGATGAACGATTCTTCAATAATCACAAAATCATCGAAGAAAGCTTAAAGTTTGCGAAGTTTCGCTGACTTCATATCCTGAAAAGATCTCTTTATCAATCCCCTGAATGAAAGTGGGGGTAGGAAATTCTGCAAAGCAGCTGAAAAAGCAACCACTAATGATAACTGATTTTTCAGTAATCAAAGAATAGCCGAAATAAGCCTAAAGTTTGTAAATTTTCCATGATGTCATATCCTGGGAAAAACTCTCTTCCACTCAGTATTCTTCTAAGAATTATTGAAGAGATTTTTTCAGGAGATCAGATCAGAAAAATTTTACAAACTTTAAGCTTTTTCTGACGATTTTCTAATCATTGAAAAATTGTCTATCATAAGGGGTTGCTTTCAGGTGTTTTGTGGGGTTTCTGACCACCACCATTTTCCGGGATTACGAATTAGAATTTTCTAGGATAAAAAATCACTGAAAAATTACAAACTTCGTTTTTTTTGATGGTTTTTCACCAATTTTTTGGTCATTTTACTAGTTTTCAATAGGGGTGGTATTGAAGGTTTTTGCGGTATTCATTACCCGCAATATCACTTAGTGGATTATTAAAGATTATTTTTTGAGAAAAAAGATCAGCAAAAATGAACAAACTTTAAGGCATTTTAACGATTTTCTGATTATTGGAAAATCGTTTACCGTTAGGGGCTATTTTGTGGTTTTCCGGGGCTTCTTAGCACCGACATTCTTCGGAGGATTATAAATGAGAATTTTTTGTTGTAAGAAATCTCCAAAATGTTACAAACTTTGGTGTCTTTTGATCATTTTTTCGTTTTTTATGCTATTTTGAATAGGGAGTGGTTTTTAAGGATTCGGTCGGAAATTCGAATAATCGCAAATGTCGTTCTGGCGGAGATTCATGGTGGTGGGTATAATTATCTTGCTGAATGAATGTTGAGTTTGTTAACTCTACAGTTGCACTTACGGATATTATGTTAAGAGTTGTTTCCCACCCCATGCATTCAAAAGTTTAGTATATATTCGCACCTTATCTATTTTAAAGTCATCGCAATCATTTTTGCCAAAATAAATTTCTTCATATAATTTTTTTTTCATTGTTCATTCTAATGTTCAAAACTTCATCGTCATAGAAACACCACGTAATTTCATTAAACAAAACAGCACACCCGACACATTGATCAGTTGAGCAGAAATAACTAAAAAATTAGTTAAAATTGTCACCAATTGACTTTTTAGAATAAACGTGTGATTTTCTCACAATTCGATTAGTGAAATGCTAGAGTGTTACTATTTCATTAGTCTAACACTCAGTCCTCAATTTAGTTAGTCAAGTTTTCACTAATTTCGATTTAGAGATAGCCTGTTCTCAAAAATAAATGATTAGGTAATGATTTTTTCTGGAATTACATGAAAAATATTGTTAGATAATTGAATAAAAACTGTTTTATGTATATCAGGTTTTATGGATATTTTATGTTAGTAACTCGTTACAACAAATTTATTAGACAACGAGAATATTTGCTCCCCTGTATATCATTTATCGATAAGCCGTTCACAGAAAATACGGATTTTCTATTGAAGCTTCATCCTCGTTAGTCCAGACGCCATACCTATTCCTGTCGGATAGGCGATGTCGCCGCAATATTTTTGATGATTCTTATGCAGAATGATCTCCTGATTCTGAATCTGTATGGTACGTCTTCGGTAGATTGTGCTTTCTCGAGATAATTGCAATTAATCAATTTCTTAATTAATTCCGATTAAGGCTTTCCCATTAAACGTATTTCAATTTTCTTTTTTGCATTTCATTAGATCAGTCCAGGACGAATAAAAACTGTCTGAACATATTTGCCCTCCGACAAATATTTATTGCACAAAAGCAACTAATAGGCGAAAAAATTAGAGAAAAATTCTGTCTGCAATATCTCAAAAAATATCATCTAAAATAGAAATATCGTTTCCAGTTCTGAAAATAACAGCTAAAATACACATTTTTTATAATAAACACTATTTCTCTAAAGTTATTAATTTGCTTGCAAAATGGACTTTTATTGGAGGAAATTCTGCGGTGTAATAATAAATAGTCATTTTTCCTAAATCAAATACACGTTAGAGACAACATTTTCTCACAAATATATAGTTGCCGCTCCAAGACACAAAGTTCCTGTGCAATTATGGTAAAATTATTTGAATTCAAGCAACGAGGTATGAATATTTAATTACGGGTTTTCAAATACGAATAACTTTGCAACAAAAAGTTATAAATGTGTTGAATTTGGCATGCTGATTCTCTAAAGTACCACTAAAACAATGGTGTAAATAAAAAATTGTTTATACAAAAATATTAACCTATAGAAGCCTTCAAAGTCCAGTTTTATTATCTATCTACAGTCCTGTATGTAGTGGGAAGTTGGGACAAAGCTGAAACAATTTTGGGGATTATTTGGAATTCCGTAATGGAATTCAATATTCTTAATTTTTGTTCGTTCAATATTTATCAACTTTTCTTGTTTTGGAAGAGCTTGACAATAGGACTACCTGTATATAGTAAGTGATATCGTAAACTTGGAAGCTTGCTAAAGACCGGCAAGGTCAGAAACCAGTGGCGTAGAATCGTAGTAGATACCAAATATTTTTGAAAATTTTCTGCGAATAGAAGAAAGGCATCTTATCAGCTTGATGTGGGCTAAACCATTTTTGGGCCGCGAGAATTTTTGTTCCTAAGAATGTAATTTTTAAAATTTTCTTGTAAATGATGCAAGATATCGCAAAAGCGCTAGGAGTATTTTTCATAGAACTTTTTCAGACCTGCAAACTTTCATGTCAACATTTTTTCGTATCCGTCATTGTTTGCGAGAAAACCTAGAAAATTCAATTTCATGAAAAAAAATTCTCCTGGTCACAATAGTTATTTA
This sequence comes from Melikaiella ostensackeni, assembly GCA_032362435.1. Classification (NCBI taxonomy): domain Eukaryota; kingdom Metazoa; phylum Arthropoda; class Insecta; order Hymenoptera; family Cynipidae; genus Melikaiella; species Melikaiella ostensackeni. Next base: position 46,014,449 of record JAUMHM010000031.1, on the reverse strand, counting down.
GCCCGCGCAAAACTCACAAGATTTCTTTCCTATGAAAGGATCCTTCACCTTCATGCTTTTGTAACAATTGAAAAAATTAAAATAATTTTGACCCCTATTTAATTTTATTCTGATTTTACAATCTCTTTAATTTTTCAAGGTAATAAAAGAAAATTATTTTTGTAGAAATTAAATAATTTCTTACTTCTTATATGGGCCCATGAACCCTTCTGCTTGAATTTTGTATATCTGCGCCTATGGGCTCCGAACCAGCCGGCCAGATGCGCCCTTCCGAGTTTACGATATCACTTATCGAGCCTATTGTCAAATTCTGAAAAAAAGGAAAGTTGATAATTATTAAACGAATAAAAATTAAGAAAATTGAATTCTATGACTGAATTTAAAATAATCTCCAAAATTGTTTAAGCTTCATTCCAACTTCCCACTGCATACAGTACTGTAGATAGATAATTGGACTTTGAAGGCTTCTATAGGTTAATATAAGTGTATAAACAATTTTTTGTTTACACCCTTGTTTTAGTGGTATGTTAGAGAATAAGCATGCTAAATTTGAAACATTTATAACTTTTTGTTGCAAAGTTATTCGTATTTGAAAACCCGTAATTAATTAGTCATGCCTCGTTGCTTACATTTAAACAATTTTACCATAATCTCACAGGAACTTTGTGTCTCGAAGCGGCAACTATACATTTATCCAAGAATATTGTCTCTAACTTGTATTTGATTCAAGAAAAATGCTTATTTATTATCACACTGCAGAATTTCTTCCAATAAAAGTCCATTTTGCTAGGAAATTATTAAATTTAGAAATATAGTGTTTGTCATAAAAAATGTGTATTTTAGCTGTTTTTTTCAGAACTGAAAAAATGTTCCTCTTTTAAATGATATTTTTTAAGATATTTCAGACACAATTTTTTCCAATTTTTTTGCCTATTAGTTGCTTTTGTGCAATAAATATTTAGCGGAGGGCAAATATGTTCCGACAGTTTTTATTCGTTCTGGATTGATCTAATGAAATGCAAAAATGAAAATTGAAATACGTTCAATGGGAAAGCGTTAATCGTAATTAATTAAAAAATTGATTACTTACTAATATCTCGAGAACGCACAGTCTGTCGAAGACGTACCATATAGATTTGGAATCAGGAGATAATTCTGCATAAGAATCATTAAAAGTATTGCGGCAACTATACAATTCATTCATGTGAATTTCATTTAATTTTTTTCAGCTTTTGATATCAATTTTGGAAATATAAAGATTTGTAAAAATTAAACGCGTAAATTTTATAATGAGTTCGAAAAAATGAAGGGTAAAAACAATTTTAAAAAATTTGAAAATTCATCCGAAAGTAAAATAATTTTTCATTTTGCAAGCATGCATTGTTAAATAAGGCACTCGGAATCTTTGATTTGACAAGCGCCAAATACAAATGCTGAAATTAATTCTTACATTAAACTTTTTCAAATTGTACACTTTTTTAGGTGAATAGCATATGCCTGGAATCGTAAAAATTTGTAGATTCCGAAAATCACATTTTCAAATTGCTGATTGCAAAATTAGTTGATCTCAAATATTTTTCTCTCTTCTCTTTCTCACTTTTCTCTTGCTCACTCTTCTTTTGCTCACTTTTTTTCATGCTTTTTCTTTCCAAAAGTTCATCACTCTTAGATAGGTGACCGCAGTCGGGTAGGAAAAACTTCAGATGTATGTTTAACATGTGTTTCAGTAGCAGTATTAGACGCTTCGGTCGATCATTTATTGGCTACAGATTCGAAGGAACAAATATATACACACCCTCTACAGGATTTACTTCACCCTTTCCAGAAAAAACTGCGCTACCGCTGATGTTCTCTCGTGGGACGGAGTATAGGCTTTCACGCCTCCTTTCTTCGCGAATTTCTAGCTTCCAGGAAATGTTCATTTCAGAATGTTCCAAACCGTGTAATTATGTAAACTAAATCATTAGAATTATACAGTTCAGAATTATCCGATCAACTGCTTTTCGTCAGTTTTTTTCTTACATGCCGACAGTAAATGCTCGTTGAAATCATTTTGATCCCGTAATTAAATCAAAATGATATGCAACGCTTTTGTACAGATCTGGATTTTTTTATTTGATCAACAAATTGCGCATCGCAATGATCGGATTCTCAAGATTAATTGCCTGTCATATTGGTCGTTAAGCCACTATGACAATAATTTTACTTCAGAGGCAAAAAACTGGTATTGGGATTAGGTTTTTACAAGATTATCCTTCTCAACGAAAATACATAGTGACTTATGAGTGAAACTATTGTTTCTAATAAATTTAATAAGTCATAACCTTTGCATTATAACAAAAAATTCATGTCAGATTGAGGTTAAAAAATGTTGTGACTTACGACCTTATGCAACTAGGTGGACGATATGAATTTTCCGGAGTTTTCGAGTGTCTGTTGTTATGCCACAACCAAGTCATGACTGTTTACAATCTACAGGCACATTGAAACCTGAGCGTTCGAAGAAATTTCCTATATTTTTTCTTATCGAAGAATCATTAAGTCTTTACGAATACTTAAACTGCGTAAATCTAAAGAAACACTTCTTGAAGGTAAAAAAAAATAATTTCCAGACCCATAGAAATTTATAGCTCAGCATTGGAGAATTGGAATTTTTCTCCCACCGTGAAATTCAAAATTTTCTCAAACAATCATTGTTGGTCCTAGGAAGTTGTAAATCTCCCACAAGTAGAGAAACACTAGTTCAGAAAAAAATAATAATTTCCACAGTTCAATATTAGTTTTTTTTTGTTGAAAATTAATTTTTTTAATTGAAAATTTAACCATTCCAGTGTTGAAGATCCATCAATTTAGTTGAAAGTTCATATTTTAAAAAAATTATATTATTTGGTTGAAAATTTAATTATTTTGTTGAAAATTCAACAATTATGTTAGAAAATCATTCTTCTTTGGTTAAAAATTCAACTGTTTTGTAGAAAACTCGTCTTTTGGGCTTGAAAATAAAAAAATTTGGTTGAAATTTTCCTTCTCTCTTAACTGGAAAATCTTTCTTGGTTGAAAATTCAACTCTTTTGGTAGAAATTTCATCTTTTTAGGTGAAAATGCAACTGTTTGGTTGACAATTAATCTGTTTTGGTTGAAATTTTGAGAATTCAACTACCTTTTTGAAAATTTTATTTTTTCTTGATTGAAATATCAACTACTACATTTTTCGCTGAGAATTCACCTTTTTCAGTTAAAAATTTACCTATTTGGTTGAAAGTTGAACTACTTTGTTAAAAATTCATAATTCTAGTTAAAAATTTATCTCTTTTTAACGATTCTATTTTTGCTTGAAAATTTATCTTTTTTAGTTGAAAATTCATGTATTTTGTTAAACATTCGTTTTTTTTCAATTTCTCACCTAAATGCGACCTGAATTAATAGAACATAATAAAACAATCCAACTATTTTTGGTTCAAAATTAATTCTTTAATTCTTTTTGGTTGAAAAGTCTACAATTATATTTTTTGCTAAGAATTCACCTTTTTTGTTAAAAATTGGACACTGACTAGTTTTACAGATTTTTCCGTAAGACTAACCCGGTCAAGTATAGCGCTAGGGTCAGAGTTACGCAAAATACCGTAACTATAGCCCTGAACGAGTTGGGAAGGGGTTCGTCTGACGCAAAATTCCGTAACGGCAGACAGTTTGTAAAAATTTAATTATTTGCTTGAAAATTTAATTATTTTGTTGAAAAATTGATTTGATTGGTTGAAAATTAATTTTTTTAACTAAAATTCAACTATTTTATTTTTTGTTAAAAATTTATCTCTTTTAGTTGAAAATTCGATTATATGGTTGAAAATTCATGTATTTTGTTGAAAATTCGTCTATTTTGGCAAAAAAAAAATTTATTCTTGTTTAAAAATTAATCTTTTTAGATTAAAATATCCGTTTTGGTTTAGGATTCAACTATTTTTTTTTTAATTGGTCATTTTGGTTATAATATCAACTATTACATTTTTCGCCAAGAATCCATCTTTTTTCGTTGAAAATTTAGCTACTTTGTTGAAAGATGAATTAGTTTGTTCAAAATTCGTTTTTTAAATGAAAATTGAACTATTCCATTCTTGGTTGAAAATATATCTTTTTTAATTGAAAATTCAACTATTTGGTTAAAAATTCATGTATTTTGTTGAAAATTCGTCATTTTTGGTATAGAAAATTAATCCTCTTGGCCCAAAATACATCTTTTTGTATGAAAATCCAACTATTCTTGTTGTAAAGTTGATTCTTTTTGGTTGAAAAGTCTAATGTTTTGTTAAAAATTCATTTTTTGACTTGAAAATTCAACAGTTTTGTTGAAAAAATTTTTTCTTGATTGGCTGACAAACCCTTCTTGGTTGAAATTTCAAGTCTTTGTTGAAAATTCGTCTTTTTGCTTGAAAGAGTTCATCTCTTTTGGTAGAATTTTCATATTTTTGGTTAAAAATGCAACTGTTTGGTTGAAAATCAATCTGTTTTGGTTGAGAATTCGAAGATATTTTGCTTGTTTGCAGATTTATATGTGGTTTAAAAACTTCAGCCTTCATATTTGTCTATTTTTAAGTGTTTCCGCATTAATGTCACATAAACTCCTTGATTGAAATCTTGCGAAACTTGATGAACTTCGTAACTCACTAAAATGTGCATATACATCCATCCGTTAAAATTACCAGTAGAGTTTATGCACTTACGTAATATGCAGTCCCTGCCGGTAAATTACCGAACGCAGATAACTTATCCGCGACTGCATTTCTGCACACGTTTGAGTCAACTTTCTAAGGACCGCCCCCTTAAACATTGTGTTTAGATTCTCCTGTCGCATCTCCGACTTCTCGATCTCACCGAATGAGATTAGATAATCGGCGGTCACGTACAATCCGCTTCTCTGCACTATTTTCTGGACCTGAATTCTGAAATAAACTCTTACATTATGCTTTTCGAAGTTTCCCAACATGCTTTATTAGAAATTATCAACTCAAAGATATCTTCTACACGGAACAAAATTTGACCGGGCAAACTCAATCTGTTAAAGAAAGTGATCAAAGATCGACTGTTCCAGAGATCGTCCTAATTCCACTGGTCATTTCCATCTAAATGTTTAGCAATTATAAGGAATAACTTAGCTGTCACAGCTTAACTTTCTTTCCGTTTATTGATTAATTTGTACGAACTGTTTAACTATGACTTAAAACTTCAATCCTTCTGTTTTTCGTAAGGAGATTATAATATTTTCCTATTTTATCTCTCTATAATATCTTCTCACTGATCCTTGATCTGACCCTACTATTTTCTTTTAAATTATTTCTCAGAGAAATTTTTTAGTGAAATTATAATAAGAAAGGATCTTGGGTAACGGAATCCAGGGAAGTTGATGTAAGATAGGGTGAGTGTAAGTGTCTAATCGGTTTCTCGGTTGAAAAGGTTGACAACCGTTGCTGTCAGTCGCGACCGACTTGACCCGACCTGGTGAACTCCGTTCCCGCTTTAATCTAGTTTCAAGAACGGCAAGCCCTGTAACAGGAACCCGACTCCCTCTTTCTCTTCTTTCTTAACTTTTTCGCATCCTGCGACCACGCGGGAAATGGAGCACCGCACGATTATGCTTCACACTGAACTTACCTGAACTTATTCGAATCGATGGAACTTATGCCAAGAAGGATAAGGAACGCCTTACTCACTTACTTACTCTAAAGGTGTTGCATAGCGGTCTTTGCCCATTTACAGTGATTCTCCACTCCACGAATATCGATTATAAATCACAGCAAAGTTCACATTTTCTTCCTTATTTATTGCTTAATTTCTATGTATAACGAGGAATAATTGGCAAGAGAAGCAATTAAAAACATCAAATACATCTACTGTTATGCAGGGTTTCAATTTTGTTTCAGCTCATTTTTTCACAAACTAATTTTGAACTTCAGCCATGTTCGCTGTCACATGCCCAATCTCATGTCAAAACTGAAATCTGACTTTGTTTTTTGGTTAAAAATTAAACTTAATTTTTTTTTATATCAAAAATCGTTGATGATGTTACGAGAATTTTATGACTATAAGTTTGTGGTTAAGAAGGAAAATGATGTCCACTTAATTTTTATATACGGTTTAAAGTTACAAATCATACAAAGCCTATAGAAATTGCGACTCTTAATTCACTCTTGCAAACACTGTTGTACTTTTAAGGTAATGATTTATAAGGTAATGATTTATAAGGTAATGATTTATGCAAAAGTAATAGTAAGGGTTTTAATATTTGAGGGTCAGAACAGAATGTTATTAGACTGCGCGCGTAATTCGATGACATTTCTGCATTTCCGGCTCGACCCGTGGAATGGTTAAGGTCGCGGAGTAATTTTACCTAAACAAATGGCTGCTCCGTAATCTTGAATCGCTTATGCCTTCTCTCACTCTCTTCAGACTCTTTTACGTTTTTCTTCTCTCTCGCACGACAGACGATCCGTTCTCAACTGCCTGCACGCTTTGTAGAAGATTCACTGTGGAAGTAAGATCCGATTGTTATAAAAATTAGATTGCAAAAAATATCACTGATTCAATCCAGACTTCTGATGAGAATTTGATTGTTCTTGCATCTATCAGTAAATTTCATGATGTAGTTTCAGGATCAAGATTTTTCATTTGGTAGGCATCTCCATCTCATCTAGCCCAGAGTGTCAATCATAAGCAGTAAAATGTTTTTGAACTTTAGAGATGATCCTAGCTCGCTAGCATAATATTTCTAAGTATTGCATTAAAGTTAATTCTATAGTCTTTTTCGCTCTAGTCTCTAGTGTGACAAGGCTAATGTTAGTCTTTCTTCACGATCAAAATTATACTGCCAGGTTGCTTATTTATGATGCTGGTAGAGCGACGTCAAGGTTAGTTGATAACGATAAAATTGTTGAGTGAGTGTAATCTTTTATTGCACTACGAAATACTAATTATTTTCTTCATCCTATATACATACATGAATAGAATGCTCTCAACTACAATCCAATTTAAGTTTTAAAAAGCAGCAGAAGTAGTTTTAAAAAAACTGCAAAAGTATTTTGAGGTTGACCTCCTTCCACAGTGGAGGGTTAATTGCACTGAGGGAGTAGGTCCCTGTAGCTGTAGCAGATGGTCTCCTTTCAAGTAGGACCGCAAACCCAGCTCTTTTTAAAGCCGATAAATCGCTCGAAGAGTCGTTTCCACCTCGTCCCTGACATTCGACCGTTAAAATCGCCGAGTCGTCAAACTCATCACGTCTCCGACCATCCACATGGCACAAAGGACCAAGCATTATCGTTCCTCAGGTCGAGGCGAGTCGTAAACGATGTCTAAAATTCGAAATTGTATGGTCAATTAGTACCCGACCCTCTCAGGGAATCCCCGAGTCTTGGATGCTTTGGAAATCCAAAGTCCTCAAGCACAAGTCAATTCCTTCTCTACGTGTCGATCGTTCGTCGTCACTCACATCCATGCTTCCTGATTGGTACGTATTTCACGGTTTACGGTCGGATCATTTCAATCGGACATATCATTGAGTCGGAAAACCATAACAAGCCAGGAATGAGTCCGGTACCATACGTCGGTAACCCTTGCGACCATAACAGTCAGATGCTTATACCCCGAGAGCCAGTGTTTCAGAGGAAAGTATCGCGTATCTGTCTACGTGACTCGTACGTAAATTGTCCTTTCTTGTCTCCATAGCATGCCGGTGCATAATACCCAATACGTATTGTTCGCCGATTACGTATGTCGGTATCTACTGTCGACCCACGACTCAAACACTATCGACCGGAGGGTAAAGGCGATTTCGAAATGCTCTTTTATCAATCGGTTGCACACACGCGAACTCCAGTGGCACTAAAAGCCAGTGCAGTTTTCTTGAACACCCTCTTGGAAGGCTGAACCAGTTCCTGATCTAAACGACATCACATTAGAGACACTTTTCTTTTTCGTTTTGCTTTCTTCATTGCATTCTCTGCTCTTTATTCTGGGTTGCGGAACGCAAGTGTCTTTCCAGTGACACCTGTTTATGTCTTCATGATAATGATAGGTATCGCTAATTCGCTAATGGGGGTGTTAAGGAGGATTTATGGGCACTTCTACAGATAGTAGAATTTTTGCGTTACTTAACACTTGTAGGTGTTTATGTGAAAAAGATATGTTAGATTGCACAAACATTTTCAATTAGAATTACCATATAAAAAACAGGGTTACCGCAGGTTAGGGAAAGCCTGGAAATCATGACAAAGTCAGGACATTTTGTTAGTCAGGGATAATTAGGGAAAGGCAGAGAATTTTGAAAATGAATTTCTTCGTCCACCCTATTTCACCTCAACCCGAACTTTAAACTGTTCTAAAAATCTAAACCATTTCCTGTTGCTCATAGGATTTCGAAAGTTTTGTGTCCCTAAGAAAGTTACTATTTGAAATCCAAAAAAACTCAGTTCTAAGTAAACAAAAAATTCCGAAGAAGCAGTAGCCATTTATAAGCCATCATCTGAAAACTCGAATTTCACCTAACCCGGAACTTTAAACTGGTCTAAACATTACCCTGTTGTTCCTAGGACGTCGGAAGTTTTGTGCTCTTCAAGACAGTTACTATTTGAAATCCAAGGAAACTCTCTTTCAAATAAAACAAATAATGCCAAAGAGGCTGCATCCATTTATAGGCCATCATCGGAAACTTGGAATTTTTACTTGACCCCGAATTTTAAACTGTTCTAAACAATTCCCTGTTGCTCCTAGGATGTCGGAAATTTTGTATTCCTGAGGAAAGTTACTATTTGAAATTCAAGGAAACTCTGTTCTAAATGAAAAAATAAATACCGAAGATTTTGTAGGTTGATTTAGATTTTTAGAACCAATCTTTTCAGATTATTCCATTTTTCAAAATAGAAAAAGGTAATAATTAAAAACAATAACACACTTCTAAAAATTGCTAACTTCCTCAAATTTGTAAACTATATATAAGTGAAATAGATGTCTTTTGGTAAATTGAGTTAATCATTAATTCTTCAATTAAAAGAATGATAGAAATTAAATAGAAATTAAATAGAAATTAAAAAAATAGATTTCGAGACAACATGATTTTCCCCCCAAATTTCAACCCTAAATTTTAAACTGTTCTAAACAATTCTCTGTTGCTACTAGGACGTCGAAAATTTTGTATTTCCCAGGAAAGTTACTATTTAAAATCCAAGGAAACTCTTTTCAAAATGAAAAAATGAATTCCGAAGAAGCTATAGCCATCATGCGAGAATTCAAATTTTCACTGACTCTGAACTTTAAATTGTCTTCAACATTTCCCTGTTGCTCCTAGGATGTCGGAAGTTTTGTTTTCTCACAAAAGGACATTTTTCTGAGTGGAAGATTTTACTCATGTTTAAAATGCAGATGGATAATTTTAAGGCGTTGTTTCTTCCCTTAAATATATTATACGATTAAGTTAAACAAATTTGAAGAGATCTTTGTAACAGCTAACCTCACAAAATTCATGGGTGAGAGCTAAAGATTTCTTTTTTTAATATTTATTATATTATACATTTATAGAATTTTCAAAAAATGCGAAATTGTTAAAAATGTAGTGGGCTACTTGAATTTCTTGTTGCTTTTTCAAAAAAAAGATCCGCCCGCTTCGCAGGCACGTTCTCATCGCGCGCTTCGCGCTCGGTATAATATAATATTATATATAATATAATATAATATAATATTATAATCCCTAATGCACTACGCTGCCTGCATTCCTAATCGAAGTTGCATGATTTAAAAAATATGGCACTGAACATTTTTTGATATAAAATTATACAGTAGCATTAAATTTGCCATGAAAACCTAGAATAATATCATGCTATTGAAAACCTTTTTTGTTAAGCACGAAAACAACATAGGTATTCAGGGTTTAACCTTTGAATGGAACTGAGAGTCATTGTCTTTTAATACACTCATTATTTGTAGCGACTTTGAACCAGTTTGCTATCGCAAAGATATCAGATTACATAAACTTTACTCGCAATTTTAAAAGTCCTCCTTTTATAATTCTAAAATCTGCGTTATATTTTACGCACGTAAATAGAAAACTTAAGATAATCTCCAAACACAGTTTTCAAAGTGAAGTTTCATGTAGCGAATTCGAACCTCATTTCAAAAACTCTATAGCATTACCAACAGCTTTCTATCTATAAGCTCAATAAATCTCGCTCTAAATCATTTGATACACAGTAAATCCCAGAGATATTTTTTATCTGATGTTGGATAAAAACGTTGCAATCAATTGACAACTACCTATAAAGTTGTAAATGTGGTTGTGAATCCGCCTCCTGATAAAAATTATCTGACGTTAGATAATTGTAGTTGTCAATTGTTTGCAACGTTTTTATCCAATTTCAGACAGAAAATATCTTTGGGATTTTCTGTGTACACATTTTACTTCTATCAACACTGAAACATAAAATTAAATTTCTCACATAAAATTCAATTTCATGTATAAATTCAAGAACACACGATATCAACTCGAGGAGAAATCATCCCATTTTGATTTTTCTTGAACTAAAGCTTTCTCTTAAGTATAATGGTTCGGGGTTGGGTTTTAGTTCGACTTAGCTAGCGTGTTCTCCCATCAGTATGTCTGCTGCAGCAGTAAGGTGTTAGAGAAGTGAGCGAGACCACGGTTTGCATACGTATTACCGATTTCCAGCAAAGATATCTTCCCAAAGAGTAATCTTTCAGTCTGAGCTTCTTTAAATGAGAAAGCGATTCGTTTTAAACGTTTCGTTTCAAGAGCTAAGATACGGTATAAATTCCAACGAGGGAGAAAGGGATTTAATTTTCATGGCGACTTTACGAACTGGCCTCTGACTATGAGAAATTCTCGCTAATGTGCGAAATGAAGGTTGTGACCTGTAATTTAGCGAGAGCACGTGTGGTTCGCTTGACTCGTCAAGATCATGATGACTTTGCACATGTATAGATAGTTGCACTTAGGCACATGTCTTCTTGCACTTGTACACCTTTGTTACGTATACATATTATATATATTTATTTAACACATACGCACTTGGTCAAGTAAACACTTGTTCCAAAACATACTTGGTCAAGTAGATGCAGAACGAGATATAGTTTATATAGAAGGGATGCAATATGTATAACATTGAGAGGAAAGGGAAAACAGTCGCGAAAGCAGAAATATAAGAATGAGAAGAAGAAAAAGGAAGACAAGAAGTAGATGATGAAGAAGAAGTAGATGAAGGAGAAGAAAAGAGGAGGAAGGGAACAAGTAGATGTAGAAAGAGTCACACAATGCTAGCCAAGGACAGGCGGTATTCAAATGCGATCTTCGTGGCTGTACAGCAGCGGCGGCAACATTTTTGCAGACTTCTATGGCTGCAGGACAACCATCGCTTTTTTCCTTTTCTGTTGCTTTTCTACTCTCTTTCACCTCTTCGTCGTTGCCATTGGCTCAAGGATTCGTGTGACAACGCATCCTTAAGACTTCCGCAAAAAAATCACCGAAAAAGAAAAATCGGTTTCATAATTCTTATACGATAAAGAGTATCGCGAAGATATATAATGTATACACATAGGATTAGGTATAGTCGAAGTTTATAATATTGAGATAGGTGAACACTTTTAAACTAAACAAGGCTTCATATTACTATTATATATATACTATATATTACAATATATAATACAACAATGTATAGTAGTAATGTACATATATTACTATTATATCTGAGATTCTACACTGAAAAAAATTACTTGATCCAAAGAAATTGGTTTCTTTGGTTTTTTTTTCTTTGTACCTTTCTTTTAGAGGCAAAAGAGACATGCCTCAATTCAAAGAAGTCGTTTTTTTGTGATAATCCTTCAATAGACAGAAATATTTCTTTGCACTATATGTGAAAATTAATAAATCAAAGAAATAATTTCTTGAAAGCCAAGGTCCTGATATCTTTAAATCTCTTTTCAACTCCCTAAGAAATATTTCCTCGTTTCAATAAAAACGATTTTTTGAAGTGATAAATACTCATTTAAATTAAGTAATTTATCCATGTGTGGATCAAGTAATTTAGTTTCTTTGAGCGAAAGAAATATTTTTCCCAGATAAATAATTATTCATGGAATTGAAAAAAAATATTTATCAGATGCTAAGGCTAGAAAAGGTTATTGTGCATAAATAATATTTATATAAATTAAAAAAATGTTTTTTTTCTTCAATTACATATGGATCCATTTCATTGGAAGAAATCGTATATCGAATAAAGAATCAGTAATTAATTAATGCGAACAAATATTTGTTCGAAGGAAGGAAGCCCTTTATTGAAATAAATACACGTGCATTTCGTTAAAATACGTATTTTTTTAATTTGACATTTTGGCATATTTGTTTCAATAATATATTTATTTCAGTACAAACTCAATTTTTTGAATGAAATTTTCATTAAGTCCGTTGGAAGAAACATTTATTTAGTTCATGAAAGAGAAATTAATCATTCTAAACAAATGACAGACAACAGGACAAATGTCGCTAGGTGTACTGAGCATATCATTTCACAATAGAAACTAATTCCCAAGGAAAGAAGTTAGCTACAAATTTTCACCATAGTGATAATGAAAAGTAGATGTGATGATCTATCTTAATGTTTATCATCTGATACTACTATGTTTTCTCAACATCAACACTGACTGTGTTTGAAATATTTTGGAAATTTTTATTTACATCGTGAAAAAATATTATTATTACAATAATATTATAATAATTATAATAATTATTACGTTAAATAATACTTTTGAACAAATGGTAGATTTACATTTTTGTATTTCATCTATTCAAATTCTTTAAACAATTGTGGTATGTTTTTGGTCTAAGGAAATATTTGTTTGATCCTAAGCTAGCTTATTCTGAACAATATAATTGCATCTTAAGAACGAAGAAATATTTAATCCTATTAGAAACCCTTTATTTTTCCAAAGAAATGTTTATTAAAATTTATGGTACGCTTCTTTAAAACAAGGAATTAGATCTTTCAATTTAAAATATCTTTTACTTCAGTCGATGGACATTAATTTTTTTGAAAGAAATATTTCTTTGATTTAAAGTCACAACTAATTGTAACAACTGCCTTGTTTTTAAACACAAATCTCTTACTTCTTTTAACCAATAACAACATTTTTACGCTCAATTAATATTTCACTGACACAAATAATTATTAATTTGTTTCAGTAATTTCATATTTTTGGTTTAGATGAAACCATTTCTTTGGATTGAGGAATGCATGATTAGACGTATTCAGTACGATCATTTCTTTGAATCAAATAAATTTTCTTTGATTCAAAAATTATTTCTTTTTCAGTGAATGTATTAATTTCAGAATGAGTACTGCATAGTTACTTTCTTTGTGGCTGCGAAATTTCCAGCGTCCTAGGAGCAACAGATAATTTGTTAGTAAATGAATGTCTGGTTGGTAAATAATAAATTCCTATGTTTGCCTGAAAATCATTGCCGTTTTTTAGGAAAAAATGGAAATACTACTTTGTGTGGCAGCAATTTATATCGACAAGAAACTTGTCTTTGTTTGAGTCACACTGCTGCCTTAGTATCTATACTATATCTATGTTCATGATAGTTCACTATTGAATCATAGGTACCGTACCACGTTTTACCACATTCTTCCGAAAAGGAAGCACCGTTTCAATGTCATCAGATAACCCCTATGGAACCAAAGGTCCTAGCAACATTTCCGTTGCACATATCGACCAGAACAATGATCTTGATGATCTTCCAGATCAAGGGCTTCATTTTTCTCACATGATTGACGTTTGATTCTCTCGAGGCATTCACATCATTCGAAAGGACGGTCCTTAGATGAAAGATATCTGGCGCCTTGCTGGGATCATTAGCGTGAGATCGTGTGACGTAACGAGCCGATCAATGTCTCTGCCTCCCTAGGAATAATGATCGTGTACCGAGAGGTATTAGCATCCTGAACGGACGGACCGTTAAACAACAAAACCTTACCTCGTGACCTTTGGCACGATCACTGCGATCGTTCGCTGGTACCTGCGAGTACCAGTATCGGGGCTAAACTAGCCCCATGACGAAGGGGGATCTCGACTACACTAATGTTGCACCAGAGAACCTGACTTTTTCCATTTTTTTTAGAAGATCTCGGTCTAACGAAATCGTAGCCATTATCTCTCGACCTTTGCCATTAGACTGCAACGACGTTGCACATGCTCAGTGACGTTGACGATTTTCGTAGTTGTAGTTACCGCCCGTCTCGCAAGTTATTGCCTTTCAAGGCTCTCAAAGAGCACGTGTGACTGCACGTAGCACAAACATACCAAGTCGCTGTACGCGTTCTCTATTCTCGGATGTAATTTATGCTCGCCGGTTTTCTACTTTTAAGTTCACTCACATGTGACTCATGCACATTTATTATGTAATTATCCCACTGAGTGTATTATTTCCTCGCAAAAATCAATAGGGGATTAAGCATTCATAAGTTATTCTTAATTCGGTAAGGCGGCAAGGAAAACTTATGAGAAAATAGAGCAATACTTGCGCGGATATTGAAATTTAGAACTGGGAGTGCTGGAATCTTAGATTATTTATTGAATATACATCTCATGTTGGAGTAATTAATTTTGTAAAATATAATACTGTATTCTAATCAAGAGTGTAGCTTACAAGGATAGATAATTTCATGACATTCCTAACATTTCGTAAATTTCAGTGAGATATTATATTCACAGCAAGTGGTTATCATTAGTGGTTATCGTTTTGACACCTGTTGCAACTGAATTTTTATGTAATCGGGTATCAAAATGATATCCCTAGAATTACGGTAATTTTTACATTTCTTTCTAGATTAGCTTTCTATTTTCCAAAATACGTACTTTCAATCATGTCGCAATGATATGTATGTTCAATTCATAATCTATTAATACCAAACCAACAAATTTGGGGATTTTTCTGTAAGCTGATTTTATACTAATAATAACGGTTGGATACTCTAAAATTATAATTGAAAGACTGAATAAAATGATTCCTAATTTAGTACTTGGAACATAGGTTGTGCGTAAAGATAGACAATATTTAATCTCATTGCAATCTAGAACATTACAATCTCGACAAACGAAATAAATATACGATACCGTGAAACTTCACCTTGAGATCTTCGTCACGATCGTAGGCGTCAATTGCCTACAAGGCCAGTTCTATAAAATCTTACTTTTCTTCGGATTTGGCTGTCTTTTTTGTAGACTCCTTTATTCGCTTCAAAGGAAGGAAACCACAAGTTTCATCAGCCGAGTAGAGAACTTAACCATTTGCCACTACTGATGCAAAAAACGTGAGAACTTTTTACATTGAAAATGTTCTTATTATGTGGAAAACATGTTTCTTAAGACATATCAGTCTCCGCAAAATACTTCACAAACTGTGGTGTAATTTAGAATTCAAATAGAAAAAGATACAAATAGATCAACTATAGGTTCAATTTTGTTATTCCAATCTTCTCTATGAAATTCTTTAATCAACTGCAATAAGTCAAATATATGTCTTTCTAATTTATTTTCAATATTTATTCTTTAAAAAGGTTGGATTGTCCTAAAGAAAATTCAAGTATAAGAGATGCATTTTTAAGAGAAAAAAATATTCTTAGAAAATTTAGACCTGGTATTATTGGCCCCAAAGGTTCTCTACATGCCTTTTCTTTTTTTTGCAATTTATTTTGTATCGATTCAAGGCTTTCGACTCAATTATTTCGGAATCCGACACGTACATTAAGGCGGAAATTACCGGAACGCGCACAACTATCTCGAGCATTCACATAGTGGTCAGCAATCGATTGTCAGGATAGACAAATCGACCTCAGCCCAGGGGTCGATGGAAGTCGATAAGCCGAGAAATTCTAGCGATCGAAAGTGCCTAGTGAATATTCCATAAAAGAAGGAAAAAATGTCTCGTCTCTTTCATTACGAAAAGGGAAAATGAAATGATTGTAAGGTATCACTGTGATTCTACTTGCGATAAATCTAAAAATTCATTTAAATTAAATAAACGTTAATTTTGAACAAATAATTTTACTGTAGACTGGGAATTGAGACATTTTTTCGGACGCAGGATCAATAGTTTACCGACCACAGAATTTTT
The DNA here is from genome assembly GCA_032362435.1 of Melikaiella ostensackeni. Taxonomy (NCBI): domain Eukaryota; kingdom Metazoa; phylum Arthropoda; class Insecta; order Hymenoptera; family Cynipidae; genus Melikaiella; species Melikaiella ostensackeni. The sequence continues at coordinate 45,998,284 of JAUMHM010000031.1, read as the reverse complement.
GCCGAAATTTATATATGATGTTTAAACGTTAAACAACCCTTCAAGCTCCTTAGCATCTTCCTTTCTCCCTTTCCGGTGTGGTGCATTATCATTTTTTCTTTTTCACTCTCAAACTCAAATATGAAACAAGTCAAGCTTGAAGCTATTCGGCTAATATTTACTCTTTCTATTTTCACTTTCGTTTCAGGACAGTTTTCTTAGGATATTTCAAAGAACCGGTAAAAGATACCTGTTCTTCCTTAAAATGATATTGCTGGCAAAAGATATTAAGGTGCATTTACAAAATCTGAACGTCAAGATTGAGCTCAATTTATTAACAAAATCGCATTGAAAACTGGGAAGTGACCGGGAATTTTATGAGACCATGAGAAAACCGGGAAATGACAGTGAATTTATCTTTTGACCAGTCATTTTACAAATTTTTAGAAGAAAAATATATCCTGTCATTTGAAATATCACAAATTTCATATCACAAGATACAATGCAATTTAAAATTAGTTTGATTTTAACTTTTTTTAATGTTAAGTTCAATGTTAACTATATCAATTATGAAATTATTTAGTTTACAATGCGTGTCTAAAATATTTTAGTTTAAAAAATTTTCATTTCAGGTCTTCATTTTTACGCGTACATTTTCAATTTAAAGAATTTTAAGATGCAGTTTGAAAGACTTAAACAAGTAAAAATTAAAAGTTTTTGAATTGGAATTTTTCTCTCAAATAACGTTTTAAGTTTATCAAATGTAAATATAAATTAATTAATGATTTTTAAAACTGATCCGTAGTTCTAGTTCTAAAAATTGAACAATAATTGATTTTAAAAGACAATTCTGAATCTGTGCAAAATTAAATAATTTACAGATTTTTACGTTGAAACATGAATTGTTTCAATTCGAAAGCCTAAGTAGTTAAAGAAATACAAACGTCCGATTGAAACTTCATAAACTATTTTCAGTTTTCAAGTAATTGTAAATTAATATATTCATAATTAAATCCTTTTATTCAATTTCATATTCAATTTAAATATTGTTTCAGTCTAAAATATTCCACTCTTAACCCATTAAATTTGAAAATTTTCAAGTAATAAGAGAACAATTTTTTAATATTTAGCAATATTTGATTGTTTGCTTAAAATACGCAATTATAAATCAAATATTAAAAGCTGAATTGTTTGAAATAGAAAGCCTTGAACCGTGAAAATTTTATAGTGCTAAATTTAATCTTTTAATATTATAGTTTTATTTGTTTCATTCTTTTAAATGTTTAATTTTGGTTTTCAATATTTTATGAATTGGAAGAAGGATCATTTTTTTAAATTTTTATCCAGTTGGAAGGGAGGAAATTTCGTTTTTCAATTGTAAGAGAGACATTTGTTTATTTTAAAGATTTTTATAGAGGTGGAAGGAACAAAATTTTTGTAATTTCTTCTTCCGAATTGGAATACGGAAGGTTTTTCTTTTTTACATGTTTATTGAGTTAAAGGAGGACAAATTTTGAATTTTCAACATTTTCGTTGAATTTGAAACGAAGAAATTTAATTTTTAGATTTTTGTTGAATTGTCAGAGGGACATTTTATATTTAACAAATTTATATTGAATTGGAAAGGTGGAAATTTTGGTTTTCAATATTTTATGAATTGGAAGAAGGATAATTTTTTTTTAAGATTTCTATCAAGTTGGAAGGGAGGAAATTTCGTTTTTCAATTTATTTTTTAATTGGGAGAGAGACATTTGTTTATTTTAAAATTTTTTTATAGATTTGAAAGGGACGAAATTTTGGTTATTTTTTTTTCTGAATTGAAAGAGGGTTATTTTTTATTTTTAATATTTTTATTGAGTTGCAAGAGAGAAAATTTTGGTTTTCAATTCTTTCCGAATTCGAAGAGGAATATTTGTTTTAATTTTAATATTTTTATCGAGTTGGAAGGGAGGACTCGTTTTAATTTAGAATTTAGAGCATTGAGAATGATATCGTGGATTTATATTTTTGAACTAGAAATCTCAAAACTGTTCAATTTATAGAAGTCTAAAATTTTTAATTTTGCAGTTTAAGGCATTTAATTTCAAATTGTTCACATGAAAGTTGTGAAAAACTTACATTTTATTCGTGTAAATTATTCCGCGTTTGAATTAAAAATTGTTTAAACTTTAATTTTGAAAGTTTGAAATTGAAAAGAATTCCATTTTGAGTGCTTTAATGTGTAGTTCGGTTTTGATTACTTTAAGAAAAATTTTCAGTTTTGAGAAATCGAATTTTTTAAATTTCAATGACCGTGAAAAATTTTCGCGGACCGGGAAATGACCGGGAATTGTTTTCCTTCATTAAAACGACCACCCTGGTAAATGAAAAAAACTTTAGAGATATTGAAATGGATACACAAATAATGAAGTGCTTTACACAAATGCACTCTTTGGGCTTCATTTTTTTTCTATAATTCTTGTTTTGCATAATAACAATTTTTCAGCATTCTCGTAGTTAGAATAAATTATTCAAACTTTTTCTGCATGTCAGAAATTCTGTTAATTTTTGAACTACTTAGAAGGTAGTAGCCTGGGGGGCTGGTTCTGGTCTCTGCCTTGTCGTCTTCGGGTTTTGCGAGTCTGCCTCTGCCGATGTTTTCTTATTTTCGCCCTTTCCTTTCATCCCATCCTTCCTTCTTCTTTATTCCTTCTTTCTACTTACACAGTACACATCCCGTCACTTATTCGTGTTCGATTCCTGGCTCCCTCCGTGGAAGAATCTCACAGAACATTTTCTCTCTTTCCTTTTCCTGTCTCGGCTGTCGATTCGCGTATTATGCTATGCTTACTATTTTCCATTCAGCCGATAATCTGGTCCTTCTCTACGCCCGAAGAAGTATATTGAGCTGATCACCGGGCAAAGTAATCAGTATCGATTCCATTCGGCTCATCGAGTTCACGATCAAAAGACCTACGGGAGTTTGTTTTTCAAGTGCGTGGGAATTTCTACATCCTTCCTATCACATTACTTCTATTCCGCGTCATTATGCTTACCAAGGTACGAATTATTTGGATCGTCTCGCTCCTTTCCACCCTCTTTCCAAGCTCCTTTCACCTGCAAAATGCTTCTCTAATCATGGTATTGATTCATTTCCATTTTTATCGGCGTTCGCTTCAATTGGCAATTCAATCTTGAAAATAAATACGGAGGAATCGCTAATTCTCTATTTTAATGAATAGAAGTATAGACTTATTCGAAATTGACTTTGCAGAAGTGGTAAAGATTTATTAACAAATTAGAAATTAGTTTTATCTTGTGTGTATTAAGAACCGGGATCTAGTAAATCACAGCGAAGTTTAAGAAATTACTTCTTGGGGTCTTTCTCAACAGATTTAAACAGTTTTGTGCATGCAAAAGAAAGACAAAAGCAAAAAAAAATGATTGTTGACAGAGTTGCTAAGAATTTTTTTTTTAAATATGGTACACTGAGTGTTTAGATCATTTATATTGATGGACACAAAATTTTGTATAAATCTTGGGAACAATTCTCTTGACATCACTCCTGCATTGTTCAATTGTAAAATTAAGAATTTTAATTTAATTATTATATAAACGAAAGCAGTGATATAAATATTTATCTATGAAGAAACGTTAAGATTTTATTGATCGGGAATCTATACCTGAAATGAGTAGGAATTTTTTCGTAAGATTTTAGAGCCCATATTTTTCAAACCATCGTTCATATTTGTCATCTTCATTACAAACGAAAAAGGATATAAAATTTATGTTTTATTAGAACTTAAAAATGGGACTTCCTCATGAAAATCAATGGACTAAAAGAATAGATTTAAGAATTGTTGAGGCGAATTTGACGAAGGGGACTTTGAGTTCTTAGGCCTCAAAAGATGGGGATGCTCTTGGGTTCCCTGGACCCAAAAGGGCCTTGGCTCGGTCAGAAAGGCAGGGCAAGGCCCAAGAGAGTCACCAGAAATAAACTAGAACGACCGAGCACGGAACGAAACGCGGCAAAAAGAGAATTGGATCCGGTGCAGCGAGCAGAGCGCATACAAATGCATTTGCTTGCAAGTGCAAGTACCGAAGCTCTCAGGGTTAAACGTGACTTCGAACCAGAACGCCAGGCCGCATCGTTCGATTCGAGATTAAACTGTAATTAAATACGGCCAGAGACAAGAAAAAACGCGAGAGGGAGCGGCACAGAGAATGAGAGAAAGGGAGGGAACGAGTCGAAATCCCGGAAAAAAATTCCTCCACATTCTTAATCTCATTCCAGCCATTTTTATTTCTTATTTACAAATATCTCGAGCGATAACAACTAATAATAATAATAATAATAATAATAATAATAATAATAATAATAATAGTCAGCAACAAACTGTCCTATCCATCAAGGAGCACCTTTGGGTCTTCTTGTTTGGTCGGATTCGATATCGAAACAAC
>JAUMHM010000031.1:45966255-45977201 GCA_032362435.1 Melikaiella ostensackeni | reverse complement strand
GACGCCATCCTGTACGAAAGCATTCGGATATTGGCGAGAATTTTAATCCAAGAGAGTTCCTGGTTCAGAAGACTGCTCAGCACAAGCTAAGGTTCTCCTCATAGCGGAAGAAATAAAGAGGTGTAATGCCATCTCTTCTTTGCAGTAAAGATGATCCTGCGACCATGTACATACTTGTAACCAAAGGTCATCAATATGTGTGCACATCTGAAGTATAAATCTGCAAAAGAACTCAGAACAACGATCCTTGATGCACAATAATTTTACCCATTACTACATTTCAGTTAAATTGTTAATGGATGGAGTGTAACTCTTTTAACCTTTGTTGGTTGTACTCTTGTGGAAACTTTTTCAATCTTCAGAACGCCATATGGTGCTGAATACTCATTAAAATTAATTTTTGATTGATCTTATACTGAAAATCTGTTACTGAATTATTCAGACTGTAAAAAGAACTTTAGAAAATGTATTTAAAAATGTTTTTCTGGCAAATTCAGGGGACTGACCTCGGAACGTGGGCGTTTGTAGTTTGTACGTGCTCAAGTCCGAAACAGGGGTGAGGGTACGAGTAATGGGAAGTGGTACCGCGGGTAAAGCAAGATAGCCAGATTTGGAGTAGATGTCAGCTTGTTATCCACGAATCTGTTGACATGGGCTGTCCTCTTCCCTTCTTCGTACACTTCTTCCTGGTTAATGGACCAACGCTGGGCTCTCTTCCCGTTTGCGATTCTGAGCCCTTCGTGCTTCCCCCTTCCCCCTCTCTTTACTCTTTACTCTTCCCTTTTCTCTCATCTCCTCTTTTCTCGTCGAACTAAATATAGCCAACCTCACGCTATAAATAGAATAACCCCGAAGTTCAAAGTGACCGGGACCAGCCTCAGCAAGATCATCAGCATCAACATCTCTTCCTTCGTCTTCTGTCTTCAGTTTCATCGTCTATTTCGCTTCTCCTTTTCTTGATTTTCTTTTTTCTTTCTATCCTTTTTGCTCATCATCTCCATTTCTTTATTCTCCCTTTTCTCTTTAGTTCTTTTTGTTTATTATCTTTTTTCTCTAGTTTCCTGTGCGTTCCTTCCCTCTTTCCTCGAGCATGTCTTGCCCACCTCTTTCTTTATCTCGAGTCGAGTTGCCTCCTCCCCCTCTTCTTTACGCCTCCGCCAAATGTATGGACATCCTCCAGTCCTTCTCGATCCCGGAGTCGACCTCACCTTCGAGGTCGACTCCCTCGATAAGGGGCCAGTGACTTCCCCGAGATGATGCCTGCAGTTGTATCCTGACGTGAACCTCAAGGTCGAGGAAGGAAAAAGGAACACGTGATCCTTCTCGAGATATGAGAAAGCGGAGGAGAGGAAACAAGATGTTTCGTTTGATTGTTGTTTTGACGTTAGTACTCAAGGCATGGACAGAACGACAACCCAACTCAAATTAGGTACTTCTTCAAATCCGAAGATTCAACATGTACCTCCTCGATTGAATTTATAATGGAATGCAGTTTCTTTTCAGTTCAAGTCTCTTATGTAACAGGAATCAGAAATCGGAGTTTATTTAGCACTCCTGTATTTCTAGTACCTTCAGTCTATACCTTTATGAGGAATCGAGTGTATAAACTCTATGAGGAATCAGAAATTATCTAGGAATATAATTATAAATAATTTTATCAACGTCCTTTTTAAATTGTGTTAAGAGAGGTTATCGTTTAGGTTTTAAACGTGGGGTGCCAGAAGATGTGTGAAGTATTACAAGGGATTTCAAGAGTTTCGAACCATTAGGGAAAAATCCAATGTGTTTTAAAAGATTGCAACTGACTAAACAAAATAGGAATTCATTAGGGTCATAAAACCCAAAAAAAGATTTAAACAGATCGAAAAAGTTACAAAGGAATTTGTATTATCACGTAATAATTTATAAGTATTAATTATTTCGGGTGTTGCATCATGTTTTTCATAGTATTTTTAAGGAAGAGTTTACACTCGATTACAAAGGTTACCTCTTCCTCATTGTACTCTGACAGAGAAGTATCATTTCTCAGTGGGCACTAGCAGATTATTTATCAGAATTCCTGCATTCTCCAGTCATCAGTTGATAACTCTATAAACCCATTAACTTTGCCTCTTTAGGTATCACAATAACTACCATCACAATAACAATCCCAAACATACTATATTCGTATAATCCATCAGCCAAGGAATCAGATACAACTCTCTGGATTCTATACCTAATCTTCTATTGTGCAATCCACCTTAAGTCATCTCATCTACCCCTTCGATTCTTCTTCGCCTTTTCACGGACCTCCAACAACGAAGAGTGGTTAAGAAAGGTTAGACAGAGACGAAATATAGTAGTAATCCACCCTCGACAGGAGCGGACCAAGGGATTAATGGCAGTGACATCCTACTCGTGGCCAGATGAGACTCTTCGTCTTACTCGAGGTGATGAAATAAAAGGAGGGGGTTGGAGGTAGGGAACATTGACCTTAGATTCGATTTGCGTCCTTGAAAATACACCTAACAAGATGGCGTCCTTTATGTAACTATCACCACAATTGCTACCTATCAATGTTGAGTATGTGTAACGCGTCGCGTTCTATTTGACGACTGCCGATTCGCCACGCTTGCATTCTCGGATGAATGTGGTTTATTCGGGATGTGTGTGTTATGTGTATACATGTTCTGTCAGACGTTAAGCCAGTTAGTCCAGTTTCTATCGGTATCACGAATGCTTCGTATAATCGACGCCTTCGAGTCGAATTCAGAAGAGTCGAGTCAATCTTACTTTCGTAATTTCTAAGAAGTGAAGATTAGAAGCTGGAAGGCTAGGAAAAAGTAACTTTAGATCAATTTTTGATGCTTGATTATAGAATGATTTCGTGCATTAAAGTAGTTCAAAGTAAATAACAATAACTTAACAAGTATCACTTAGATTTTGAAATGAGTTGTAACAAAGAAAACCTTGGAAACGGTGATCATTATCATGTAAAGTACAGTTAGTATAATGAAAAGTTAACATTGTTTTTATGTGACTGAACATGAAGCTCTGACTCATGAATTTATTTGTAATTAATGAGCTCTGTGACATGAAAAAAATGTCTTACATTTTAATTATGAGATTTCAAGAGATGATATCCGATATTATAGCACATTATCAATATGTTGCAACCATTCGAAACAAGTTTGTACCCCATTTAAATCATGTTCTGATTTGCCAAACCAACACGTTACAGATCACGTAATTTATGAGGTGGCATTAACAAACCCATTCGTTTAATTATGAAATCATGAGTCAATTTGAGCTAATTGCCTCAATTAAGGAATATGACTCCTATGCAGTAATACTCTTGAATTAATCTTAAGCATATTTGCGACCTCCACTTAAAAGAAGAATAGGTTCTACACCATTTAATTGTTGAGTAAGAATAAATACCGTCGCAACTATAAAGGAATCTCTCTAGAAAATATTACGAGTATACAGTGAATTATTACATAAAGAAGATCAAGATATGATCATCATCTACAAAAGCTGTCAAATTTTCCGAAGTTTTTTGCGTGAGTTCAATAATACCGTTTTTTGAATCCATTAGGTTGATATCTTACGATCCTTCCCATTTGCCGCTCTAATATTCTCTTGTAGTCGTTGCCATCTATCATCGTCAGAATTTGATGATCATTGACAGCTCAACAGTTTGTTTTGATATCACGCTCGGTTGAACTTCAAGTTCAAAGTCAAGCAACTTTGCTTGTTGCTTATTGCAGAGGGCATCGAACCAAGGAACGATACATTCCGTTTCTCTTTCTACCCATTCCTATGTAACTCTCGGTTCGTGTAATCGAATTGGAACTCCATTGTCATCATGTCCAAATGAAAAAGAGGGGAAAAAGGTGGTAGCAATCCGGTTCCCTTGATAATTCAATTTAACCAGTCGTTGTTGCTGATTCTTTATTGAAACAGAAGAAACGAAAGAAGATTGGTCTTTTTATTTTTCGTAAAAAGTGAAAGCTTTGAATCTCTTATTGTTAGATTTGAAGCATTCTCGTTGTGTTATGCAATTCAGTAATTCCAAAACTTGAAACTTCATCTCTCAGAATGTTAAAATTGAAAGTTTGACTGCCGGAATGTCCATGTCACCAAATTGAAAAACATGTAGATAGAATGACATGTAAAAAGGGCAGATTCAACATTGACAGTCGAACCTGACATGGGCGGTGAGGATCTTCTGAGTGTACGACTGCACGGGGTCACCGTGTACCCCTGAGATGAAAAAGGAGAAAGTGTATATAGTGTACAGTTGCATGTATGGTTGTATAAGTGCAGGAGGGTATGTGCGGGACACATACGAGGGTCCGTACCCAATGCAACCAGGGATCCTTGAACCTACAGGAATGCTGGCAACCCACGCGGCCTTAAGTACCCCACTCTTCCTTTTCACTCGATCTAATCTTCGCAGGTAGTGGAAGCAAATTAGTTTTATTTTTATAGAAATCGGTAAGAACCTTCTCAGATATGATTTTTTTTTTAATGTTGCAAATATAAAATAATAAAACCATTATTGGTTAGAAATTGCCTGGCAATGTTAATTTAAGAAATTTTCAGATTTATGTTAGGAAATTTTTATATAAGAAACATCGTTTATGTATGATATAATGTTAAGAAATCAATACCGAAATACTTTGTATTGTTGTGGAATGTATCGGACCTTTCTTGAGAAGGAAATCCTATGCAGAAAGTGACGGAAAATGGGCGGGTGTTCCGCGCGTTTCGGTAGGGTCTCGCACAGGTAGACGCAGAAAACGTTTTCGATACTGAAAAAGTTTAATTTCTCTTTGGCTGGCTTGTGAAACTCATTATGAATACGAGTAGTGTTATTTTTTACATTACTGTATACATTAATTAGTTTAAATAAGTTTTTACTTCAGTTTGTGCCTGTATATTCATAAAATATCAAACACTCAAAAAATATACTGAGGGTAATGCTGAGATCTGCTAGTTGATCCGATATTAACAAATAGCTAAAGTACAATTCAAGGTAAATATACTGTTACAACAATAACAATAATGAGAAAGAGTAGACAATTTAATACTTATAAATTATTTCGATATATGGGGTGTGAACACGGTACAAGGGCGTAAGTAACATAATCAGAATTCTACAGGAGTAAGAAAAAGTTGTATAACTTTTGCGCATTTAATTTTAAAAAATAATCTTGAAGTATTATTAGGCTGTATCGAATCGTGAAAGGAAATCTTAAAAAAAGTAACCACTTCCCAGAAAATCCTTGTCAAAGGAACGACGTTTCCCAAAAAACGCCGCACCTGATACAGAAAAAGCTGCATAAGTTTTGCTTATTTTTTTTTTCAAAAAGTAATAATTTGTTTCGATAGATTATTTGGCTCTATCAAATCGTGAAAGAAAAGCCTGAAAAAAAGTAACCACCTCCGAGAAAATCATTGTCAAAGGAAAGACATTTCCCGAAAAACGCCGCACCTGACACAGAAAAAGCTGCATAAGTTGTGCGTATTTTAATTTTTTTTAAATACTAAAAAGTCTTTTCGAGTTATTATTTGACTCTACTGAATCGTGAAAGAACGTCTTGAAAAAATCCACTATGCATACGAGAAATCCCTTATGAAAGGGGCGGCGTGCCTTAAAAAAGACGGACCTGAGAGACAAAATAGTGTATAAGCTCAGCATATTTTCTTTAAAAAAAATTGTAAATACTGTTTGTAGTCCACACCAGATTCTAATGATTCGTGAAAACAGCAGGTGGAAGAAAGCAAGGTCTTCCTAGAAAAAAATGATCAAATATCGATTTCAAGTGACATGGAGAAACTATTGTTTTCCTTAAACTGTTTCGCCTTGTAATCAAACTTTTATTAATACTTCTGACGTACAAAGCAGTTTGTACACTAGACATCACTATTACACCACGTATTATAAATATTTTTTAGATTTTCATAATGTATGGCACACTCAGTGGATACTGAGTATAAAAGCGAGACCTGCTAGTTCGTGCCATAATTACAAATACTTGAAGCACAATACAAGGTAAATATACTGTTTCAATAATAATAGTAATAATAATAATAAGCAGACTATGTACCAATCATAAATTATACATATTTTTTTAGATATTCATAAAGTATGGAAAACTCAGGGGATACTGAGATTAATGGTGAGATCTGCTAGTAGCTACGACATTCACAAATAATTGAAGTACAACACATTAACAATAATAATAATAACAACAATTATCAGACTATTTAAAAACTAAAAACTATAAATATTTTTTCTAATTTCAGATTTCGGACGAAAAATTTTAACCGGTAATGGTTTTAGTAATTTAAATTTAGAACATTAAAAAAAATTATTCAAATCCGAGCGGCTTATACCCGGTTTCGAGTTAACACACTTTTTTGGTCGAATTTTTGGTTGAATAAGCACATACGAGTATTCTCGTCACCTTTCTTAGTCACGCTGCCTTCGTTGCTACGTGAATGCACACGTAGCCTTTAAACTGTTTGCGGTGCCTGCAATCCTCCGGGGAATCCATCCCTAGGCCAAGGCTAATGAATTCTTAGGATTATTTAATTAATTTTGGTAGACTTATAATTGGTCAGGCTCATTAGAGGTCCAGAAGTTTATAGTATTTTATTCATGCTAGCTCTATAGCAAAGAAATCTTTATAACACTACGATCAGCTGCAATTTAAAACTCTACGTAAAAGTTAATATATACTTATATTACAAGATATCTGAGATTTAAAGTAAATGGATAAGACATTTTGGTTATTTATTAAATTGGGTATGATGAACTGAATGAAGAATCCACGAGAGACTCTTCCAAAGTCGAAGGTCGTGGCACCTCCTTCCTTAGTCTGAATTTATGAGTATGAGTCGGTCAGAAAAAAATTTGGAAAAACTTATAAATAAATGTTATTTATAAAATTTGATTTAATTACACATTTCTATGTAATTTTATAATTGTAACGAATAGCGGAAAGTCGGGTAGCCCTGGCCACATATGGTTTTGGATAAATGTTACTCTTTACTGCGATAAATCAAAATTTTTACATTCTCATCAGAGAATGTATTAGATTTGTGTAAAATTTGATCCCCCCCCCGTTTTTGTCAAATGTCCACGTTTTGAGACCCCCTGAACCCGGAAAACATGTTTTTACGAATGTGTCCGTCCGTCCGTCCGTCTGTCTGAGTGTGTGTGTAGATTTTTAGTTTGTGAGCACGATAACTTTTGAAAGAATTGATCGATTGGATTGATCTTTGGTATACTCTTTTAGTGTCCTGGAATAAAGGCCAAGTTCCTTAGCTAACCATTTTGGACAAAAATTCAAAAATTGGGAGCATTTTTAAAATTTTTGAGACTACTTTTTTTCAAATATACAAATTCCATGTACAGATATTCATAGTACTCAGAAAATTGAACAATTTACCCTCATGACTTTTTCCGCTGAAAAGAAAATTGTGAGAGTTATAGCATTTCTGAAATTTAAAAAAAGAAACAAAAATAAGAATTTTAAGCCAAACAATGCACGATATGAAAAAAAGTCAAGAGAAGAAAAACGTTACTTTTTGGAAGCCCTACAAGATTGTGAATACAACTTTTTGAATTTTCTTGAAAAATCGAAAATTCAAATTTTGAGCTAAATAACGCGGAATACGAAAGAAAGTTCAGATATTAAAATTGTTGCTTTTACGAAGACCTGTAAACTCGTCTGTAAATATTTTCTGATAGGAGATATAGTTTGTATTTTAAGTTTAGCAAATAGTATTGGAATATTTTTATTTTTATTTTTGTGCTTTTAACAGGTCAAATAAAATTGCTCTTAAACATTCCTTTATAGGATCAATCATAAATCAAGATAATTTTTTTAACCGTCTTTTTAACTATTTATTTGTATATATTATACGGTGAGCGCAGAAAATCGAGCGCAAAGCGCGAATATTACGATGAGAATGTATTCCTTAAGGCCGATAGAGCCTTAAGTAAATAAATTTCCTATTTCATTTGAAATCAACAAAGCTCGATTAGAAATTGTATAAGTGTAAGCAACATTTAGTAAAATTTTCATTGTATAAACAAGTTTAAAACCCGCTTCTTTAATCGTCCCTGATCGATCAATGCGCAATTTAATTAGCTTTCATTAAAAAAAAGTACATTTAAATCGGCTAAAAATTGTGAGGTATGTAATGATTTGCTTACGGTACTTTCTTTGCCTTACTGACGTGCGACGTGCAGCGGTGAGCGAGCGCGCGCGCAGCAAAAACCTGCTACCGATCAAGATAAGCCACTGCAACATTTTTTTCCATAATAACCATTTTAAATTCCGAAGTTTATCCTTTAATTTCAGCCCTATTAGAAGTTTCCAGTGCTTCAGGTTTGCCCGATAAATTTTTTCAAAAGTTGCAAAAAAACACGCTTGTTGGCACACTCGACCTTAATTTTCTCAAAACCCTGACAACATAGAAAGATTTCGCTGACAGATTTGGATTCAGCGACCGAAAATCTACGAGAAACATCTACTATAGTTTGTACTTAATAAGTTATGTATTAAAATACTTAAACCAAATATGTAACTTTCTGCATATAAATCATTGAAAAGGGCCTATATATGCAGCCGAAACGTCTGATGGAAATTTAAATCTTCTTCATCATTTACGGACCCCCCAGCCTTGTTAGAGATTCGTGTTTCAAAAATAAATTATAATATAATGAGGCGGTAATGGGGCAATGATACAGAAGTAATCTTTCATCAATTAGAAATCTTATATTGGTAATACGGCTTAAAAAGAATGTGATGATACCAAGATTTTGTTGATAATATAATAAGATATAATAAGATCTTTGTTTATAATATAATGGGGTATTAATGAGTTTTTCTTATCAAACCCCCAGAACGGGTAATACTAGGGGAATCCTTACTTTTGCCAGACTTGATTATTTATAAAAGGTAAAAAATGATCATATTTATGTATTAAGAAATTAACTTATTTATATTTGCCACAAACACGGTTTAGTAATAATTGAACAAGGGCATCGATGAGCAAACTTGTCCAGTGGAAAAGCCTATCCTGAACTTCTACCTTAACGAAATATCAAGTCTCATGTACAGTAGTACCGTACATCTTACCGTACCAACATCTTTCCCAGTCTTTGGAGGGATGGAAAAGTGAAAGGAAAGGGAAGATTAGAGAATGCTTTTACAGGGAAGATTTGTCGGCCGATGCCAGTATGCGATAAATTTCGTATTTGCCCAGGAGTTCATATAGGATCCCATATGGGTTCCCATTTGTTTTTTATTAAGGCTTTTCTGGGCAAAACTTGCTCATCGATGTCAGTATCCTTTCATTTTACGAAGGTCCCATCGAAATAGTTCTATATTTTTGAAAATTACTCGTTAAAAAAACATCGCAAAAGAATACAGTTTATATACCATGACAAAGCTTACTTTATTGTGCATAAGACAAGTCCAGACTTGTTTATGTACGGTAATTCGTAAGAAAAATATCCTTCGTAATAAGATGATTACCGTTGTTTTTTCGCGTCACTCTGCCGTGGTTTGACTTTCAATGACGACATCTTTGAAATGAACAATTTGAAAAATTTGAGAAAAATTATGTAAATGCTTTGATATATTGACTATACATATATGAGAAATAAATTTTAATTGTAGTTAATAACAATTAACATAAAATACAATTGAAGTCGACTGTGCTGTATCTCGTAATTTACATAGTAGAGAGTTGTATTATGGCTTAAATTGCTTAGAAAATTTCAGCAAATACAATAGGGTAATATGAGCCACTCAATTTTCTCATTGGCTATACTTTTTTCGTAACTGTTTTTTGTACTAATATAAGAAAGAATGTTACTAAACTTCTTGTTAAAAAAGTTTTGCCTAATGTTGAATAAATTCGGAAAAAACAGAATTGAAATTTCGAGACCTGCATTATGCTAGTTTGTGTTTTTTTTTAAATGTCAGTAATCATTTAAACCACGCATCTTATGTTTTTTCGGTGGTTCTTTAGATAGATTATTTATTAAACTTCAAGTTTTTAACAGATTCATGTATAATTGTGAAACAGAAACAGGTGAAATTTTCATTTTACATGAAAAGTCATATGGGGCGGAATGAGCCACCTCTTTCTATGCATTTACCTACCCTCTTTGTGTAGCAGTCTGTAGGCTAGGATGAAATTTTTCATCGTTTCAGATTGTGCAGTGGATTAATTATGGCGCTAACGGTGCAAACGTATAAAAAAAGAAACTTTTCGACAAAAATACACAGGAAAAAAGCATGAGAGCTGCACTGTTATGTCTGTATTAGAAAATAATATCAGTCGCCGGCAAGCAGAAGAAAAGAACTGTTTTTCGATATGTTTCGATATAACAAAAACATGGTTGTGGTTGGTAAATAGGACAAGCAGATAAAAAAACTGCTCAAAACTTCTACGTATGAAATGTAGTATCATGTAGTAGATGAGCCTTAGCGTGTTTGGGAGTTTTTTTTATATTAGAATTAAATTTTTATTGTGGCAATGTATATGGCCAAGTTGGAAAATTGTTATATTTATTTCGAATGCAATTATTTAGAGATATGTATATAAAAATCGTGTTTCTATTGATTATCCGTAGAGTCTGTAACAGGGTAGAGGTTATAGGGTTAAAGATTGCATCATTTTAAGGTCTAATAGTTTATATAAAATTTTTGAAAAATGTGTATAAGGTATGTTTTTGGTTTATAATGCTCTCATTTTATACTTCTCTTACTTGTAAATAATATATAAAAGGTTGATTTAGAACCAATCTGTTCAGATTATTCAATTTTTCAAATGAAAAAGGTAAAAATCCGAACGAACAACACATTTCTAAGAATTGCTAATTTGAAGAAAATTTTATTTCTTCATCAAAAAATTTTTAAGTAAAATAGATATCT
>JAUMHM010000031.1:45953793-45966155 GCA_032362435.1 Melikaiella ostensackeni | reverse complement strand
ATTGACGCTCAAGGGTCCTATTTTGAAGAATATTAGTTGTATAAGCCAAAAGGTTTAATAAAACTGCTTAAAAAAAACAAGGCTCATTACTTTTCAATCAAACCCTGTATTCAATAAGATATCTTCAAAACTGAAAACTTCAATTTCAAATCTACAAAACTGAAATAACGTTTTAAATTTGAAACACAATGTCAAAATTAATAATGTAGGAATAAAACGTTTAAAATTACTAATTTAATACCGATGCATATTGAAATTTAACTATTTTACTATATAAGAACTTTAAATTGAAATCCTCCACACTTGAAAAGTTCGGAAAAAGCATTAAAAACTGAATATTTTTAAAGTAGCTTTCTAGTTTTCCAAGCCCCTTTCAAATTATTCTGTGAAAAAATAAAAAATAAATTTGCCTTAAAAATAAAACGATGCAAGAACTAGGCATTCGAAATTGAATTATTTTAAATTTGAAAATGTACTAACTTGAACATTTCAAACTCAGTGCCTCTCAAATTATTATTATTTTTTTAAAGTGATTAAACTGTACAATTTAAACTTGGAAAGCTGCAAATGACCTGGAATTTGAAGTCCTCACATGAATCGACGCTTGAGCGAAAATTGTCATGAATAAATTCTACAAAAAAATTGTGAAAAAAATTTACAAGCAAGATAATACATCTAGAGCATTGATAAAAACTTTTATTCGGATTTGTGACTGCCGCAAAAGCAATTTCAACTCGAGTTTTCGAATTTTTCGTGCCCCTCGACTAACTATTTTTATTTCTTCACTCAAACCTAATACACACCTTAGTTCATTAAACTGATCCTAAAAAGTATAGCGTAGTTGATTGATTCCTCTCTCCTTAGTCCATCGCTGACCAGCTTGTTCGAATTCTCGCCTGACTTCATTGTTTTGCTTGGCAGATGTTTCATCCTCAGGCAAATTATTTCTTCTTGTCAGAAATTTTTTCTGTAGAAACCGTTTTGATTGGATATTTTTATTGCTTTCATCATGGAAAATCTATCGACCTTTGGCGAGGATTTTTTTATTCCAGAGGAAGATAATTTTGACCCAGGAATTAATCAATACAATGATTTCGAGCAAAGTAATGCAGATAGTGAGTTTGACGTTTCTTATGGAGATAATTTGGAAGGAGGTTACGAAAATAAACCTGAAAACCAAAATGTGGCGGAGGTGAATTAGTTTCCTGCTAATTTCAAAATTCAAAAATCGTTATTTTGTGTTTGAAATTTGATTATTATCTTAAAAAAGCTGTTTATCTTTCGCTAACTTTTAAAAGTTTCATTAAGAATAATTCTAAATTTGGATTTTGAAAATGTAATTTTTTACTTAATCTATTTTTTAGTTGACGGAGCTTTTAATATTGTTAGGTAGGTGCTAATCAGAATTATTATAGTTAACTCTATCAATATTCAATAGAAAACTTTTCTCGAGGTGTCATTAGACTCCCGATATATTCAATTAAGATTATTAACACCCTCTCAAAGGTTTCGGTGAAGCATGGAGATTCGGAGGAGAGTTTAAAGAACGAAAAAATCCACGAGTTTGAATTTGAGTTACCTGCATTGGTGAAAGGGATTGAGGAAGAAGACGAAGAAGAAGAGGAAGCTATAAGGAAGAAGGAGATAGATTTACAGGAACAGGAAGTTGAAACTTCGACACCACTAATGCCGGAAAAAGGTGAAGAGGAAATTCAGTCCTTGGAATCCGATCATTTCTTTGAGTTTCCAGCCGAGGTTCGCATAAACTTGTCATACACAGTCGTGGTACCCATCGAATTACAATTCCCCGTGACCTTCATTATCTCTTAAACTTCTTTTTAAAACTGTCCAATAAAAAAAATCCTATGTTCAGCAAACGAGAAAATTGATAATATAGCTATTGTTTTAACTTTAATTAAATGTAGATTGAAAACTAGAAAGAAAATAAAGAATTGCCTGCTGGTCAAAATATAAATAATTATTCAGAAAGATCTTTATGTAGAGAGATAAATAAATATGAAGAAAATCAAGCGTAATCAGGGAATCTGGACTTGTCTCTCCTTTCCTTATTTAGGTGTTGCAAGATCGTGAAGCGATGATTAACAAACTGGAGGAACGGAGGAAGGTGCAGACAGAGTTGAGGCGAGAAAACAAGCTTCTGGAGTTCTGGGTGGCCAAACACATGGCGAAGGTCAGGGCAATGCTGGTATCATCATATCTCAAGGTCGAGTCTAACAAGACCTTGGAATTCCGAGCGCGCGTTATCTTCCGTCGCTTGACTCTTCTCGTCGTCGAGAGTCGAGCCCTTTTCGTGTAATTTCCTCGGCATTCCTGGTCGAACTCATTTTTCATCTCCTTCTTTATTGTTCATCGAGGTTAAGCCGGTGACCTTCGCATCCATCAGCCATGGTTCTTTCCTCTGATCCAGACAGACCAAACAGAAAATCACTTCTGCGGACGTGTCGATGCAATTTGAAGAGTTCAACATGATGTACAACAAGGCGCTTCGGATGTATCAACAAGATTCTGAGCGAATCCTGGCGATGCAGAATCAGCTGCAGATGGAGGTTGATAATTACGAAAACAAGGTTCAGGAAGTGCTGGATAGAGATGAAAGGGCGTTTCAGGATCTGATCAATCAGCAAAGAATGATTGGAGTCGGGTTGAAATTTTCTAAGTCTGCTAAGCATGTCTCAGAGGTCCACTTTAAAGATCTTGTTCGGCAACAGGTTGGTTCAACTGGAAGCTGGCGGATTCCATGTGATCTAAAAAAAAATGATTCATTTAAATAATTTTAGTGTAAGATTGTAAATTTATAGTGTGTTATACATTGAACGAGAAAATCCTCCGAAAGTGGTTGACCCCACGATTCCTGAGAGCATACTAGAGTTCAAAACTTTCATGAATGCCTATCAAAAGCGTTTTAGAAGTTTTATGCCCCAATTTTCAAGAGCTGCTAACTGCTCTGGTTCATCTTAATTAAAACACTTGAAGAATTAATATAATCAGGATCTTATGTACAAAACGCAATACTAGAAGTAAGAAGTGATTTGACATGTTTAAAATATTTATTTAAAGGAAGGCACCAATCAAATTTTGCTATATTGCGATACCAGGTTTCAAATTCTATCTTGCATTGATACATTTTTGTAAAAGCGAAGTGATTCTTAAACTTCTAGTTCTCACTTGGAATAGGGAATTTTCCAAAAGAGTTACAATTCAGACTTAGAACAGTGTATTTTCTCAAAGAATTATAATCCAGAGTAAGGACAGGGAATTGCAGGAAAGAATTATGATTTTGACTCTGAGACTGAGAATTTTCTAAAAGATTATTTATAATTCTGTGTTGGGACAGGGAATAAATAATAGAAATATAAAAAATGCACGTAATGAATTACAGTTATTCTGACTTGAAACAAGGAATTGCAGTAAAAAAGTCTAATTTTGACAATTGGGGCTGACAATTCCCGTAAAGAATCATAATCTGGACTTTCGAACAGGAAATTTCATAAAGAATTATAATTTTTACATGGAACAGGAAATTTTTAAAAGAGTTCATAATTCTGATTTAGAAGAAGGGAATTTAAAAAAATCCCTGTTCTAAGTCAGAGATCATCACAATTTGAAACTTCCCTCTTTCAAATTTTCGCAAAAGGGAGTGACTATATTTTTAAATTATAATAGAAAATGTTGTGAATAAATATCATTCTGACTTGAAACAGGAAATTTGGGAAATGAATTATCATTTTGTCTTGGAATAGGTAATTTTTGACATGGAACGGGAAATTTTGGAAAATAATTATAATTCTGATTCATGAAAAGGAAATTTACAAAAACAATCTCTGTTCCGTGTCAGAATTTCTCAGATTTTGAAAATTCCTGGTTCCAAATCAGACTTTTTTTGAATTAAAAAATTCTTGTTTTTTTTTGCAAATAAAAGTTTGCCAGAATTTGAAACATTCTTCTTTCAAATTTTCTAAAAAGGGAGATACTATATTTCTGAAATATAATAGAAAATGTTTTACATAAATATAATTCTGTCTTGGAATAGGGAATTTTTGAAAACAAATGTAATATTGGGACATGGAACAGGGAATTTCCGTAAAAAATAATAACTTTCACTTTGGATCAGGGGACTCCCGTAAAGAATTACATATAATTTAGACTTAAGGACAGGGAATTTTTGAAAATAGGTTCAGTTCTGATTCATAAAAAAGGAATTTAAAAAAAATCCCTGTTCACCTTCAGAATTATAATTCTTTTTACGAAATTCTCTGTTTCAAATTAGAATTTTAATTCTTATGACCAAAAGTTGTACGTTTAAACTCGGAATTATAACTTTTTTCCAAAATTCCCTGTTTCAAATCAGAAATCTATAAAATCTTTTAAAATGTTTAAAAATCGTTTGAAATCATTTAAACCATTTCAACTCTTAAAATGACCGGGAAAAATTAAGAATTGCCCGGAAGAAAATCGGGAAATACCCGGGAATTTAAAATAATCCGTCGGGTAGACACCTTGTTATTTTTCTCGTTTGAAATTTGTTTGTATGGGATAGGCCAACAATTCTCTGGAGCTGATCGTTAAAGTTTATTTAAATTTTCGCATGATGAACAAACTATTTTCACATTCTCATCAGAAAAGTATTAGGTTTGTGTAAAATTTAACCCTTCAGCCAATCATAAATCATCAAGATAATTTTTTAATCGTCTTTTTAACTATTTATTTCTATATATTATATGGTGAGCGCAGAAAATCGAGCGCGAATATTATGATGAGAATGTTTTCCTTGAGGCCGATAGAGCCTCAAGTAAATACATTCTCTTTTTCATTTGAAATCAAAAACAAATTTAGTATTTTGTACATGAAGAACATATAACACCGAGTGTGAAGCGCGACGACCGAATCGCGCGCCCTAGGCGCACTCAAACTTGCGAACAAAGCGGGATGCGCGTGATGAGAATGTGCCCGCGAAGCGGGCAGATTTATTGAACTATATAAGTAATGACAGCACAATAATTGTGAAGAAAATGTCCTATGCAACATTGGAAAATTGCCCTGTACTTTTCGTAAAAAACCTTCAAAAAATCAGATAGATGAATAATTTTTTTTTCATCCGGCATGGAATCCATTTAGCTGCAATTTAGTTTTTTTAGGGGTGGGTGAGATTATGGGAATTGAAAATGATAATTTCATTTTCTTTACAAACATCTTCATAAAGCAGTTGTTAAAAATAATATGATACTTAAAACATATATTACAAAAAAATAATTATAATGTTAAGCTTAGATTTTAATTTTTTTAAATCTCTTGAGCTGCTTAATTCTTCGTATTATTTAACGTAGGGCTGTGCAAAAAGCTCGGCCAAAACCGGGATCGACTTGTCCGGGCCAGGCCGAGCCGGGTTCGAGAATACCCAAAATTTTCGGGTACTTGTACCTCTTCGAGGACCCGAAATTTTCCGAGATTTTGAAAATACTCCACCCAGCTCGAGCTCGGCTCGGCCCGAAATTGATTGAGTCCAGCTCGGCTCGACTCCAAGTGTTAAAAGCTCAAATAATTTACACATTCCGAATTCATTGGCACAGCGCAATATATATTTAAATAATGTATACCTAATCAACAAAAAAGTAGATTTTGAAATTTCAATGTAGAACGTTTGAAAACTTTGAAGGCATCCAAGTTAAAGTCTTTTAACTTTATAGAAAATGGTCTTCTGATAAATTGATATTATATATAATTTTCTTTTAGAAAAGATTTTAAAGTTACCTTTTCAATAAAGGTACTGCAAGTTATAATTCACATTACTCAATCTAAGGTCTACTAATTATTAAAAGTTAATTACTTAACTCATAATAATTTAATAGATTACACATCGTGAAATTCTTATAAGATGTCGCATCAATTATATTCGCCACCTCTATCTTTTGGAGAACCTAACGAAGAAATTAGCAAAAATAGGAAAATTCAGACCAGACAAAACCTGCCTAGACGTTCATTTTTTGCAAAATACTAACGTGTTTTTCAAAGAGAAGGTAGATGAACAATGCGAGGAAGTCGACAAGCTGCGTGCCAAGTAATAGAAATATGATATTCAGCGTATATGGGAGAAGCGGGCAATGCGGCGCGCACTATTAATTGTATCTATTTGCAAATTGAAAATAATTTTCTAACAGTCGGATGCACATTTTCGGTAAAATCAGATATCTATATTCATTTGCAGCATAAAAAAAATAAAGGTTAGATTCTGGGAGTGATTAGCATCCAAAGCTATGAAAGTATGAAAGTACAATATTCAACATTTGGACATTTTACCATTAAGGTGCTTGAAATGACTCGATTGTTTATTTGGAACACATTACGTCTACACGGGTGAATTGTTTGATGTAATACTTTTACCACCAAATCTAAAGAACGTGTTCTTTAAGTGTACAGAGAGCATTTTCTGGAGAATGTTTTTGTTCCTGCTGTTTCTTTTTTTTTTAAATTGAAAATGGAGCATTTTTGCGCCAGAAAGCGGCAACAAGAGGCAACCCATTCCGTGATAGTTCTGCAAACATAGAAATGGCTTGCCTTCAGATTAGGTGGTAAAAATATTACATCAAACAATTCACCCGTGTAGACGTAATGTGGTCCAAGTAAACAACAGTCATTTCAATAAGCACCTTAAAATGTCCGTCCGCGCTGCATTACCCGCTCTGTGGGTTGATTTAGAACCAATATATTCTGATTATTCCATTTTTCAAAAAGAAAAAGGTAATAATCTAAATCAATAACACATTTCTCAAGAATTGCTAGCTTCATCAAATTTGTAAACTATATTTAAGTAAAATAGATATCTTTTGGTAAATTGAGTTGACCATTAATACCTCAATTAAAAGAAATCTTAAGTATTCATAGGAAACTCTGCAGATTGGAACAAATCCTTGCTTAATGTGTCTCTCCTTTAAGATTTCTTGAAGATCAAAATGAAATCTACTTTCTTATGAAAATTTTGGTGTACTGAAAAAGAAACACCCAAAAAGTTCACAAATCAAAACTAGACTTCGAAACTATCTGCTTTTCTGGTGCATTAGAGACATATGTACAATAAATGTACAAACAAAAAAAAAGAGGGAGAAAAGGGAAAGAGTCAACCAAAACGAACCTCACACTGTTTCTTTTTTTCGTCTTCTCTATACTTCTGGGGACTAACATCTTTCGAAGCCAATTTAGTCTTCCTCATCAGGGGTAATTTATAGAATAACTACATTTATGAATAATGAAACATATATTAATTGTGTATATGTGCATGGCAGCTTTTTTAACCTAATTGAAATAGATGTATTAAATTCATTGATATTCTCATTTAAAGTTGCTTTGTTATCTTTTTTTGTTGAAGTCAAACATATTTACTTGTTAATGTGAAATATCTTTTTTGGAAAAAAAACCATGGAACTTGCATTCCATCAATAATTCCTCCTGTAATGCATCCAATCTAAGTTTTTACTAATTGAATAAATTCATTGAATACTCTTATACCAAACTTTCAGTAATATCTATCACAAAATCACATTCCACCAACATTTTTAATCAATTACACTGAAAGTTATATTAACAAAAACATCAAAATAAGAGTAGATAAAATAATTTTTTATATAACTTCCTGTGTGTAAAATCCAAAAAATTGTAATTCAAAGTTTGACAAACACTTCATGACAACACTAATTGAACAAAAATTACAATTATTTTTCAAAAATGTTTGTGAATTTGTTGATTTTATTTTTCTTCTTGAAGACAGAAGCATAAAACTTTTTTTAAAATATAAATTGTTTAAATTATGAGAAAAATTCTTCACCGGGAAGAAAATTCAGAGAAACACGAAGTGTACTGAACGAAAGAAATTCGACGGCTGACTCGTCTATATAGACACCTAGACAAACAAAACGTTTAACCATTTTTTTAGAGACAATAACCAGTCCCAAACCCTCGTAAAAATCATCTGTTCGAAGAATGCCAATAGATTTTGGGAAACTATGCAGAAAGTCTTAGCCCCAGATATCAAGATTCAGAATTTATTCCAAAGAGACAATAATAAGATGGTGAAATATCTTAACATTCAAATATGAAGTTTAATTTTAATTGTATTCAAATATTATATCTTGAATTACGTACATCCTTCTGGCAACCTTATTATATTTATAGTACTCGTAAGTACCAGAATGACATTTTAATTACATTAACAGTATACTTAGAAAAAATCAAACGTATAGTAGACTAAAAGTATATTAAATATATGTATTCAAAATCAAAAACATCTGTAAAAAATTATGAGATTAGAGAAAATGTGAATAAAGTACTCAATGCGGTACATAATATGCACCTGAAAATAGTCACTATACAATTGTCACTAGGATTTCCGTTTGACAGCAGCGATTGTGTACAGTATTGGAATAAGACTTTTATTTCCAGATGGTAACTAACTTTACCTATTTGTGACACGTGACATCCTTCGGAAAAGTCGGAAGGTCAATATTAACAAAGTTTGAGTACTTTCGGAGCAAAATACTACAAGCTGACCTTAAAAATTAATGCATATATTGAACCTAACCTCTTTGATTCGTAATACGCAGATTTTCGTAAAAGCGACTGCTCCGAATTATCCACTTCGCCCCAAAGGAGTAAAGAGAAGAGGGGAAAGTCTAGATGACTTCTCGTCTACAGTGCATAATCATGTATATACTTTCACCTTAGTGAACTCGTTTAAAAAACTATATGACGCGAGACACGATCCACTTTTATCCAATCCATTAACTCGAAAGGCAAAAGCGAATTTTGTAGTATATCAAACACATTAGGAGAATCAACTCCTCCTTTAAAAATCAATGTCCAATGTATTTTTGATAGCTGTCGGCTTTAGATTTTAACCGGACCTTGAGGCGCGAAATTTAAATTCTGTGAAGGTTGCTCTTTTACCTGGGTCTGTTTATAAATTTCAAAATCGATTAGATCAAATTGACTGAAAAAAAAGTAATAAAAGTATTTTACACATCTCTAGCGGAATGCGTAGACAAATATCTAAGAGATATATGAAATGAAAAAATAGAAAGGAATTACCAATAATATGGTAATCTACAAGCCTATGAAGCTAATACAGAGATGCTTTTGTTTTTTCATTCCTGTTTCTTAAATTGTCTCATTTTATTTTTCAAAGTTTAGAAACACGTAATTGAAATTGTACATCAAAATGAAATTAATAATTGAAAACTAATATTTTTGAAATAAATATATTTTACGTTTTACTTATTACGTTTCTTTAATTTTCCTTTTCAGTTATTAAGTTTTACAATTTTTTAATTTCAAGATTGAATGGAGTCATTTTAGCATTCTTAATTTATTATTTTAAAAATTTAGAATAATTTCAAATATTATAAAAGTTTTATCATCTCCAATCAATGTGTCATATATTTTTATTATCTTTCAAAACACATAATATGATGTATAAAAAATACTGATGTATAAAAAAATACATTATAACCCGTGCAGAAATCTCGAAAGGGTTCTAGTGGGGCTCTGACGAGTTTTCCCTATATCTAGCCGGGCTCTGGTGGAAAAAACTAGTCGGGCCCCCGTCAGTAACGTAACGCTTTTGTCAGTGTGGGCTTTACTAGACTTTCTAGTAGTGTTCTAGTGGGGGTCGCCCTTCCACAACCCAACTAAGAAGAAGGGCCCTTTCGGGGCTCCTATGGGGGTATTTGTTCACTTAAACAAGATTAAATTGACATATTATTAGAAATTGTCTAATAATATGTAAATCTGATCTAGTATAAGTAAATCTAGTATAAGTAGGTCTGCAAACAATTCCAAATAATATGCAGTTAGATGAATGCCCCGTAAATCATACATAGAATTTCCACATCATGTCCGATTCTTTAACATTCGAACATTATTTAAAACAAGCTCATTCTTACATTCACACACTTGAAGCATGTAAAACTCTCCAAACTGATGTTTAGAAATTTACTTTTGCACTATATTTTCTACAGAACATTAACGATTAGAGGATAAGGCTTAGAACTGTTCGTTCTTTTTTTTTTTAAATTGTTTTTTACACAATTTCACTACTATTTTTCAGCGAACAAAAATTGTATGCCTTCACTTCTGCAAACTCATAATATATTTTTATATTAGCGATATGCATCCACACTCAAAACTTCAATAAATAATTTATCAAATGTTCCAGTTTTATCTTTTATGGACAAGTAACCATGTGTCAGGCTGGCAGCAAACTTCTAGCATGGCGGCAGTCCATGTGCGTAGCCTGTGGCGTGCAGCATTCAAGCGGCAATTTAAAATACGAGTGTAGTTTAATTTTCAAATACTTCACGTTCTGGGGATGAGGAAATCTCAAATTCATTACTGAACCTAGTATTTTTTTCACAAGAAAAATCTTAAGCATAAGATTTAAAACATCATATACTTATTTGAACATATTAAATTATTTTTAAAAATTTGAAAATTCAAAAAACATCACAAGGTTAATTTTCAGAAACATTTTAATTGAGTGAAAGATACTGCGGAGTGAAGAAATTAATTTTGTAGCATTTTGTAAGGCCTTGTTAGAACGTACGAAATTGCAAACAGAAGGGAACGGGTTTTTCGATATTAAAATTTAATGGAAAAAATTAGTAAAAATCTAAAAAGTTCAATTGATTTATCTTATTTTCTTTTATTCTTTTATTTTATCTTATTTCTATATAACTTTTAAAATTTCTTTACCTCGCTAAAAATTATTTTAAAAAAATAAATTTGAAATTCTTCTACAAACAATAAATTTTAGCTTGATGTTACTAGTATACTCAAATATCGCAAAAATTTAATTAATAAATGTAGCAAATCTGTTGATTGTTTTCTCAAAGTATCAAAAGTGTAAATATTTATTTTTAATCTAAGTGCAGTATATTTTAATTCAACATTCATTGGGGTAGACTTTACTTACCTATACGAAGTATGGAATTCCTCACTAGAGTTTGACAGGGCCCCCATTAGTCTTTTCTAAACTAGAAGTTCTGATAGGGGCCCCATCAGAACCTAACTTCAAATAAGGAAAGATGGGGAAATTTCTGCACGGGAGCTTTGTTAAAGAGAGCTCTTGAAAATGGAATTAATTCTCACAAATATCACAATTTTTATGTACTTTCATATGAGTGGTCCAAAAAAATCATCTATTTACAGTGTCTTTACTTTCTGCAATAAAGCTTTCAATATTTTAAAAATTATTTATTTCTACACTGATTTTTCTGTAATGATTTCTCTATAATAATTCTTATAATATCTTCCTACAATCGCGAAAAAATTATGGGAATTCCATTATATGCCTATACTGAATTTCCTATAATGTTTTTTCATAAGGGCAATACAAAATCATTTTGAAAGTTAATAAAAATATATGGCACATTGATTAGGGGGTGGTATTTGAAGGTGAATAAAAGAATCTTAGGAGAGTACAAATTAAAACGATTTAAATTTAACCACTTTAAATTAAAAACTTTAATCAACTGAATAAAGCCCAATTCAAAGCCTTCGATATTAAACAACCTGTAAATAAGAAGAACTTAAAATT
Organism: Melikaiella ostensackeni; assembly: GCA_032362435.1. Taxonomy (NCBI): domain Eukaryota; kingdom Metazoa; phylum Arthropoda; class Insecta; order Hymenoptera; family Cynipidae; genus Melikaiella; species Melikaiella ostensackeni. The sequence goes on along the minus strand of JAUMHM010000031.1, from coordinate 45,954,553 downwards.
GTACATTTTCAAATACTTGGAAGCTAAGAAAATGGAGAAATTGTTATTTTTAGGCTTACCAATATAAATAATTTCAGTACTAAGCATTTAAAACAGCAAATTAATCAATTTTACAACTTAAAAGTGAACCATTTTCAAATTTAAAGCGTTTAAAATTGAACAATTTTAAATTTGAGGTTCTGAACAGTTGTACAATATCAAATTTGTAGCGTTTTTAATTTAAATTGTGTAGCTTTCAAAAGGGAAACATTACAAATTTTCATTTCTTTTTTCAAAATTATGAGTTTCATATTAAGAGCAATGAAAATTTGGCAAATTCAAAATGAAACTTTAAAAATTGTACACACAAAATAGAAACGGTTAAGGTGAATATTTTTAAATTAGATATCTTCAAAATTGAAAAGTTCAATTTCAAGTCTACAAAACTGAAATAACGTTTTAAATTTGCAGCACAATACAAAATTTAAACTATGTACGAAACTATATGGGAAACTATATAGGAAACCGTATAGGAAACAGTATCGTAATTTGAGCCCAGATCCCATATAGTTTCCTATATAGTTTCCTATATAGTTTCCTATATAGTGTCCTATATAGTTTTCCACGTCTTACATTTTTTATTATAAAAGGGTCCTCAAATGCTGCAAAGTAATTTCCTAGATACCTGTCAACATGCATAACAATTAGGGATCATCCATAAATTACGTAAGAAACAAAAGAACAAATATGTGAGAGATAATAATATGATCAATGCAAATCT
>JAUMHM010000031.1:45915395-45946937 GCA_032362435.1 Melikaiella ostensackeni | reverse complement strand
TCGAAATTTATACGAAAACCTTTTCCCTATTAATAAAGTACTTTTAGGGAAAGCACGAACAGTATGTGCGCAAATTTACACTGCGCATACTTCACTTTTTTGTGCGCTCCGCATAACAGATGCCATCATAGTAATGGTCACTCATTCAAATGTAATATTCTAAATCGGGATTTTCAACCAATTTAAAATAACCCGTGCAGAAATTTCAAAAGGGTTCTACTGGGGCTCTGACGCGTTTTTTCAATTTCCAATCGGACTCTAGCAGGGAAAACTAGTCGGAACCCTATTGGTTTTTTTCTTCGCAGTTTATTTCTTTGTCTGAAACTTCTGAAACGGTTAACGTAATGAGATATTTTGTAGAAAAAGTTTAATAAAAAATATATACTCAAGAAGAGTAACAAAAAAATGTCTACTATAGTTTAAAACAAATACAAAGCTTAAAACCATTGGCAATGCACTGCACCCACTGCACAGCTACACTTAACTTCTCTAAGTTTACCATAAGAAGTATACAAAATATGTACACATATGACCGGCTCTGAAAAAAAGGGATCTAGTGCCTGAAATCCAGTTTTCGAGCAAAACGCGTTTAAAAATAAAAAAAGAAAAACACGATTTCAGCATTCGGAAACCGTCAAAAACCTCAAAATCGATATTTGAGGCAATAAGGTAAATATTTTAGGAATTCTCTGGTCAGGGACAGAACCAGTTTTTTCTCGACTAGAAATTCTAGTCGAAGTCCCACTAGTTCAGATAGATTTGGCATACTTATACGAAGCATGGAATTCCTCACTAGAGCCTGGCAGAGCCCCCATCAGTTTTTTCGTAACTAGAAATTCTTATAGGGCTCCATAAAAACCCTACTTCAAATTGGGAAAGATGGGGAAATTTTTGCACGGGAAGCTATAAGTACTTAGAATTAAAAAATAAGCGCTTTTATCAAATGTTTAGATCATAAACTTTTAAATAAAAGGATAAAAAAATGCATGCAAATTTTCAATTATTTAATGTCTGTGTTAAAATAGAAGAAAAATTGTAGCATTTAAAATGGTAATGCTAAAGATATAATTTATGGATATGAATAAGTCATTATACAATTAAATACTTTAATCGAAAGTATTAAATAATTGGTATCGGCGAAATTGAAAAGAGGGTGCAACACGTAAGATTTTCTCGGTTGAGCGATCGTGTGAATCGGCGATCGTGAATGGTTGTTGAGCAACCATTCTCGGAAGACTCTATGAATGAATGGATATTTCTGTTTAGCCTGGCATCTCTACCTGTTGGCCAGTAGTTCTTTGACACCTCCTCGGAGTGCCGATGTCGATGCCGCGAGGAGGCATCTCTTTGCGAATCGAGTTTAACCTTCCGTAACCGTTATTATTAACGCGAGGATGCGCGCAACAGATTAGCGCCTTTCATTGTCTCATGTGCTAATATGAGGAATCAAAGGTGCACAAACGTGGGCTGCTTCATTCATGCGAACAAACGAGTTCACCCACCTGCCGAGTTGCAAACCTGCAAAAAAATACTCGGACCACCCGCACATTCGCTAGCGAAACAAATATTAATGATGATGATAATAGTAGTAGTAATAATAATAGCAATAAGAATCATAGCAATAACAACGATAATCATGATTTCATGCATCCTTAGGGCTTTAGTAAACATCATCGCGAGAGTTACGAGACTATTATTTCACCTCGTGACGAATCGATTCTTACCATTTTCAGTGTGGGAAGCCTGTAGGGGGAAAACTAGACAAGTTCAACGTGTCAGACATGTGATCGATTTAGGACCAATTACGGGCCTTGGAGAGGTTCATTAAATCCTTTTCAAGGATTCATTCGATGACACATAATCCCGAGGGGAAGACAAATGACCTCTGAGAGGAACACGTGCCTATAGCTATAAAGGGAATAAACTAACCCTGAATCGTTTTACCGATTAGGTTTGGTTCTTCGAGCTTCCAGGTATTTGGAAAGAATGGTTCTGAAATGAGACTCAGTCCTCTAATTACCACACGCCGAGGATTTATTATTGAAATTTCAATAAAATTTTATCACTTCTTCTATTCACTTTCTTAATTCTCATATGAAACCCTTTAAAATTTATAGAAATCGATTTTTAATCGACTACTACATTTCAAATGTGTAATTTCAATCTTCGACCTATAAACTACCGGCTTTACCGATATTTATAATTATATATTCAAATGTATCCACATGCTTTCAAACCCACAACCAGACGGATTTTCTGTGAATGAATCTGTTTACTCTTTTCTCGATTTCTAATACTATATGATCCGTTAAATTTCCGTTCCATTTTAACCTATTACAGGTAGGGAGATAAGGAACCTGTTTTTTTGTCCCCTTGGTACCTGCTGTCCTTGAAACCTGAAATATTTTGCTTTAAGAAGAATGATTTTTTTGCATAGTTGGAACACGGAGGTTTTTCTTTTCTCAGTAAAAGCGAGATGTTTGGATGTTTAAAGAAAGGGTTGGGGGTGGTATTGGAAAAGGAAAAAACAGTATGGAACAGAGATAAACTTCTCGTGGTGAATTATGCAGAGCCGTATAACATTTGCATTTGCTTAGCATACCTGGTTGCTCTAACGGCCGGTGCGAACGTGGTGGACTTTCATCTGTTTACCATAAAAAAATTGGCGGCATCCAATTCGATAAATTCGCGATTGCATGTCGTCTTTTGCCCTGCCCTGATCCAGCCTCAACTGAATCGATCTAGAGATCGATTGATCGATCTCACGCTCCCTTTGTTCGCATTCGAATGCACGACATTTTCATTAAGGTACCTACACTTGTCGGAAATTAAATATTCCGCATTATTATTTATAAGGTAATTAACAATGCCTATTCGTGCTATTGCGAATAAAATATCTCTTAATGAAGTCAGTGTGAACAATGAATGTTATGAAACAAATTAGAACCAGTAAAAAAAATTGTATTCCCAAGTCGTGAACTTTGCCTATGAAAAAGAAACTATAAAATTCTTTGGTCATATTGTATTGAAAGTGTTCTTACGTTTTCGGTAGAATAAAAATAAAATTCGTGTTGTTAATTTCTCAGTCGATTCGACGTATTGGTGATGAAAAATAGTCGATTGGTCTCTTCTGAACCCGACGAGAGTTCTTTGTCAAGTCGCTCGCGTCTGCCCTTCAACTTGATTTGTGATTCTTGCATCGCAAGCCCAGTAATAAAAAAATGTGGTCGCGCGTGCTGCAAGCCTTGGCTACCCGCATTAGTTCGACTTTTGGCAGTCTGAAAGAAGAATAAGAACAAAAATAAGCAGGAAATATGGCAGCAGAAAGATATCCTTTCTCTTCAGTTCGGGCACAAGAAGGATAAAAACCTCGACATTATAAATCCGTGGAAAAAATCCACTTCATTATTCTACTCACCAAATGAAGCTTTTCAGGTCAGGAATATCATAACTGTGGTCTATATCATCGATTTTAATATGAGTTGGTGAAGTTGCAGTGCTGTATGGGTAATATTTTGTCGCCAAAGGATTTTTAAAAATTTAGAAAATTCTAAGTGTTATACCATTTTGAAATTTGAGGTCAACTTTTTTTTTAATTGTAATATTTTCGACACATTATTTCGGATTCTAATGAAACTTATAAGCATGGTGTAAAGCAAAATGCTGTTCTATATAGAAAATGAAAGAAAACACATTTTCAAAATTTTCACAAGAAAAAACTGAAAAAAATTGTTTGATTCTGGTTTCGAGTTATGAGTATTTAAGGTGCTTGAAATGACTTGGTTGATTATTTGAACCACATAAGGCCAACACGGGTGAATTGTTTGATGAAATGTGTTTACTACTTAATCGAAAAGCAATAATCTGTAAGTATATAGAGAGCTTTTTCCGGAAAATATTTTTGTTGTTATTATTTTTTTTTTAATTCAAAATGGAGCATTTTTGCGCCTGAAAACGGCAACGAGAAGCAAGCCATTCCGGGTTCATTGCAGCGCTGCAATGGATAGAAATGCTTGCACCTCCTTGCCGCTTTCACGCGCGAAAAATGCTTCATCTTCAATTTAAAAATGAAAAAAAAACATTTTCCGGAAAAATCTTTCTGTATACTTACAGATTATTGCCTTTAGATTAGGTGGTAAAAATATTACGTCAAACAATTCACCTGTGTAGACGTAATGTGGTCCAAATAAACAACCGAGACATTTCAAGCACCTTAAAGAACAGCTTATCCAGTCGAATGCTTGTGCCGCCGCACAATGAGACAAAACTGAATTTTTTTGGACAAATCAGTCTACAGGTTACAATTTTCATCCGATTAGGACATTTTTTAAAGAATTGAAGCTGATTAAATTCTGTAGAGACCCTTTGAGGCGGATTTTTTAATTTTTGTTCTTACAGAAAACTTTGTAAAGAAAAGTGAAAAAAGGTATTTTCAATAAAATCATTTTTTAACTTGCAAAAAATAAATTGTGTAGACTTAGAATCCATCAAAGTGAATACATATGCACCAGAGGAACATAAATAATCATAAACATAATCATATAATCATAATCATAAATAATCCATGTGATAATTAATTTAATTTTTATTAACAAATTTTATATTATAATGACATCAATATGACATTTGTGCACAGAAAACAAATTTTTCTCAACTATAATTGTTGCAATTCGATATTTGAAAGATATCTAGCAACAAAAAATCTATAAATAAAGATTTTTATGAAAAATTTACCCCGCAATAAGAAATGCTATAAATTAATAATTTATATTGTTATAATTGAGCATTTCTTGATATGGTTTACCTATAACAATATAAATAGCTTATTTATATCATTTTTTAGTACTGGGTAAAATTTTTATAGCGTATATTTATGTTCCTTTAGTGCACATGCATTCGTTTTAATCGATTCTAAGTCTATAAAAATTATTTTTTGCAAGTTAAAAAATGATTCTGTTGAAAATACCTTTCTTTCACTTTTTTTACACACTTTGTTGTGAAAACAATATTTTCAGAATCCGCCGCTAAGGCTCTCTGCAGAATTTAATCAACTTTAATTCTTGAAAAGATTGTCTCAACTGGATAAAATTGTGACCTGTAGACTGATTTATCCAAAAAAATCCAGTTTTGTCGCACTGTGCGGAGGACACCAGCATTCGACTGGACTGCTGCTCTTCAAATTCTCATAACTTGCGAACCAGATGAGTGTCCATTAATTTTTTTTTTCAAACGAAAGGTGGAAGGACAACGAATATGATTCTAAAATAAAATCGAAAAAAATGCGTTTTCCGTAAAAAATTGAATCAAAATTTTTTTCATTTTTTTTTGTGAAATTTTTTTCACTTTTTATATAAAACAGCATTTCATTGTACAATATGCTTATAAATTTCATTAAAATCGGTAACACATGCCACAGTTTTGATATTCCTGAACTGGAACGCGTCAACTCTAACTTATCGAATTCAGAATGATAATGATTTGAAGGGACCCGGGGCATGGGGGCGTAAGCGCCAAAACCCGAATTTTTCAGGAGACACAAAAAGCTGTCTAACTTTAACGCATTCAATTTTTTTTAACTAAAAATTACTCTCGAACTATTATTTAGCTCAATTGAATCGCAAAAGAAGCGCTTGAAAAAAAACAGCCATATGCGGGAAACGGCACGACCCAAAAGCGCCGGAACTGACACAGGAAAAGCTTCATATCTTCTTTACTTATAGCAACCACCTTCGAGAAAAACCCTTGTTAAAGATATGGCGCGTCCCGAAAAACAAAAATATTGACACACAATGAGTTGCATAACTGTTTTATCTTTTAAGTTAAAAAAAAACAAGAAAGTACTTTCGAACTATTACTTAGCTCTATTGTATCGTGAAAAGAACAGGTGAAAATAAGTAATCACTTTTTGAAAAAAATACCAAACTACCAGCCGTTAAAGAATAACATTTGAAATGTATACAAATGATTTTTCTGTTTGTAAAAGATATAAATCACAGATAATCTGACAAAATAAGAAGGCAAATAATAGAAAGCCGAAGGATAAGTAGTATTGAAAAGCGAATGTAAAAAAGTACCCCAAAGAAAAATTTTCTCAGAGAAATCCGTCGATGTTCAAAGCGATAAAGAAACGTCCTTCCGGAAAGATTGTTCGCTGGATAAGACAAGCCGCATGTAAATGATGACAATGACATTAATGCAATCAGTCGCGCTCGCTGAGATCGAAAATTCGATGACATTTATACGCGAAAGCGGTCCCCTTCCGCAAAAGGGAAAAGGCGTATTAAACTAAGATATCGTGTCCATATTTTCAAGGTCAACTGGTATGATCAGCTTTTACAACGTCCGCGTTCTGTTATTCGATTTGTAATTATTATATTGCACTTGTGAATCATTATTGTTTTTTTATTTTTATTCTTCGAGTGGGATGCTTGTAGAAGATAGAAGATTATTACGAGTGATCAGTTTGATTGGCGATGGAAATGGATAAACTAGAAAAGACAGAGTGTTGGGCATCAGTGAACTTCGCCATATTTGGCAAGTGGTCATCGTCGCACGTTTCGATCACGTCGTTTTTGCTAGGAAGTAATCCACACTGCAACAAAAGGCACTTCTGCTCCGGCATATTGTCTTTCGTTTCGCTCGATTCGTTGGAAAAGTTTATATTCCCGAAATTGTCGAGTAAACTGTGATTGCAACTGATCTCATTCTGACGTAATAAGTTTCAGTAGGAGGTTTCGTAATTAATTAATTGCATGATTCTATTTTCATTTCGCAGTAAATGTAGACATGTATTTGAAACTTTAAGTATTGCATACAGTTTTAAAACGGTTCTTGTGAAACGCGATCACATGGAACATTGAATAATGAATGTTTGCCTTTATTGTTCGTTATAACAAAATTTGAGGTCCCATTATGGAGTTGAAAATAAATTTAAAAATAATGATTCAATTAATTTATTGTGCACATGTTTTAATTGTGATTAACAGAAACGTTCTCATTTGTTCCAGGTGAGTCCATATTCATTTAGTTTTTGCACTGGAGTCTGTGAGTACGGAAAAACTGTATATAATTTAAATACATCTTTAGAGAAAAGTGTTCACAGAAAATTTTTTAGTCAAAGCGCAGGGCTCGGATCATGCGACTTTTTTTTTACTTTTTTTTCGACTTTTTTGAAATAATGCGACTATCAACTTTTTCCGTTTTCCTCAGAAGTTCGCTGCTCAGTTTCAATTTTAATCACATTGAAACTTATAAAATTGAAATTAAAAACTATTATATTATTGTACTATTGTACTATTGTACCATTTTAATTGGGAACACTAACAATTGAATAATTTCGCTCTGAAGCTTTATGATTAGGCAATTTTGAATTAATAAGGTTTAAAATTGAACAATTTCTCATTGCGTGAATCCGTATTTAAAGTTTAAAATTTTCCAAATTGCAAGTTGGACATTTTTAAGCCAAAAACTTTTAAATTCAATTATTAAAACGTGAATACATTCATATTAAAATGATACACTCTAAAATTTGAACCCTTAATTATTGAGTAATTTTAAGTTTAAAATATTCAACATGAATGTAAATTATAAAGTTCTCTCATTTGAAAATAATTCAAGTAGTCAAGTTTAACTGTTCTGAAAGAAATATTTCAAACCCAGATTTGGAATCCTTCAAGCTGATTGACTATTATTAGAAGATTGTTTTAATTTTAAAGTTTACTTGGATTGTGCAAAGAACATTTCAGGCCTCGGACTCACGCCACTATTGAAACTTTTTGACACTTCTTTTTAACGATGCAACTATTTTGCTACTGTTTTGAAAAATATGAAACTAACGCTAATTTTTTCTCAAAGTGCTCGCTAATGCAACTATTTTTCACTTTGCCTTTAAACATATTTTCAAACTTCTTCGCTGATTGGCTAAAATAACATCCGCCATCTCAAAAATCAAAATTTCAAAAGATTTCAAAAGATTTCAGGAGATTTAAAAAATTTTCAAAGCATTTCAAGAGATTTCAAAGATTTTTAAAGGATTTTATAGGGTTTCAAAGCTTTTATAGTATTTCAAAAGATTCCAAGGGATTTCAGAGAATTTCGAAGGTTTCAAAGAAGCGATGTTATAGGATCTCCAAGGACTTTAAAGATTTAAAAAATGTTAATATATTTCAAAGGATTTGAAATGTTTTCGGGTATTTTACAAGATTTCAAGAAATTTCAAGAGATTTCAAAACGGTATCAAAAGGTTTCAAGGGATTTTAAGAAGTAATTGAAATGGAATGAAATTTCAAAGGGCTTCCAGGGATTCCAAGGAATTTTTACGGATTTTGAAAGATTTCTAAAGATTGTACAAGATCTAAGGGATTTTAAAATTATCAAAGGATTTTAAAGAATATAGTGTATTTTAAAAGATTCCGAGGAAGTTCAAGAGGTTTCAAAGAATTTTCTAGGATTATAGAGAATTTCAAAAGAGATAAAAAAATTTCCAAGGAATTTTAAATGATTTCGCGAGATTTCAAAGATTTTAGGAAGCTTTTACGGTATTTACAAAATTTTAAGGAATTTCAAGAAATTTTACAATATCCGAGGGATTCATAGGATTTCAAAGCAAATTAAAAGATATCATAAGAAAAAAAGATTAGGAAATGAAATTCAAAATAAATCAAAATTTAAATTTCTCTATGACTTCGAGCATTCAAAATTAACTACTCTTGAATATCTTTATTCAAATTAAAAAAAAATAAATAAAAAGAGAGGAAAGAAAAAGGAAGCAACCTCCAAAACCCTTCCTTCTTTTTTTTCTCGTCTCGTTTTATTTTTTTTTTATATCACAATCAAAAAACATTCACAAGAAATCTACCAATAAGCACCGAAACGTTGGTAGATTTTTTGTAAATGTTTTTTGATTGTGAATTAAAAAAAATATATAGAAAGATGAAAGCAAAAAGGAGGAAGGGGATTCGGAGGTTCCTTTCTTTTTCTTACCTCTTTTTTTATTTTGTCTTTTTTCAATTTGAATGGAGGCATTTTAAATTGTGATGTCCAAATTTGATTGTTGAATTCCGGTTATTTTGTTAATTTTCAAGAATTTCGTAGCCAGATTCCATGAGATTATAAGAAATTTTCATCAATTTGAGGGGATTTAAAAAAATTGGAGTTTCCCAGGGATTTCAGAGGACTTGAACAGAATTCAAGGATTTCTAATAGATTTCAGCAGATTTCAACAGATTTCGAGGGACTTCAAGAGGCTTTATTAGATTTTATGGGATCTTAGAGAATTTCAAAGGTTTTTTAAAAGTTGTGGGCATTGTAAAAGATTCTAAAGAATTTAACGAGATTTCAAAATTTTTATGGGTTTTCAAAGAATTTAGTAGGATTTTGGGAAATTTCAAAGGATTTTAAAAAGGTATCCAGGATATCAATGATCTATAAAAGGTTCCAAGGGATTTCTACGGTTTTCAAGGGATTCAAAAAGATTGACGAGTTTTTCAGGAATTTTTAGAGGATCTCCATAGATTTCAGTAGTTCTTAACGGATTTCAAGAGATTTCAAAGCTTTTAGGGTATTTTAAAAGATTCGAAAGGATTTGACGCGATTTTGAGGGAGATGTAAATTGTATAATTAAAAAAAATAGTTAACTCCTCGATTTATTATTTAAAAAATTGTATGACACTATTCTGCTACTATTTTTCATAATGTTTGCTACTATGAACGCTATTTTGAATTTCTTAAATGAGTCCGACGCCTGATATTTGAAAATCAATAAGAATTATTATGTAATTTGTATTCCTGAAATTGTACAATATCCTACATACCTTTTATGAGTTGGTCTGTTTCTACAATACTATGCCGATTTTTTTCAAGTAAGCAATGTTTTATATGATTTTCATATGGATGACATCCGAGAGATGGATATTTTACTTTCGAGAAGGAAGTGTTCTTTTTCACTCAATTAAACAATATACATATATTGTTACTTTTGCATGTGAAAGAAGCACGTTTTTCAACAAAAATCCGAAAGAAAAGTTCCTGAATCGCAATAATTACGCTAATTGGCAATATATGAGCAAGCGCACAGCTGCTATATTAGTGAATGCATCGCGATTTATCGAAACAGAGTTGAAAATCAATTTATAGTCTCGGCAGTCATAGGGGGGTTTCTTTTACGATCATCGAAACAATGGTGCGATTTCGCAGCAAGCGTGTGCACGTACAATGCATATAGTTTCAGTTTCGGATAGTGGGCGAACAACAATGGTACCCACTCAGGCTGCAGGAGGAGGGGGTCAATAATGTTATCAAACACTGGAGAATGTTTTAATTGTAACGAAAATTGAATCGACCTCGGGTCAGCGACAGCATCGATGGACTCGGCGTCCTTGGCCACAACTTGGCAGATGGTGGGCAAAACAAAGTTGGTCCGATGTTGCACGCTGTGTACCTTCACTCGTCTAACTTACGATGCAACTTTGAATTTTTCTAAGATACATTGAGCGAGAGTGAGAGAGAAGGTGGCAGGGATCAGTAAGAGGACGAAAGAGTGAGAGAGAAAGAGGAAAGTCGTGGGCGAACATCAACTCGTTATTCCTTTATCGAAAATTTTCTCAGGAACGTAGTTCTCTCATTCAACGATTCCTCGGATTGTATCCGCGATGAAGAAGAAAGAGACTCATTAAATTTAATCAGCGATGAAGAACGCGTTCTACTTTGTCCACAAATAAAAACGACTCGATATTCATTATACGAGTGGTGGACATGGTGGTATATACTATATATACCAATACCTAGAAGATTAAGATCGACTCTGGATCTTCGATATTGATATCGATCGTCAAAATCAAAATCGTTGTTCATAAGGGTCGACGACAAAGCGATCTTTTACTTAATCGTCGCCGGATCAAAAGGCACAATGGACGTTGTGAAAGGCATTACGGAAACGTTAGAAAAGTCATGCTGAGAAAAATGATCAATTCCATCTTTCAAATCTAGAACAAGATATTAGGAAAAGTGGATTAGTACTTTCAGAATTTTCTTCCTCTTTCATCTTATAGTCTTGTTTTCTTTCAACACATTCTTTTCGTCTTTACTATACGCTCGATTATTCTTCATTTCTATTTAGTTTTGCTCCTGGATTTATTTATCATTCGATTTCGTTCCAGTGTCTATATTTTTTATTAAGCAGTGATTTATATAAAAATGAAAAAAATGGCTTCCATTAATCACCTTATTTTGTAAAGTTAGCCTGAGCCTCATTTGTCCTTCTATGTAGGGTATTTACGAAAATTTCGTCTCTTTCACAACTTCTAAATTATCCTGAAAATCGTAATGAAGAACCTTCTATCCTAAGATTATGAATAGGGATATCAACTTTATGCGTTTGAGCATGTTAAATTATGCTATAAAATTTAAATCTTTTATGCGATGATTATGTGGTAAAAGTGCTGACATTATGCAAGCGTTATGCGTATTAAAATACAGATTTATGCATTGTTATGCACGGCAAACTAACTCGCGGGCATAATTGTTTGACAAGGGAGGGTTAAAACCGTTTGATTGCTAATAATCTCTTAAAGATCGAAATGAAATTTACTTTCTTATGAAAATTTTTTGTGTACTAAAAAATAACACCCAAAAAGTTCACAAATCAAAAATAGACTTCGAGACTATCCGCTTTTCCGGCTCGTTGGAGACAAATGTAAAATAAATGTACAACAAAAAGAAAAGAGAGAGAGAAAAAGAAAGAGTCAACCAAAACCAAACTCTCATTCTTTCTTTTCTCTGTCTTTTTCATACTACTGGGGACCAACATGTTTCGAAGTCAATTTAGACTTCCTCATCAGGGGTCATTTATAGGACAACTACAGTTGTAAATAATGAAATCTATACTAATTAAATTCAAATATTACCTGTAAATAAAAATAGAAAATTCATTATAGCTTGCTGTTTGGTCAATCTTTCAATTTTTCTATTAAAATTTAGAATCTTTAAGATCGAAATGAAATTCACTTTCTTATGAAAATTTTATTGTTATAAAATAGATAATACCAGAAAGTTCTGTGTGTCTGTACATGGCAACCTTTTTAAGCAAATGCAAGATAAATTTCTTAAATTTATTGGTATTCTCATCAAAGGTTTCTTTGTTTTCTTTTTTTTTGTAAAAGTCAAAACATATTTTCTTGTTAATATGAAATTTCTTTTTTGGAAAAACCCATGAATCTTGCATTTTATCAATCAATCCCTCTATAATGCATCCATTCTCAGTTTTTACTAATTGAATAAAGTTTTTAATACTTTTCACCGGTCTTCTAATAACTTCCATCATAAAATCACATTACCCTCAATTTTTATCATTTTCACTGAAAACCATAATATCAAAAACTAGAAAATCAGAATAGATGAAATAATTTTTTTATCTGACTACGTTCTCCATCGAACAGCTTTCAGCACAAAGAAAGCAGAGCATTTGACATTTTAAACAAAAATTCAAGTGAATCGCTAGAACAGATCAATCGGCAAATCAATTTTTTTTTTTAAGAAAAAGGTCCAAAAACACGTTCGCGTAGATTGTTGCTTTTCAGTGCATCCGATAATAAAATGTTTTCTTGCCAAAATGAAATGAGATACAATTCTGCGTAAAACTAAAAGAATCAATTAAAAAACCCATTTTTTGAATATTTTTCTCGAGCAATCACTACTTTTCAAAAATTACTTTGCAACATTGAACCTATCAACTTTATGAAAAAGTGTTTTGAAGATAAGAACAAGGACCTACCTCTAATAGGTCGTATGTCTTGACCTCTTAAAGTTGAACATTTTCGGCATTTTCAAAATAAGTCGGTCCAGGATGAATCTAGAAAAGCGGGTTTCTTCAAATGACCGTAACTCGGAACTTATTGGAGATAGAATATTTTATGTTTTTTTTTTAGTTTTACGTAGAACTCCTTTTAATTTAATTTTGGTGAGAACACTTTATTTTCGGATGCAATGGAAGTAACAATTTACGCAAACGTGATTTTTTTGCATCTTTTAAAAAAAAAGTTTAAACGGGTTTAGCAATTGATCTGTTGAAGACATTTTAGAGCATGAATATGGGCCTCCACGAAGCGTTTTTTTAAATTGACTTTTGGAGCTAAGTTCGAATAAAAGATCCAGATGTTTGGACTATATTCGCACACCCTCCTTTCATCATTTTCCTCGTGGAGCTCCTGAAACAACCGATTTATGTGCACATAATGCGACAAAATGCATTATGCGGCAACTGGCCCCGGATTATGCGATATTATGCAACTTCAAAATTCGGTGGAATGGTCCCAAAACATCATAAAAGACTGATATTTGATCATTTTTACCACTTTTGAAAAATTATGCAATTATGTACTTGCAGGAAGTTGACATACATAATTATGAATAATTTAAACAATTGAAATATTTAAAAAAAACTCAAAATGCATCTTCTATGATTTCTTCATAACTGTATTTTGACCCTTCAATGTAACCGTTATGACAGAGAAAATTGTATAGCCTACTCGGGAATAAAAGTGCGTTCGTAAGTCGGTCCAATCCAAACTAATCAAAGAATAGCTAAGTTATGACGAAATTGCCCGTTTTGTCACTTGCTTGAGTCAAATAATATAATAGAAGACGCCTAATTTCTCTTTCTCTTCCTCTTCTTAGTCTTCCAAAAATTGACGCCTCCCTTACGAAATTAAACTTTTCATTCAGCATTCAGCGCGTTGTCTTTTATACAAAACGAATTTTCTCTTTATTTTGTTCCTTTGCTGTCCAGCATTTTTACGTAATAGTAACTGGTTTATTGTCAATAATATTACCATACAGATTTATGGCTTTGAATACACATATTTAGCGTGAATTTATTAAAAAGTTTTTGAAATAAAAAAATTTAAAACATATTGAGCAAATTGATCGAATTGAGCAAACTTAAATACAAAAGCTTTATATATTGGACAAATTTACTAAATTAGGATGCATTAAAATTAGATTCATTTGAATTAAAATGCTTTTAAAATCAGATGCTTTCAATTTGTAACGTTTTTAAATTGGGTACGTGTTCAAATTATATACACTAAATCCCAAGGTGGCAATTCCAAAAGTGGATCAAAGCGTTGCACAATGCAGCAACATTTTGACATAACTACTACTATTAAGATAACTACTACACTAAAAATTACAATTACATTCACATTTTCCTACGCAGAGTAATTTGTTTTCTAAATTGAATTTAGTTAAATGGATTGCAGATTAAATCTTCATGTTCAAACTTCAAATTGAAAATTTCTTTATGGTACGGGTCAAATCGCTTTTTCATTTTGTTATCTTAATTTTGTAACACTAAGTTTGTCCTTCAAGAGCAAAGTATGCAACAATTTACGACGAATGTCAGACTTGCATGTCTTGAACAATAGTCGTCAGCAAGTCTCTGCTTATTATTATTATTATTATTTTTTTTAATTATGTCATAAGCGGCGAAACAAGTGCAGACCTATTTTATTAATTCTTGTAAGGAGCGTCAGATCTCAATATTCAAAAGTATTAGAACTTTTGAAGTTAGTGTCGTAGTTTATGAAAAATTTGTTGAAATTTTCTTGAAAGTGTTTCAGTGTCTAAGCTAATATAGATATTGGACTTTTTCTTCTTAATTCTGATAGATCTTTTCGTTCACTTTCGAAATACGCCGGATTATTAAAAAGAGTTTCAAAATTAACAAAATTCCGGTGGTTTTTCTGAAAATATTTAAACTGAATTTTCTCGAAAAGGCCATCGTTTTATTTTCCCCTATTTTTTTAAAAGTAAGTACTAATATGGGGCATATATCCGATAAGAGAAAATTGGAGAAGAGAAAATTGAATTTCTTTTTATGAGAATGTAAAATTCGCAATTTTTTGCAATAACTAAAAAATATTCATAAATCATAAAGTATTGCGAAAAATTCGATTTTCATGAAAATAAATCCACTTTTCTCTTCTCCGAGATGCGGGAATAAGATAAACTCTTATGAGATACATGCACCATATTAGTACTAACTTAAAAAAAATTCAGAAAAAATTAAACGATGACCTTTTTGAGAAAATTGAGCTTAAAGATTTTCAGAAACAACCGCCGCCATTTTTTCAATTTTTAAACTTTTTTAATTTTCTGGCGGATTTTCAACGTGAAGGAAAAGATTTATCGAAATCAACGAGAAAAAGTCAAATGTTTATATTGGCTTAGATACTGAAACACTTTTAAACAAAATTTCAATAAATTTTTCATAAACTGTGTCAGCAACTTTAAAAATACTAATACTCATAACTTATTAAAATTTTTTTTTATCTAATCGGTGAAATACGTTTAGTCTAAAATCGCTTGAAAAACAACATATTTTGTCCCGAAACGATTCTGTGACATGAGCATGCACAGTCTGCCTGATTTTAAATGAATTCGGTCTATTTTTTAACATTATAATTATTTTAGTTTCCAAGTACATTAACGAATCCCAGGTCTTATAATTAGTTTTGGGGAAGAAGATTGATTTTGTGTTTCATCAAATTATCAAATGTTGTTATTAATTTAACGATATAACAAGAAATTTTATTCTGATACCACTAAAATTCAAATCATACCTAATCCGTCTGCATAAATTTTTATATGCAAATCTTTTTACATCCGTTCAATTAACTTGAGTAGATTAATAGTTTCTTTGGCGTGAAACTATGAGAATGCGCCCCTGAAAGACCGGATGAGGCAGAAAATGTGAAAGATGGTATGCTCACAACTTTACGATTAAAATGTCTTGTTGGATATTGTCGCTTATTAATAATATATGCGAGTCTCATCAAAATAGCACTAAGCGAGGAAACGTGCGAAGCGTGGGCGAGAGACACGCGCGTATATTCTTAATGGTATTATATACAGGTTTCGAATTCCATTAGGCAATTTGGAGTAGCAGTGGGCGTATGCAATAAACTTTTATGATTGATTCGAAATGCAATCCAAGTAATTATATTGTCAGAATGATGTCATTGAAGCAAGCAATTTAGCAGACGATGTGAAGACATCCCCTCCTTTCTCTCCTAAGGGCTGGATTGGAAATCGGCTATTGAATGTTCACTTGCCTTTTCCAAGTTCTCGCGTGATGGGTACAAAAAATATAGAAGTACAATCATGAGATTTCATGCTGAAATGATTCTTATTTTCACTGTGTGGATAAAAGCAGTAGCAGAGACGTATGAGGCGTATTTTCAGGCATATAATTAGGAACAAAACCAATGGTTCACCGGATGAAAAGTCTGTTATTAAAAAATGAAATAGTTAAGTTTTAGTACATGATACTGGAACAATTATCTGAATATATGAAAAGAGATTTTTCATCGAGGAAACTAGTTGAACTTGGGATAATTTATAAATTTATAAATTATAGCTGTGTCTTGCTGAAAGTGCTTTTCGAAGAGAAAATTTTTCGTGATTACGCCTACGAGTAGAGTAGATAAAATCGCCATTGGTACGGTGATTGTTGCAATTTATTTAATAAAAGAGAAAATTGCAATCACATTCCGATTACTATTTATTTCTATGTAGGTGTCCCTCACTCCCTCGGCCTGTTACTTCCAGTGGTTGTAAACATTTGTGTAATATTTTCTACAAAACATCAATAATATTCAAATTACAATTTTATGCGTTAACACAATGCAGATAGGTGATATTTTCATCGTTTAATTACTTTTAAATGAAGTTAGTAATTACTATTTTTATGAGGGATGACATAAGTTCCATTGATGTGGAATCATTAATTTTCAGGGAGAAAACTACTTTAGTTGACAGGGAGAATGTCGCTTTATTACAACAAATAATTAATCATAGGTTTTATAGGCATATTATGGCTATCCTGTACAAAGTTCTGGAGGACATAGTCACTATCAACAGGTGGATCAGTAAGATCTTGTGCTGCTGCAATTGCTGCCGCCAGGAAGACGATCTGAAGAGTTTAATTTAATAATATTAGTTTTAAATTCGCGGGAGTATCTTTAAAGAAAAAGAAGGGTTCTGGGTTTGTTCTCAACACGAGAGAGAATTTTTTTTAGGACCAACAAACATTTTATTTTGGCTAACACGATTGTCGGATGGGCAATGAATGGGATAATTTTTTAATACTTTTCAATAAGCGAAAATGATATTAAGTTTTATTTAAAATAAAGTAAGCTTACATAAAGAAATATAAAGTCGAAAAAAAAATCAAAGACATTTTTTTACTTTTGTAAAGTGTGTATTTTTATGCAATACAATAGGATTGTAGAACTTTAGAAGTCTAATAATTTATGAAATTTGTTAAAAACAAAGAAGAGTGGATGAGAGTACCTTTGTGGGGATGAATAGCCTTAAGTCCAACGTAAAAATGAGCCATATCATTTTTGTATTAAAAAGGATTCTATAAAAATTGTTCACTTTCAAACGAATTCCTTTGTGATAAAAAATAATTTCAGCTATTTAATTTTTGCACACTCATTTTTAAATATAAATTATATAGAATAATTTTCCATGGGAATTATAGGATCAACCAGAAATTACTACGTAATGACACCTGGTACTTACATTTGGTCATCTGACAACAGTGGATAATTGTCTCAACAAACTTAATTAAAAAACGCACTGTTTGGCTATTTTCGACAAACAAACTTCGTTTACAGAGGTTTTTTTTAGACTCTGATACTTTCGGTCGGGTTTGCATTCATCCGTTCGTCACGCAGAAAAAATCTATAATGTTACACACAATGAGCTTCAAACGATCATAGGTGTGATGAAAATGGTGACGAAAAAGGACTTAGGTTCTTCATTCGTATTCATTTCATGCTTCAAAAATTGTAGAGACGAATCGTAGCTGATTCTTTTTCCGAGATATCATAAAATAACATATTTTGTTTTTTCAATTTTTCCTAATTTCTTCTCTTTTTTTCCCTAATTTGCTTAAAAACTGCAGAGATAATCAGATATGCATATCAAACTTAATAGGAGCTTAAACTTAATCCACTTATACCATTATTGATATCTCGAGAATAATAATTGTATAAGAGTAAGATGTTAAAATCAGTTCAACCACTAGTTTTCATGCGTTTCTAATGAAAGAGAAAGCATGATCTGTAATATTATCGAATATACAAGTCCAAAAATGAATTTAATACTTCACTCTCAGCTTGACCCAGGACCAAAGACGTAGACGTGGTGATATGATGATCCAATTTGTTTTTCAGAAAATTAAAAGGAAAAAAATCAAATACTATATAAAAAATATGAAAAATATGAAAAAGAAACAAACATTGAATTTACTCTACCTTGAGAAGGCATAGGGAATTCGTTACGTTCGTTAAAAAATCAGAAAATTGAAAAAATATCAAAAATTATATACAAAATATGAAAAAGCAAACAAGCAAATGGGACCATCATATCACCACGTCTACGTCGTTGGTCCTGGGACAAGCTGGTTCTGGACAATAGCACAATACATCGCCATAATTTGAGTTGTATATTCGAAATATCACAGATCATGCCTTCTCTTTCGTTAAAAACGCATGAAAAGCAGTTGTTGAACTGATTTTAACGTTTTTCTGTTAAATAATTATAATTTAGATATCAATAATGGTATCAGTGGATTATGTTCAAGCTCCTATTGAGTTAAGTATACATATCTGTGTGGTTTTAAATCGAATTAGAATAAAGGAAAAGAAATTAGAAAAAATTGAAAAAACAGAAAATGTGATTTTCAGGATATCTCGGAAAAAGAATCAGCTACAATTTCAGTCTCTACGATTTTTGAAGTTTGAAATGCACACGAATGAAAAATCGAAGCCCTTTTTTGTTACCATTTTCATTATACCTATGATCGCTCGAAGCTCAGTATGTACAGGGTTCCTCTATGTTAAAATATTGACAGCATAGCTTTTCATGTATAGCTTATAGAATTTTCTGTAATCTTTACAGAATTTTTAGGTATCTTACAGATTTAAAGACATTTTCTATAAATCTTACAGAAATATTTGCTAAATCATACAGAAAATTCCGCAAATATTACAAAATTTTCTGTGAACATTACAGAAAAATCCATGCTGTCACCATGCAGTAAGATTAGCAGCCTCTTTTTCCTCCGTGGTCGTATTTGAGCCGTATGATTTTCAGGCTTTGTTTTGTGAATTAATTTCGGGACATATGGTTTTTTGCGTTTTTTTTTTTTTAAAAATGGCGCTTACAGTAGAAGTATAATTTGTGAGTAATTTGTGATTTATTACGTAAAAAGAGCGGTGTTTACCTCATGACAATTCTTTTTAACATAACACATTATTTATTAAGTTTCAAAAGTACACCTTATTTTTCGAACATTCTGGCAAAAGTTTCGGATAGTAATTCATTCCGGACCAATCTGATCATCCTAAAATCTGTGCCCGACTCCATTTGAATCAATCCGATTCAGTTTTTCAATCCTTCTCAATCAACTTGGTGTTGATGTGTGTATTGTAAAGGATTGAAAATTTGTTCCATGTTGGATCGGATTGGATCGGATACAGATTTCAGAATCATTTAAATTTGTTTGGATTGGTTCGGAAATTAATTCTTCTCCGAAACTTTAGCCAGGGCAGTAATTTATAAGAAATATACGGGTACGGGTACCCGAAAATTTCGAGTTCTCGAAAAGGTTCGGCTACCCGAAAATTTCGGGATCTCGAACAGGTCTGCGCAGTCGTTTGGATGTATGCACCAGAATTTATCCCTGAGAATAATAATATTAACACTCTTTAAAATTAAATACGTTGTCAATAATTTAAAAATATGTATATTTTAGTTTGTATTGTTGAATAAAAGTTCGTTAATATTGTACACATGTAAACATTTTTAATCCCTATGAATACACTCTCTTAATATTTATACAGTCTTTTCAATATTTAAATTTTTTTATGTTTAAGTCTTACTTTTTTTTAGCTGTACGATTATTATTCATCTTTCCCACTTTCAAACGAGTCGAAATTTTTAGGAGCCATCCACAGGAATTAGACTTCATGAAACCAAAAACAAAGGTTAACCTAATATTATCATTATTGACGAACAACAAAATGTGCTTTTTCAATAAAAATCTACACATCTTGTGTTATTTTTTTTTATTATTATCCCTATTTCCACAACAAAGAATAATTTGGGTTCTTGTTATTGCGTATAATATTCGTAAACCCAAACTGAAAACTCAAATTTCAAATTAATTCATATAATTTTACCTATTTATGCAATAAGAAATAAAGGGGTTACTACGATATGTGTCGCGACAACGTAGGTCACGTAGGTCATAATGTAGGTCACCTCCCTACCCTTTTCCAACGCAACGTCTCGTTGGGGAGGGAAGGCACCCATGTGACTGGTCACAGAAATAATGTAGGTCACATCTCTACCCTTTTCCAACGAAACGTCTCGTTGGGGAGGGAAGGCTCCATGTGACTGGTCACAGATATAATGTAGGTCACATCTCTACCCTTTTTCAACGCAACGTCTCGTTGGGGAGGGAAGGCACCCCTGTGACTGGGCACAGAAATAATGTAGGTCACATTTCTACCCTTTTCCAACGAAACGTCTCGTTAGGGGGGGAAGGCCCCATGTGACTGGTCACAGATATAATGTAGGTCACATCTCTACCGTTTTCCAACACGACGTTTCGTTGGGGAGGGAAGGCACTCCTGTGACTTGTCACACAAATAATGTAGGTCACGTCCCAACCGTTTTCCAACGCAACGTTTCGTTGGGGAGGGAAGGCACCCCTGTGACTTGTTACACAAATAATGTAGGTCACGTCCTTACCCTTTTTTAACGCAACATTTCGTTGGGGAGGAAAGGCACCCCTGTGACTTGTCACACAAATAATGTAGGTCACGTCCCAACCGTTTTCCAACACAACGTTTCGTTGGGGAGGGAAGGCACCACTGTGACTTGTTACACAAATAATGTAAGTCACGTCCCTACACTTTTTTAATGCAACATTTCCTTGGGGAGGGAAGGCACCCCTGTGACTTGTCACACAAATAATGTATGTCACATCCGTACCCATTCCCAACGTCTCGTGGGGTGCGGGAGGGCACCCGTGTCACTGTTACAGAAATAATGTTTGAGATATGTGTTTGATTCGTTTTTCTCCTAAAAAAATCCCCTATCAGAAAGAACATTAAGAAATTATGTCAGTCAAAAATAAATGAAGAAAAAATCGATATCTCGAAAACTATTAAAAATATCGATTAAAAGCTTTCAGATTTGTGTTCAGATTCCTTTTTTAAAGCGAAATCAGAAAAATTCCCTTAATTCCCCTACTAAATTATCTTCGGGGAATTAAAGGTCCCTTGGGTAATTTTATTCAACGATACCAGCGAAACGGTGCTCTTTGGAAAGCGAAAGAGTTCGATAAAGAAAGAAAAGAGGATAATAGGAAAAGACATAGAAGACGATAGGTAGTCAAGCGCCATGGAGCGAAGGCTCGAGGAGGTTAGGAGCATGGAACAACCCGATCCCGCCGCGTGCATTCCTTCTAGAGCTCGGGCCTTCTTCGGCGCTCTTCGTCGATCTTCGGTTTCCTTCGGTGGTGCCGTTCGGTATTGCGATCGGTTGTCTTCGGCAGTAGTCTATCGGTGCTTGCCCAGAGCGGTGCGAGGCTGTTGTGTGTATGGCTTCGAGAACACGATGATACCGTTTCTGACGTCCTGGACGTCGTCATCAAGATCAATGATAGTCGGTTCGTCGATTATCGACGCATCGCAAAATCACATTCTCGCACTTGAAACGTGATAAAACGATTTTGCACAAAAGAATCGTGATTGCCAAGTACGACGCGCCGGCTTTGAGCGCGCGTTGTGTGACGTGTGGTTTGGTGTTTTGGTGCATCTTCGAAAATTTTCTTATTATTGATGATTCTTTGTACTGGTTTTATCGCGAGTTCGTGCTAATCTCTCACAAAAACCTTGGATATCTTAAATCGCTCTGACTCTGAAAAGACTAGCCAGAGGCGAAATTCCGAGAATCAACAGGTGGGATCCTGAAGTTCTACAAACAGGTACTGGTTTTTAAATTTTTTCACATGATTTTATTAAATTTAATGAGTGGGTGAATACATAAACAAAGCTTGACGTTATTATCAGTTAGCAGCAATCTTCAAAGTGCCAGTGTTATATTAGGAGTTAGTATTTTTTCGTGTTTAATAGTGAAGTGATGTGAAGTGGAGTGAAATGTTATTTGT
Organism: Melikaiella ostensackeni; assembly: GCA_032362435.1. Taxonomy (NCBI): domain Eukaryota; kingdom Metazoa; phylum Arthropoda; class Insecta; order Hymenoptera; family Cynipidae; genus Melikaiella; species Melikaiella ostensackeni. The sequence continues at coordinate 45,924,691 of JAUMHM010000031.1, read as the reverse complement.
ATTTAAACTTGAAGAAAACCAACTAGGTCAAAACATACAACAATTGTCACAATTGAAATTATAACTTATCTGCACTTATCACTACAAAAGAGATACCAGAGAAAAAACAAGAATTATCACAATCTTTAATGGCACATTACATTAACAATAACTCGTATATTATATCGAACTATAAGGAATCTGAGGTCAACGTATTATGGAATTCATATGTTGATTTTGCAACTTACTCAATGCAAAGGTATTTTTACAAAAACTTAGATAATAAACTAGCGCATGAAATGAAAAATCGGCAAGGCAAATTTAAATAATCATTTCTAAATTGTCAAAATATTCTGCATGGATCAGCGAAATATAGGTTAGGTTAGGTTAGTCAGAAATGCATGTTGAAACGAAAGGTTTGATTTTTTTCCCGCTCAAATAGGCTTTATCGTAAACTATATGCAATTAAAAAAATAGCGTTAAATCTACACTAAAGAAAGCGACCTCGAAGGGGCCTTTGTGTTAATCTGATACTTAACTGTCAGATTCAAAAAAAGATCTTGTATTGACTTATGACTTTGATCTTAAGGCCATAAAGCCGATATGGAACTTAATCAGTGATTGACAAGGAATCGATTTGGACTGTTATCCAATGACATTTTGAGTCCTCTATCGTAAATAGATGTAGAGTGAAGATGAAACGAGTTGGAAAATAGAGGTTAGGTTTTCCAAGGCGTACAGATTCCTTGAGGCGGTCGTTCGCTTCTCACGCCTCGAGCAGCCGACGGTATGAAAAGTTTTTTCCCCTAGAAAGAAACGAGTGCTCGAGTTCTTTTGAGGACTATAGAGTGTACAGTACGTAATTCCGCGTACGCGATAAACGCATGAGTCTCGTTACACGACTTCCGCTTCTCACAAAATATCAGATCGTGATTACCGTTGCATTTTTTGAAATCACGCGTTGCCTGGTATAATATACGAGACATTTATGCCCCGGCGCGATTTAACGCTTGCTCCGAGTGCAAGCTTTAGCTTCTAGCTTAGCTTTAGCTCTTCGAGAGAGAAAACCAAAGAAAGAAAGGATAGACAGCGATTGAAACCTGCATCTTAATGAATCGTCCTTCTCTTTGCATTTTATAATCCCGGATAATGATCTTTAGCGAATCTCCGGTATCCACGCTCCGATTCAGTGATGCTCGGATCGAGTTAAACCGCTTTTAAAACGCGCTGTAATTCAATAGACACTTTTTCACTGGATATTGTACCCGATGCGAAGAAAGTAGCATAATCTTGCAAGAACGTCGCTTGCTACCGAGAACTGTGATGATACTTGAGTCTGACTCATCTTCACCTTCGTTTCCATCCTGGAGGCTACTTCACTTTCATTGCAGAAAAAAAACTGCACCTTGAAGCCTTCAATCCGATTATACGCGTTCTGATGGTTATACTCAGAAGTCCTAGTCTTTGACCTTTAGATAATCTTCATCAGCTATCAAATTTTTCATGCAAATACTTGGCTAAACCAAAATAGCGTCGCTAACTAGCGAATTACATTTGAAGGGGTAGCTGGAATGTGAATTTACTGTGATAGAAAATATTAATTTTGAATATTTCTCAAAGATCGAAATAAAATCTACTTTTTTATGACAATTTTTTGTGTCCTAAAAAAAACACCCAAAAAGTTCACAAATCAAAAATAGACTTTGAGACTAACCGCTTTTTCGGCTCATAGAGACAAATGTACAATAAATTTAAAACAAAAAAAAAGAGGGATAAAAAAAAAGTCAACCAAAACCAACCTCACACTCTTTTTTTCCATCTTTTTTATACTACTGGAAATTAACATGTTTCGAAGCCAATTTAGACTTCTTAATCAGGGTTAATTTATAGGAAAACAGCAGGTACAAATTGAAAACATTGTTAGATTAAAAAATCATTATTACTTGAAAATAAAACAGAGATAATTGGTAGCAATTGTTTTTTTGGTACATATGTACTGCATTCCTTGGCTGAAATTGATTTTGACATAGGCGAACTACTCTGAATAAAAATCAAAGTCACTTATTTCATTCTTTAATTAAAAATTGATTTACACATATTCAAAAAGAACAACAAAAAAGTAACATAAAAATAATTTTCATAGAAGTACGAGAGGCTTTAATTGGGATAATGTTAAAATTTTGTATCATGAGAGAAATTAAAAAAAGAGAGAGATCATGTAAATGCTATTTATAAAGAGAGAAGGTAACAAAGCCATTAATTTAAAAAAAGATCTTGCGAGATACAACAACATTTGGGATGGAGCCATTAATTGGATACATTGACTTTAGTTTTGGTCAGAATTTTGAATATGTGTGTAAATCAATTTTTAATTAAAGAATTAAATAATTTACTTTGGTTGTTATTCAGAACAGTTCGCCTATATCAAAATCAATTTCAATCAAGGAATGAAATATGTAACAAAAGAATAGTTGCTATCAATTATCTCTGTTTTATTTTCAGATAATAATGATTTTCTAATCTAAAAATGTTTTCATTTTGTACCTGTTGTTCCCTATAAATTACCCCTGATGAGGAAGTCTAAATTGGTTACGAAACATGTTGGTCCCCAGTAGTATAAAAAAGACAAAAAAAAAGAAAGAGTGTAAGGTTGATTTTGGTCTTTTTCTCCCTCTTTTTCCTTTTTGTTGTACATTTATTATACATTTGTCTCTAATGAACAGAAAAAGCGGGTAGTCTCAAAGTCTATTTTTGATTTGTGAACTTTTTGGGTGTTCCTTTTTAGTACACAAAAAATTTTCATAAGAAAGTAGATTTTATTTTGATTTTTAACAAATTTTAGAAGAGAGAATTAAGCAAAGATTTGTCCCAATATGCAGGGTTGCCTATGAATACTTAAGATTTCTTTTAATTAAGGTACATATGTATTAATGATTAACTGAATTTACCAAAACATATCTATTTTATTTAAATATAGTTTACAAATTTGAGAACGTTAGTAATTTTTAGAAACGTATTATGGTTTTAGATTATTATCTTTTTCTATCTTAAAAAATGGAATAATATGATTAGTTCTAAATGAACCTACACAATTTTGAATAGGTTGTCTCATGAACAAATTTTGGGCTGGCTCTGTAGCTCAGTTGGTAACGTGCTTGGATTATATTCCAGCCAGTCTACGAGAGTACGCTCTCGGGTTCGAATCTTAACGCTGGTAAGTAGTGAGCGTCCAGAGTGTTCCTTCTTTTCCATAGATGTTAGCCTGTTTTAAAAAATTCTCATTTACATATTTTACCTGGTTATATCTTATTGCCTGCTGGATTGGTGCATATTTTCTTTTGCGCGAAGTAAATATTACAAAATCATACTACCAATAACCGTTAACTAACCATCCTCGTTCATTACATGAGGAATCTTCTCACATTCTCGCAAAACGTCTCAGGCGCGATTTTATTCTCTATCTCGTTCATTGTCTTGTTTGGCCTCACCTAGAGCCTGCTTTCTAGCAAAAACACCTTTGTTCGAATGCCGCGATGTATGTTTACTTTAAATATTTAAGCAAAATGGAACTCTCTTTTATTTCTCCATAATTACAGATGTTCGATACAAGCACTGATTAGTTGTTCAGTTCATGTTTCCGCTCTGCCCCAGTTAATTCTCTACAGGCTGAAGGCCAGAGCACTCTATGCAAACACTATAATTCGAATTTCACTTAGATCTTCAAATGATAGTTTACAAGTTTAAACTTCTGTTTTTGTTTCCTAAATAATAAAAAAATCAAATAACTCTATATTCTTTAAGCTAATAACTAATATATTGTCACCTGTTATGGATAATATGCAAAACCATTTTATTAGAAATATCAGTAGCACGAAACCTCGTGTGAACTCGAGTAGCTAACTTGGCTATTAAATAATGAGTTTTGCTTAATCTGCACTAAAAAGTACTCGTGGTTGTAGTTATTGGGAAAATTCCTAATAAAAAGGAGAATGCCTACCTTTCAGTGGCAATAATTAGCTTACCTAGTATTTTTACACGAAATAATTATTGTTATGAAATATCAATAATATCCTATAAGGTTCCACCAGACAGTAATTACCCTCTCAAATGTAGCGAAATAGTAATACACATTACTGTCAGAAATATATATATATCCTGCGGTAAATAATCAGTCATGCTTCGTGAACAAATCGTTGCCATTTCTATCTTCTTTCCATTTTTGCTCGAAATAATGACACCATTGTTCAAAATAGTTCATTTAAAGTAAATCTCTGTCTATATTTTAAAATGCAACCAGTAATCATTGAGAATTGTTATCATTCCGTCTCTAACTCGTTTTTTCCTCGGTTAAAATTACACGTTATCTTTCCCAGTGATTAGGTTTGTTTTCATAGCCAATGTTTTGTTTGTTTAGCTTTCAACATTCTTCTGGCAAACCAGAATCGACCTTGCCTAAATTATATTAACTTATCAGATATTTTAATTTTATGATTTTCTTTTTACGGAAGATTGGATAAAATTAAGAATTTATTGGATGGATTGAGATTTAATAATCTAATTAATATTAGAGCGTTGTGGGTTCAGAGTTCAGACATAAAATGAATAATGATTATTGCTTGAGAAGGTTGGAGAATTAATAGGGTAGTTAATTAACCTTTTTCAGAAGTTTAACTATTATTTTGGTAGTATAGTTTATTAAAGCACATTGTGTTTAGTTTCTCAAGTAAAATGTTTCTGGACTATCTTTTCTTTTCAGCCATTCAGAATCTTGTGGTTAGTTGTACGTGCGGATTTGATCCTTTGGGGATAAAGAAAAAACCTCTATCGGTCTTTCCTTCGCATTTAGTGAACAGTGAGGGTTGCTAGTCTCTTTTATAAAAGCGAAGGGAAAACTTTTTCCGGATGTGAAATTTCGTTGTTCGTGAAACGTCTTACCGCAGGTGCAACGATTACTTATGGATGAGCAGGCTCCGGAGGCATTCGAGTCCTGAGCATCCAATGGTAACGCTTATTAAAATGCTATTACTGGTCGATGCATCGATTGCAGTGGTTTTACTTAAGGTCGCGACCCGAAGCGAAAGGTCTTTCTAGAATGCATTTACGCACGTATCACCATACTTCCGTTCATTCACTGCTAGACTACTTTCTAACTAATTGTATCAATCAGTACGTTTCTATTATAGCTAATCTATAATCTGCATTTCCAGGAAGATTTACTATTTTATTTTATTTCACTTATACACAATACTATACTATTTAGTATAATTTTGGGCTCTGATAGAAAATTATTTATACTTCTGATTATTCAGGTGAACATTTATTTCTCTTTTTTTTTACAAAGAAGGTATTTAAGTTTATGGTTTTTTCAGGATTATTAACATTCGCAAACTACGTCTTATTCAGTGCACTTTTAGTTTCTTTTTTGTTGCATACATTTTTTGCTCATCAGAGATATTATTTTGCAGTAATGTGCAAATAAAATAAAGTTTATTAGTAAAAATTATGATTGATGATAAATTAATATGACTTGTCTCTTCCGTGAAATATAAATGACTAGTCGATCGGTCATAAATCAATATGAACCACTTGATAGCTGCTCGTTAAATCGTTGCTCTATTTACCACAGCCCTTATTTAATGAAGCAACCTCTTTATTTACTCATCGAACGGGTCTTTTGACCGGAAACGATCTGGAGCGGAAGCAAAGCAGTCTTCTCTAGAACTTGTTTGAGATGTCGACAACGACAACAGCTTTTGCGAAGGTGAAAAGGCACTACAGCAATTTTCACGGTTCACAAGCATTAAAAAAAAAAACAAAGAAATTACACAGACGAGCATCATTCGCGAGAAAATTGCAATGGTATGCATCAAGAGAGATGTTCGTGTCCATAATGACCTTGAAACGAAAGTAAGGGAAGTACGACTTGTGGGTTATTATCACAGGACTTGGCTCATTTTTGCCATCAGGTGGAAACTGGAATCACGTTTTTCAAGCAGAATCTCGTTTGTAAATGAAGAAATAAATTGGATATGAAAGGGATCAATATAATACGCTCGATAATTCTTTTGTCCAGTTTTTTTCTGGGCATGAATCGGAGAGATGTTGATCTTGATCAACCCTTTTCGATAAGAAGTGCACTAATAGGAGGTGTCATCGCGGACAAAAGAAGGGAGATTTCGAAAGCCAAGGCTTTATGATGCAACATGCGAAAGTGGCGCGGACGGTATGGACCAATAAATATCGAGCAATGGGAATGCAATAAAAAACCGTTACCGAGGAGGCGATCGCGGTCGACTCGAGGACGAAGCGGACGCTTGGTTGAGTCCCAAGTGCGAGATCGATGCGCAAAATTCGGGGAAGAGCGTATTGTGCATTTAAGCCGATAAAAATGAGTGGACGAGATAAATTGCTTTTAATGTCAATCTCCAAAGGGAAATGCATTAAGAAGGATTTATAAGCCCGTTAGTTGATCGAGTGACCCCAGCGCTGACTGCCGGATTATTATATTTAAAACTTCTCGAAAGAAAACATTGTATTATGCTAATGACAGAAATTGAATTTATGTGTTTCGTAATTTCGAAAAGAGAGCTCAGATTATTGAAATGATAATAATTGTTGGAAATCGTATTAATAATGAGCAAGACTCTTTCGAAATGTGTATATTAATCGTTTTAAGTATGAAAAATGGCGGCATCGTCTCCCCCACCAGTTGGATCATTTATAATTTTGCAATTTTCCTCTTCTCTCTCCTCTCTCCGGTTGATTGCTTCGATTCGATCTAACATAAGTGCAAGTCATTTTCATCGTGTACTTACGATCCAGAGACATTTCAGGGACAACTGCGGCACGAACCCGGGAACGTCGCGTGAGTGCAGAATTTACAATCGGTCATTAAAGATCATTAGAGATTCCTTGATGTTAAGATTTTCTGTTTGAGTGGATATCAATTGGTTGAAGATTGATCAAACGGTTTTAGATTCATGACTTTAATATTTTAAACTGAGAGATATTGAGTTAAAGATCTTTCTTTTGCGAATGATCATCTAGCAGCTGGAAGGAGTTTTATTTAAGTTTGAAATTTAACAAGGTAAACGAATAGAGACTAGGCCCTTATTGCGTTTAATGTTTGTAAAATGCCCCAGGGCTGCAGAGTGTGCACCATATACTATGCAAACCGGATGTCCTTCGGGATGTGGAAGCCAGCTAACCCATTTCGCATTAATAATCCCGTTGTCAGGCAATGGCCATTGAAATTGCGCGTTTCAAGAGCGGATAATCGACTATATCGGGCGTAATCTTGGACATCGGCACGATCTCTACTATAGCTGCTCGCTTGCAGGCTACTATTGACCAAGCAACATTGTAGATTCAAGATACGCGAATTCGACGTGCATACAATGTACGGCCCTCGCGGATCCAGCAGTAATAATCGACATTGGCTCTCGCACCATTAGCCAGTGCTCGTGGCCGTTTAAGGTCGTCCTAGCAATCGAAAAAGTCAAATCAAAGTCAATCAAAGTCCTTGAATCTCCACTGGAATGCTTTCTGCTGTCTTTATGGATGAATAATAGTGTAAATTATTGTTCGATTATTTATATTCGAATTTGAATCATTGTGTCTAGCGTTAAATCTTGAAAGAAAAAATCCAGTTCAGCCTGGATTAAAACCATGTACCAATGAATCATTCACCCCTATTTATAGTGCGGGCGCGTTATCCGATCTCGCCACCGAGGCTAAGATACATCTCTTACTTTTCTTATCTGATCTAATAGGGTGACACAACATACACAAAAAATATATGAAAAGCATGTTTTTGAAGTTTGACTGGAAAAACTTGAACTCAAAGAAATTTTGCTTCAAATAAATAAAAAAATCTCAAAGAGTATCAGCCACAGAAGTATTTTTTATTCATATAAAGTTAATTTAATTTGAAGCAAAAGTTTATCTTTACAGCAAGAAAATATTCACGGAATAAAAAGCTTCATTCAAGAGACAATTTTTTTTGTTTATTTTCTTATTTAATGTTCTCAGGCGAGATTTAGAGTAGGAAGCCCACTACTGACACTGTAAAAGCAGGGAATTTTTTCAGGGCTAATTTCAGGTAATAAAATAAGACTCAGAATAAAACAGTCTCGAGTGGTACTAAAATAAGACCACTGATGGATCCCAGGGTCATTTGTTTTACATTGAAAATAACAGAATGAAGTTATCCTATTCAAAAACAGGACGCACAAAAAATGATATTGTAAAAAAAAGATCTCTAGTTTTTACAGTGAAGTAGTGGCTCACTGTTGGTGTCATTACCCTCTTTTGAATATAGAATATATAAAAAAAAGTTGAGCAATTTCAATTATAGTCTTAGAACCTCTTATTTTTCAAAGTTTCAAGCAGAAAACATTCAATGATAAAAATTTTTTAAATTATATCATAAAAATCAGACCCTCAAAATCAATTCTGGTTAAGTTAACTAGAATCTACCCTTAATTTTTTATTGATTAATGTAACCATAAATTGTCGTTAAAAAAAGAATTCTGGTTACTTTAGTCAAACTGGAACACTTACCAATTTGAAGGAAATCCAAACTTAATGCCTTATTTACATTTAAAACTTTCTGGGAACAAAATTTTTATCTTTGCATTTTTAAAATGTTCATATTTAGAATTTTAAGTACAAAAACTTCCAAATTTAATTCTTTCTAAATTAAAAACGTTCTAGTTTTGATATTTTAATTTTTAAATTCCTCAGTGCATTTAATTGTTAGATGATTTAAATTTTATTGTATCCAAAATTGGTTGCTTTCTTTCTGGGAACAAAATTTTGATGCTTTGCATTTTTAAAATGTTCATATTTAGAATTATAATTACAAAAACTTCCAAATTTAATTCTTTCTAAATTAAAATCGTTCTAGTTTTGATCTTTTAATTTTTAAATTCCTCAGTAAATTCAATTGTTAGATGATTTTTATATTAATGTATCCAAAATTGGATGCTTTCTATTCAATGATTTTCTATTTAATGGACGTAACATTAAATGATGCTTCTACATTTTGAAATCAATTAATAAAAATACCTGATAATTTTAAAACCATATCGAATTTAGTTAACTTTTGAACTTTTAACTTTAAATCAGTTGAATTTTTGAAACTCTATATTTGGCTTTTGATTTTTTAAAGACATAAACTTGAATGTGAAGATGTTGGTTTGAAACTGTTCAATGTTGCTGATTACTGGTCCATATTTTTATTAAAAATAAACTAACTGCAAGATCTTACAGTTTAGTTAGACGTTTCGACCATTCTTCGACAGTCTTCATCAGTA
>JAUMHM010000031.1:45905025-45915295 GCA_032362435.1 Melikaiella ostensackeni | reverse complement strand
GGTCAAATGTATAGTCTCTATATTGTTCTACTGATGAAGACTGTCGAAAAATGGTCGAAACGTCTAACTAAACTGTAAGATCTTGCCTCTGATCTTGCAGTTAGTTTATTTTTAATAAAAATATGGACGAATAATCAGCAACGTTAAATAATTTCAAACCAATTGTTTTAAAACATTCTTACTTCGATTCTTTGAAATTGTAAAACATTTAAAATTCGATGATTTTCATTTTGAATTTTAACTTAATTTCAATGTTCCTTGCAATTTTGAAGTATTTAAATTTATGTGATTTCAGTTCCAAAGTAGATACATATAATTCTGTGCTGCGCAACTCGTTTATTTTAAAACCCAGAAAATTTTTTAAATACTAGTTTTGATTATACTCTTTGAAAAATTTGTAACTGAAAAAATGATTTTTTTTTCTGCAAATCCTGAAAAGCTGCCGGAATATTTTTCTCGAAAGGCTTAGACACTCTCTTTTTGCCCTCATTTAAGTTAATGAATATTCGATTTGTCTACCGGAATTAGGGGTTTACGAATTATAGTTGGAAAATCAGCATATGCATTTGTCCTATTATTGATAGTTGGTAGTATCTTTTTGAGTATTATCTTGATTATTTATAGATTGCTAGAAGTTTTCTGCAAAAAGCGAAGAAATACTGGCGGCTATGGTAAGAAATTAGAGCGAATAAGTAAGCGTATAAGTATTCTGATCTGCGTATAAAAGGAGCATTATAGTTTATAGATTATAAAGGGGAGCCTACCTATCCAACTAGATAAATAGATACTCGGACCGATGGCTGGTCAGCCTCCTGGCGATATTTATCTGAGACTACCCCACCCCCTCCTGACCGTGCCTAACCCACCTATTTATCTTTCTTTGTACCTTCTTAGAACAGTCATGGCTGCACCAGTTCTAATTTATATTTCATGCAAAGTTGGCCCATTGAGATACCTCCCGGCGATTCTGGTTACCACTTACCAACGACTTTACTTCATTCAAGATTCAAATCCTGACAATGCTAATCAGTGATTCCCTTGGAAATTATTCTGTCTTATATAATTGTTTCTGTACCAATTTCTTCTATAACAAATCAGCATTTGAATCTCAATTTGAATACCATCAAGATAGCAAAGGCAGATAAATCAATTATATCAAGATTTATTATTTATTGGATTGTTTACGTAACTTGTTGTGCTTCGATTCTCAGCTAGATTCCTTGAGTTTTGATTTGAATGAGGTTTGAATCGCGTTAAAATTTAGATTCATTAGGCTGATGGCATCCATTCTAGAATATAATATACAAATGTCGAGGACAAGTCAGTTGCACAAGGAATGGAAGATGTAGTTCGAAAATAGAAAAGGATAGTTTAGTTCCCTATATAGAGATGAAAATTTATTCCTCTTGTCAGCTCACAGTTCGCGTATATTTTTACGTTAAAGCGTTTGAGTTATTTCCCGATGTTAGGGCCCCGTGTGAATGTACAAGACGAATGCTCGGGAATTGAATTAATTTATGAGACTGCATGACGTTTATTTCTATCAAATGTTAGTCGTGCTTACATTTTTTTCAGAAGTTGAATAAATAATAAAAATTATATTACATACACCTGTATTCTACAATATTAAACAATATATAGAAAAAGTTGGCAAAAGTACATTGTTCGGAGCTTATCGTTTGATTGATCAAATTTAATATTGTCAAAAAAAAAAGTAGAATTAGTCAGTTGATTTAGATCCAGTCTATTCAGATTATTCCATTTTTCAACATAGAAAAAGGTAATAATCGAAACAATAACACATTTCTAAAAATTGCTAACTTCATCATATTTTTATGCCATATTTCAGTAAAAATAGATATCTTTTGGTAAATTGAGCTAATCATTTAATGCCTCAATTAAAAGAAATCTGAATGGTATTTATAGGTAACTACGAATTATGCCAGTGAAGTTGTAACGATCCCACTCTTGAATGGCTGTAAAATGTCTTAATTTAATCAAAATGTTGAGCACCTCTGCCGAGATAATACCCTTAACAAAATCAGCAAAGTCCTTGACGAGATAATTGCTGTGCAGCTAGGTTGATGATTGTTGGCGTAAGCAATGCACTTTTTTTTAAATCTCTTTTTGATATGGACCACCCGCTGTCAATTGAACCCTTCGCCTTGTTACTGTGCGATTGAAATGTTTAATTACCCGCGGTTTCTACTCGCAACAAGAACTCGAGCTCTCTACATAGTACATTCACATAGAGTAAATATCCGTCTGTACACTGCTTGTGGAATTCGATTGGAAACAACACCGATCTTGGCGTAATGTTTAATGTGAAGTAATATTCGTTTTTCTCTTTGTTCTTAATCCTCGTTCAAGCTATTGTATTTTTTCTCTCTTCAGGAAATTGCAAATTTAAGTTTGTTTAACTAGTTGTTTTTTTGTAATAAGTAATCTGCATGCATTGACTCTTCCTTCTGGTTCTGAGTTTTACGTCGTCATCTGAGTAATGGGCACCGATGCGTGCAATCCGCTATGGCGAACAATCGCCTCATGCAATTATTACCCTAATTAGTAATTAGCTGATTGGCCGTGAGTGAAACTCGTCAATTCACTCAGGCGGCTCGTTATGAATTCGCTTATACCGTACTCTTAGCCTAAACAGCTCTTTTTTGATTCCCAAAGCACCGCAACTCGTTCCCACGTTTGTATATGTACCAGTCAAATCATTCACGGTAAGTGAACTATGAACCATCATTACAGATTCTACTGTCGTCAATAAAGACCATATAAAAGGGTTACCGTTCCGCTACAAGAGAGCGAGTTTTTGTACTGAATATAGGAGCGATTCCTGGAGAAATGACTGAGAAGAGTTCCTCCTTTTTTTCTGTTCTGCTAATTTCAACTTTTTCATCATATCATAAAGAGGAAATTCCGTAGAATACTGTAAATATTTAATTTTGAAACCTTCAGATATGTTTAGCATTCTAGTGTTTGGCTCCTTTTGTATGTTTTCTTAAAATTTATTCCGACAGTTGTCTATATTAAAAATGAAATATGTATAATGCAAATGAATTTACTTTTGGGTGTATTCAATTTTCTCAAAACTATTTTCGTTGCAATTTGTTCTCTTGAATCATTGCGAAATTCGAACGAGGAGGATTTTTTTATGCAGCAATTAAGATAATCATATTGGGCGTCTTGAAAATAAATGCTGCGGTTGAGTTTATCTGTTTTCGGGAGAATCTTGATTTCCTTTTAGCAGCAGACTCGCGCCAGGCCGACTCGAATTAAGAACCTCCGCGTAACGATGTTATCGGACAATTATACGATTGGAAGGAGGTAATTTACGATTATGATAATTCGCGCTCTTTATGGCGATCCAATCGTGCGAACCTTCGCGCATTTTAATCTTTCATTAAAGAGACACTCCTAACCATCGAAAGTGATGACGCTGGAAAATTAATTGCATTTTTTACACTTCATTTCATGTTTAATAAATCCTTCACGCTATTAATGAAGTCTTTACAATAATTGATAACTTCTTAAAAATTCTTATGAACACTTTCGAATGTTTTCTTATCTTGAAATTGAAATTCAACTCGTTAAATTACTTTTTAAAAATATCTTAGCGCGAATGAAATATAGTTAAAGGTGTGTGAAGGGGGCAGGTGGGCGAAACTAATAATAAAAACTTTTACGAGTTCGGTTCTCGTTTCGCTTTATGCTAAAAGGCAGATGTTTTCGCGTGTGGGTCAAAAGTGCGAGAAGCCAAACATGCACGAGGGCGCTTTATGCTAAAATAAATTCGAGTGGATTCGTCAGAAGCAAAAGTGCAGACTTTATCTGACTTTATGCCATTCGCAAACCGATATTTATAATATTCACGCGTGACAGGTCCGAGATAACTGCATTCCTTCCATGGGCTTTTTGGTTTATGCATCTTGCCTGTCGCAAATCGCAAAATAATATTGGCACGAAAGAACACCTAACGATGTTCCATTTCCTGTCGACTTTCTCCTTCCATTTCTTCTCGTAAATTTTCTGAATCTAAGTACTATTTTTACCCTTACTGAATTTATACTTAAATATAAATACCGTAACTTTATATTGGAATGCTATACCTTTTTTAGATTGCCAAGTAAAAAATAATGATAAGTGTCATATGCAATAAAATAATTCGCAATCTGCGTTTACGTATCTGGATCTACAAATGCACAAGAGTTCACATTCGTGTGTCACGAGGTTCATGATAAAGTAACTTTCTCCACCACGTTTTCAGCCCCCACCCCCTTAACAAAGAAGTATGCTTACGCATGCGTATGTACATTCGATATCGGAATTGACATTTGGAATGCTAATGTCGATTAGTATAATCGATATTATCAAACAGAGTGTACCATTGTACAAGTACAATATATCTATTGTAAATATATAAAGATGACTGTACTTACCCACGTGGCACACCGCGACATGTCCAAGAAAAAGAGAAAGGACGAATATGCTATTGTGAATTTATGCCCAGTGAAAAATTGCATTGTCTAAATATTGCCCAAGAAGCTGCGATACAAATTTACGAGTCATAGCGAATGTGAAAGTCAATTATGCAAGTTTGTTCTTCATATTCTTAAAATGTAGAGCAAATTAATTTTTTTTCGACTTTGCCATTTGATAAATTAATTAATTAATTACGTTAACTCATTTAAATAGTGTGGAAATTGAATTAAAAATATTGTTCTTGGAAAAGAAATTTACACTGATATTTTCGTGGATAACTGAAAGTTAATTAGGTGCAATCTAGCACCTCCTTGCGTGTTAATTAACCTGAGAGACCTTGCTTGGTCCGTGACCAAGAGCAACGAGTGAAATGTAATCGAACGTGCGATTTACGCAGTAACATATGTATGTGATATCTGTTAAAGTAAGTATGGCGTATAGTGTATATGTGAGTATTGCACTCGAGTGAGCAGGACCTACAACCGCCATTGAGACATGTATAATGTAGGTATATCACAAATTCACAATGGCTAAAAGCCTCGAGGTCGTATATAACCTCCGAAATTGATTTCGGACCCCACTTGCGAATTTCCTGCTACCTGTTTGCTTATCGAATAGACATTAGATCTTCTGTCTTTGATTACCGATTAGTCATAATTGATTTTGCTGTACACAAATCAGAGTTGCACAAGTAGAACACATGCTTATTTGACCGTTCCTAAATAATGTGACTAAATCATGTTGTGACTGAATTACGTTGGGACTAAATTATACTGTTAATAAATCATATCATAACTAAATTACATTGTTACTAAATCATATTGTAACTAAATTATATTGTTAGTAAATTTCAGTAAAGAACGAGAAAAATTGATTGCCTTTCAATTCTTAAGGCGAGATACGATTCTGTAATAAAATAGGCATGAGCTGGAGATTTATCTGTTCTCTGGAGGCGAATTACTGGCCTGTTCAACATCATAATATTAAGTTCCTTTGCGCCTCCATTTGTGTGAAGTTTACTGGCGCGATCTCATAAAGTAGTGTGTAACTCATTGGCGATTGCATCGACACCCGCGAGTATTACGCGACAGCACTTAAATCGCAAAACATCCCCGAGCGATAGCCTTACCTTTCCGAACTTATCAGTGTCGAATACACTCGGGGTGTACAGGAAAGTGATAGTGCCCATGTGCTTTCTGATAGTCTTATTTATTTATTCACTTCTCGTTCTTTCTATCTCTGCTTCTTCATAAATTCTACACTTTCAATAAATTATACCAAGGAACATTATCTGAGGTTCTTCTAATATCTCTTCTAATATATCGTCAACCAATGGTTAATGCGGTATTAATATGCCAAACAGGATATATTGTTTTTGTGTGCCCATATTTGGTAGCTTCGATTTCTTACAAATTATTAATATTGGTAAGACGCAGGAGGTGAAACAAATCTACTGCCCTACATGTTAAGAGCCTCCTTAATTCAATTTCAGTTTAAACGAAGATTTTAAAGAAAAACTGTTTTTTGTCAAGCCGCGGCAGTGTATGGAAATTTTTAAAAAACCTTACACCATTTTGAAGCAATTCAATCATTCTGTACTCATTGGTACAAAAATTATTTCAAAATTTCAATAATTTTTAATGAAATTAATTAAAAATTGAGTTACGTCCAAAATGAACACATTTTACTGGTTGAAGACCGTGTATGTCTCTTTTTACGCTGCACATCTTCGTTGCGACAGGCGTCGAAGTCACAGCAACGTGATCAACCTCCTTATAAATACCAAATAAAGACTATTTTACCGACCGATTATAGTTGATAAGTCCTTTCGAGCTTCTGCATATAGAACAAAAAATCTTTGCTTATCCGGCATTTTTCTCACCTACACGATACACGTCCAACGAGGCCCTCGTGAGAAAAGATACGACTACTGGATGAAGACGTATATCGGCGACGTATCCCATTTTTGATGACGCAAGAAGGCCGATGTACCAGAATTCGCTAACATACGCCCTTTTGAAAGCATTATACGTCCATTTTACAGAGTACCTAGACTACGTCACTTCAATTTTCAATTATTTACGTCCTCTTGACATTCAATTGTTATAAAAAATTTCAATTTTTTAACACTATTAGATGCAGCTTTCTGAGACAATTCTAACGATATGAAAGTCTCAATTTCGACAAAAAGTTATGTTAAGGAGTTTTCTAACCCGTAGGGCAGAATCTAAGTTATCAAGAAATTGCATTTCAAGATATGCCATATCAGAATTTTTTTCTTTGTGTGTAGTTTAGAAATTATTGAAAACAAGCAAGCCTCTTCGATACGATGCTAGTCACGCTGGTGATTCTTCGGCTGAACTTACTGAAGTCAATCTTTGTTCGATTCTTTGAGACGCGCACGTGAACATAAAAGCATCCAGTCACTCTGGTTGCTCTCTTTGCTTCCTTTTTGGCGGCTAGGGAGAGAGAAGAACGCCGCGTAGCTTTCGTCCTTCTGCAGACGATACGAACGGAAAGACGAAGAACGTCGGCACTATACGATGCCGAATGCTGATTGGCCAACCGACCGCTTTATAATAACGTGCTGCCCACCGAATGGTAGATGCTCTCTGATTTTCTCACTCAGGCTCGACCGGTGGCTTTCGTTAAAGTCGTTCCTTGGTTGTACTTACATACCTGCTAGGTATAGCTACGTACCAGAGACCTTCGCAGAACCTGTTGATGGTTTAGACTTTAGTGCCATGGTGCACCAGCCGGCTTTAATGTCCGCGAATAACCCGGCGAACGCTTTTCTCCACCATCTGGAAAATGCTACCGTGAAATGAATAAGTGATAATATTCTTACGACCTATAAAAATCTACTTTCAGTCCCTACAGGAAATTAAATTCCTCCATTCTTTCTCCGAGAATTCCTCATTTTATCATCGTTTCTGATTCAATGTATTTCTTTTTTCACAGCCAACAATCCTAGGATTAGTTTCGTGCAATCCCCTGTTCTTCTCTTTGTTGGCTAACCTTTCCATTTCCCAATGTCCTTTTATACTCTACCTGCTAAAGCTATCCCTTCTAACTCCTCATGCCTTAGGATGTGCCCTAATAACCTGCCAAGTCTTTTCTTTATCCTATTGCATAAACTTCTTTTCTCTTTCAGTTTAAATACATCTCTATTGTTTTTCAGTGTTTGGAATAACTAGTTCAGCCCAATCTGCATTATCAGATGCTTTGTCCAAATTTACAATAGACATGTTGCCCTTCTGCTTTCTTTTCCATCCCGAATTACGTTGGTCTTTATTCACTATAACTGTACTTCAGAAAGTATTTACCAACTGCCGCTTCCTTTTATCATACACACGCACTCTTTCTAATCATCAAGAGTGATATACGAAATAATTGTATTCCTTATAAAACGGCAATAGTGGGATCCTGAATGTGTAGTCAGGTAGCGGTGTTTATGAAAGCGTCGTCTAGAATCGATTAGTCTCGTTCCAGTGACCCTTTGGGCACTTAACTGTATTTAAGTCCGAAGCTTCTTCGTGCAACAGGATTACGCATTCCTCTTTCGTGGTTCTCGGTGCAAGTTTGGTTCGTGCAATAAAATTTGTAAACAATGCCTTTTGTCGAGTTGCGAAACTTAACGGCAAAGTCTCTTTTTTTTATCTCGTTTGTAAAATAGTTTTGGTGCAAGTACAAATTAAAAGTGTCTATGAGTGCGAAAAGGGCGAGTGATCCTCTTGTTCCTGGATTTACTGCATACACGTAGGTACCTACTTATCTGCCATCCGCGAGGATCCGGCGTGTGACTTATAACGCTTTTACGAAGAGCGGCTCATTTGCAATTTTATTTACACGTCCCTGCATACCTATATCAGCATGGTATGCGTGTAGCTTACCTATACCTATATAAGGACGTCCCATGGTTCTACCATTCCGCGCCACATAGGTGCATGGTGTACCTGCACTTTACGGTATTCATGCGTATGCAGCACATGAATATATGTATAGTGCATATCCCAGGGACCCTTATATAGGTGGACGCGTAACTGGGTGTATATAGTGCCGATGTTCTCCATCCTGTGCGAACACGCCTTTACGTGCGGTTTACGATGTCAATACATACATATATACATGGGTAATGCATCCTGGTATGTAAAGTTACGAGCGCATATATAGGTGTCGTGTACATAGGTTACTGGGTACACTCCGCTTCCAATATGTACCTGTGCAGTGTGCATACACGCAGCCACAAACCAGATGTCAATATACAAACGTATATCCGCTCGTAATGCATATCCTCGTATGCGACGCTTGTTTATGTACCGCGCAATCGCGTCCCTTGTGTTCGCCTTGTTTACTTTTTTTCTTCCTCCTATTCTCTCTTTCTCTCCCGCGGCTTTCGTTTATTTTTCCCTTAATGCACCCACAAAACCACCCGCAATTTACACTTTACGCCTGCCTCTTATATTCCTCGCATAATTGCACACATTTTTTTACGCCGGTTTTGTTTTATTGCGGACGGATGTTATTTTATGTTAGGAGTCACTCTGATGGTCTGTTTACTTTTGGAATGCTATGGGCTTCTGAGGGTGCTTTCAGTTTAAAGATCTGGGTTTTACGGGCACTATAAATAAGACTGAAGCAATGAAAGTTAGGATGGACTTTGGTATTTGAAAGTTTTTCGAGAGTCCTTTCATATCCATTATAATGACTGATCTCAATTTGAGACTTTTATTTTCTAAATGAATTAGGTGACTAATGCATGTCATTTTTCTGTTTCAGGTAAGACATTATTTAAGACTATGGAACCTGTTCGGGTACGTTTTGTTTTGAACCAAAGGTAACATATTTTATCGCTGTACGAATTGAAATCATCACCTGTCTTAATTTGACCTACATCAGGAAAAATCTAATCTCCATATAGTACCGTTAAGACCTTTCATATCTTTTCCCGTTGCATTCGATCAATCATCACCGTGGCAGCCCTCGAGTTACGAGAAATGCCGAGCACGTTCTTATCAAGTTGGTAGCAACTTCGATTAAGAGATTCAAACAATTCATCGACAGACTATTTAAATTGAAGGTGGTGCCAGTCAAGATATAGAATCAGCTCATTCGAGCTCCTTTGTGACCTCCAGTAATTGACAAAAGAGTTGACACCATCGTTACTCTCATTCCTCAAATTGTTCCTACCGAGGAAGCATTTTATCTCGGAGAAATTCCAGGTCGAGCTGACTCGCTAACGACGAATCGGAATTGAAAGCGACATTACCAAGTTATCGGCACCCGGTCAGGAACTTGGCAGACCTAGTCGCGATATAACGACGTCTCCTAACCTCAAACTCGCCTGGTCGGGAATCTTGATTGCTCAGGCACGCTTTGTTCTCGTGATGAGAATCGAAGGCGATTCGAATCTATAGATTCTTTCCTGAAATCGTATAGGTACCCATATGACCCCGGGGGTCGCCATTGTCGCGGACTTCGGTGTCCCGTGTCTCGACGTACCTGGACGTTCCGGGTCACCAGGATGCGACCTCTGAATATCCGGCGAAGAGTAACTTCTCCCGTTACCAGTGTCTCCGGATCTTCATCTTCTTTTCCGCATCCTCGATAAATTGATATCGGGTGTCCGGCGCCGGCTAGCTGCCTCTGCTGTAAAACACGTGGTGACACTTGTAAGGTATCGACTGCACCCTTGGAGACAAGCAGACATGCAGAACCAGAAGCCTTGCAGCACCAAGTGCGATATAGCGTCAAACCTACTTTGCAAGAGCTTTTCAGGCCT
>JAUMHM010000031.1:45893387-45905015 GCA_032362435.1 Melikaiella ostensackeni | reverse complement strand
GGCCTTGGCCACAAAACAAATCGTGACTCTTTTTATTATTCTCAGGTGAAAGCTGCCATTGTTGTACAACTGCATTCCCTTGCTCGATGATGATATCTTCACCCCTAATGATCCCGAGGATGATTGACTATTAGCATGACCCGCGAGCTCAAACCGAGTCATTTGGGACATCCTGATCATATTCGAGGACAACTTTAGCCTATCTGGAGACAGTGGGTACGTTATTCTTCTATGATTCGCTCGAGATATTGTTCAGACGTGAGTCGCTCGAGACCATTAAAGCCTTTCATGACACGAGCACCTTCCAAATGGTGAAAGTCGCTATTTTGTTCACCGGCTTCTATCCTCATAGATGACCTTCGAAGATGAAACAGTGCCTTTAGACGCGACGTGCGAGCTCATTTGCGGATTCTTGACACTAAATACGGTTCTGATATTTGCGAGGGAGTTGTTTGTTAAGTGCGTTTAGCTACTTTCCATAAATGGCTTCGATGTTTTGAATTTAAACGAGATGGTCTGTAAACCTTGAGCTAAAAAATTCTTGAGAGAAGTTGTGTGCTTAAGGAAGTTGCCCAATTATTTTTAACTCGTGGACAAAAGCTTTCAAATTTAGCTTTTAGAAATCGTGAATATATTTAAAAGAATAAAATGTTTCGTTTACAAGGAAAAAATTCAAAAGATAAAAGATGTGGTGTATCTTAAAAATTTAATTGCGTTAAATACACTCAAATCTCGATTTACTGGTTCTCGATGTACCGTCTTCCTAGAATTTCCGCCGGCGGCATTCGAGGAAGAGGGAGTCCAAGGGTTGAGAGAGACGCGCTGCGTGCTCAGCGGAGTTCAGTAGTTCTGTAGCCACAAAGCGGTCAGTTCGAATATTCGCATACATATTTCGCATTTATTTTTAAATACACGCGGAAAATTCTCTTTTCATTAATTAGTCTTCATTATCAAAAAAGGTCCATCCTTTATGATAACAAAAATCTACATTTTTACAAAGTACAGTTAATAAATATTATGTATTCCTACTGGAAATGGTTCATACGGCCTTGACTGTTTACATCATAGAAATTCTTGGAAGAGCCTCACGTTCATCGCAGGCCATACCTGAGACCGGCATTGAAAGGAGAGTTGAGTATATCGAAATATCTTGCAGTTCTATCTTTCGCATCTATGTACACAGTTCGGGACGAATGTGAATACGTCCTTATCAGTCATTTTGTATTTAAGCTTACTGACATAATCGGGGACAAAATCTTTTGAATTTTCAGAAAAAATTGATTTTAATTGGTAATCAGTATAGATTTTCACCGATTGAAATTAATTTAAGTCTGTCATGAAAACCACAGAAAATGTGGAAAATTTAAATACGTTTAACTGATTGCTGTAGGTCAAAGTTTGATGTGATGGTTTTTCAACAAAAATCAGTTTACCTCCACAGAAAAACCTCAAGCTTTTTTATGATAAAATTGGATAAAAACACTGCAAACTCGCTATTTCATATCGTAGAAATCTGCTGATAAAATATAGAAAGCTAAAATGGTTTAATATTGCATTGTAGAAATTCCCAATCTGATTGTCATTTTGTCTAACAAAATGCAAATTAATAGATACAAAAAGGCGGAGATCTAAAATTTTGAAATCATATTTTATAGTTATTAAGATGTGTTCTTGAGATTTTCAAAAACAAACTAGAGAATCGAATCTCGCAGAAAAAAAATCTGTTAATCTTACAGGGGTCCTATGTTAAAATATAGTAAAAACATAGATTTTTATGCAAAGTTTCAAGAAGTTTCAAGTGTTTTGAAAATTTACGGACGTAAGTAAGAACAGCATACTTTTTCTGCAAATCTTAGAAGAATTTTCGGTAAATCATATCAGAAAGTTCGTTAGTCTCAGAGTCTCACAGGATTTTCTGTAAACATTACAGAAAAATTCCTCGATAAATGCATGCTCTCACCATTTTTTAAAATTAGTCGACTCGTTTTTCTTCGCGAAAAATGGATATTTATAAAAAATGTCCACCTGGAATTGAAATTCTTCTCGTTTTATGCACTAAATCATTAACCAGTTATTAATAAAGAAACAGGCAGAATTATATATCAAGCCCACACAAAGCCGCAAGTTGTAGAGATTCATTTTTTATTCATTGATGCATGCTGATACATACATATAATTCACGCATTGTAAACGGAATGAAAACATTTCCCTCGTTTCACTCACGGAGATCCAACCTCGTTAGTCTGGTTTGCAGAGCCTCCATGCGAATGGAAGAGTCAAGACATGAAGGCGAGGAGGGGGGAATAAAAGGAATAATAAAAAGTATGGTATAAGTAGAGGGTACCTGCGTCGTGAAAAGTTGTTGACAAGAACCGTTCCTTGTCTTCAGTGCCCCATAAAATTGCGTCGTGGCGTAGGTCACGAGGTGACGATCTTCCCGGTTCTCATGTGACTGCCAACATGCTGACAGTGGCTCTACTCATGAAGTTAAAGACTTAAAGACTCTGACACTGTGGAGAATTCGCGTCACACCAAACCGTTCTCAGGTGACATCAACCATTAAAGCAAACTTCCGGTTCCATGCTAGACTAGACAAGCACCTTCGTCTTGAATCAACGATTCGCACTTGATAGCCACTGAAACAGAAAATTACTTGTATGCATTAACTAAAATTACTGAACAGACAAAAGTAGTTTCTTAAGAAGATAGGCAGGGGGAGTTCAAGTGGTTCGTATCCGGGCTAAATTTCTATAATGTTGGCGAAGGGTCCCGCTGACGTCATGAAATTATATTGTGCAATTGTGAGAAGCGAATTTTGCGTAAACAACTTCAAGGTCATTTCTTATTCCAATGATGCATTTCCAAGGTTATAATTTGATTTATTCTTGCATTTTCTGATTGAAAAGAGGGTTGATTTATTGTTTTCTTTTTAAATCTTTAAATCTTTTAAAAAGAATAAAATAATACAAGATAGAACTGTTGAGACTTTCTCATAGCAATATTTTTTGATATTATCATTTTCTTTTACAAATATTTCTTGACCATTAGTTTTACAGTTTGTTTGTTTCTTTTTACCTTTACATTGTGGGTTTTTACTACAATCGAATTTACAATCTTACATTGAGGATGTGTGCTGAATTTCTTTGGTGCTGAGGAGAACATGCCAATAGGAATTTTAGTGCGATGATGAGGCAGGTGTTCCCGACATCCAATGCCATAGACGCGTAGACTCAGTGGTTCTCGAGCAGTTACTAGTTGGCGTACATTCCAATTCATTGACTCGTGGAAAGGACGTTGACAGCAAGCTGACTCCTGGAATGTGTCTGAGATAAACCCACGTCTGCCATTGTGACAGACCACTGTAACAATATTTACTCCCCATCGGTCTATCGTTCAGCAATATTCCCCCAGTCGTGATAACGTTCGAGTGTGGGCGAAAAAGCGAACCACTAACTTATATCCACGCAAAAGTAAGTTCTTCGGAAAACATTTCAATCGAGCATTTAGAGAAAGTACCAGTCCAGGAAGATTGACCTGAAAAACTAAAAAAATTTTGCAATTAGATAGTGTAAAAAATTGAACCCTTTTAATGAAATTGAAGTTGATTTGGCAAAAAGGCACCTGAAATAAGAAATGAGTTGTTATGTTTCGATTTCATCGAGCCGGAAGCAAGGCTTCGCCACGGCCCTGAATGAGTTCACGGTTGCCGGAAATTAATGTTTCTTGGTGAGAAAAATGTGTTTGGAAGACTTTCACCTCGGAATCAATGACAATGGCCAATAAAAAATTATCCTCAGAGTAGTCGTACGAAACCGCTGATGCTCAATCTTGGATTGTGTAAGGACCCATGAGTGGAACGACTTTCAAGGCCGCGGTCGAAGAAATACGATCGGTCAGGCCTCTCCAATGGAATTTATTTTGAGTGTCAGCCTCGCAACCGGACGGGGTCTGCCTCCAAGGAAAGTTAATCCTTTAGCTAATTTCGTTTTGTGGTTTTTGTCCACCTTTTGTAACACGCATTTATTACTGTTATTATTCTGCAACTCTCGTGTGGAAGTAAATAATCACAAAGGATCCCTTACAATGATATTTATATCAGCTTCAGTTTACAGTGTTGCAACTTCATTGCCGCGCTTTCAAACTAAACTCCTCCCTCCTCTTTCGTTCACTATCTTCATTTTATCTTTTTATTGCCAGTTAATTATTCAGTTCTTCTCTTGATCTCTTCAGTAGAATAGATCTTGTTCCAAACTTTTGTTTGGTTTCGTAGAGAATCAATAATTTAAAAGTTTGAGATGAATGCAAATAGTAATTAGCGTGAGTGAAAAATTGATTTGAGATGGTCCTTTGTTTCGCTATTCTCACCGGTTAACTGGCTCTTAGTCATGAATGAAATATGCTTTCGGTGCTAAGCGAGGATGCAGAAACTTCAAATACCTACCTGAGCTTCGCATAGCACCGGAGACTGGTGCCGACAAAGTGCATTTTTGCACTTTCCGCCCTGCGATAAATTCGCTAGGTTAGAAGTGGCTTAGTCGATTGGTCAGTTTCTCGTGACAGGTTGCAAGATATATATATATATATATATACATACACACAACCAAGCAAAACCAATTGGATTACCTAAACATGCTGGCCCAAGTCTGGCAAATATTTTCTGTCTTTTTTTATTATTTATGTACCAAACCTGAGGCTAATTAAAGTAATCGATCAGTTTATTTGCCAAATAGATTTCAGCCAATTATGGCCTAGTCGAAGATTATCTTTATGGTTAAAGCGCACTGTTATTTACAATTGGAGGCAGCTGAAACACTTTCTTCTAGATGTCGATTTTCACTTTTCTTTGAGACTGAACTTCTATAAAACCTTCCTTTGTTTCGTACAATTTTTATTTTTATTTTCAGAGCCAAAGATTATTTAAAGGCATAAATTAACTGGATAATGATATCATCTCGTATTCCTTTATTTATCGTTTCCATGTCTGAATCGATTTTTTCATCACCTACTGGGAATGAAGGTCACCAGAGATCTTGTATAGATGGAACCATCAGATAAGTAGTTCTTTTTTAAAACCTGGTCGAAAGATCCCAGGTGGGCCAAGTATCAGGCCATGGAGGGTATAAAAGTCGATCTTATCGTGAAGGTTAATTTTTCTGAATTACACGCATACTCGTCTGCATTATGATAATGTCTCTTTTGATGTTTCTCCTGATGACTTTGAACGATGGCAACATGGGGGACGGAAGATCTACTTCTCAAATTAGACTTCAAATAGGATCAGAGATGAAGAACAAAATGGTCATAATTGTCTCTTAATTCAAGATGATCGTTTTTCCTGGCTCCTTGTCTTGTTAAAATTCCAAATATTCAAGACTCACATTATTTTACGCTTTAACGCCATTTTAAAACGAGTTCTGCAACTTGACAAGAATTCTAACTTTATTAAATATCGGCGTGAATTAATAACGATAATAATCAGAAAGTAAAAGAAGGAACGACTAGGGTGTGTTCATCGAGAGGAAGTTCTCATGAAAAACATAAAAGTTTCCTTCAATGTCGGCGATTGATGCTTTTTTTCTTGCTTTTTGGAACCGTGACTAGAACACGCAGGGTTTATTATATCTTCGTGCAGGTCTGACACAGGCTGACACAAAGTTGCCTTTTAGTCACGCCATTTTGTCAAAAGTAATCACTTCAATGAAAGCTGATGCATGTACGTGGTTAAGCAAATTGATGTTCAACATTTTGTGTTTAAAGTTAACATGGCCTGCGTATAATTATTTTAGCTATAGTCTTTACCTTTATATGACGAATTACTATGGAACTGTATATCCTTCCCTTAAAGGTTGAGAAATTTTATAACTGCCTTCATGATAAATACTCTGAATTGACTTTCCTCTCTTACATTTATCTCTTTTAAAGCCCATTGTTGTCGCAACGATACATTTTTTGCTTATCGATTATTTTTCCCATCGCTTGTATTTTTTCACGATCGATTTCGAGGCAGCATTGGGACATCTCATAAAGTGTATAAATTCTCCTGCACAAAATATCAGATGTGAAATTTTTAACGACCTGCGATCGAATATCGGCCGTGCAAAATGTGGGGAGTCGAAGAGTCCGAAGTTAACACTGAGGTCAAGGAGCAGAGATGCTGTATAGAGGTAAAAAGGAGAAGGAAGAAGAACGAGACTTCGACCAAGGTGGAGAAAGATAGAATCCATGAACGGCTGGAATGTCGTCTCTCGCCCGCAACTTTCTGCCGATAGCCTTTTCGCTCGTTTCCTTGATTATTCCGTTTTTCTTTCTTCTTCCTTTAATTCTCAGCGGATTCTCAAGTCTTGGTCAGTTCTTTTGATTATTTTTTTGTTTAATTTGGCTCAGAAATGCTTTAACATTTATTTGAAGTGCAGTCAATACAACAAGGGTCGTGCAAAAATTTCGAAAGGGTTCTAGTGGGGAAAATTAGTCGGGGCCCCATCGGTAACTTAACGCTTTTGTCGATGTAGGCCCTACTAGACTTTTCAGTAGTGTTCTAGTGGAGGTCGCCCTTCCACAACCCAACTAAAAAGGGCCGCTGCGAGGCTCCTATGGGGGTATTTGTTCACTTAAACTGGATTAGATTGACATATTATCAGAAATTGTCTAATATATGTAAGTCCGATCTAGTGCACAGTTTCACAACTATTTTTCAGCGTTCAAAAATATGATGCCTTCACTTTTGCAAACTCATGATATATTTTTATATTCGCGATATGCATCCACACTCAAAACTTTAATAAATAATTAGCCATCTGACAGGCTGGCAGAAAACTTCTATCATGGCGTTAGTCGATGTACGTCGCCTGTGGCGCGCAGCATTCAGGCGGCAATTCAAAATTCGAGTGTAGTTTATTTTTAAATACTTGACGTTCTGAGCATAAGGAAATCTCAAATTTATTACTGAACATAGTATTCTTTCGCAAAAAAATTTTAAGCATAAAATTTTAAAAATCATATATTTATTTAAACATTTTCAGTTATTTTCGGGAATTTGAATATTCAAAAAACATCACAAGGTTAATTTTCAGAAACATTTAAATTCAGTGAAAGATACTGTAGAGTGAAGACATTAATTTTGTACTATTTTCTAAGGCCTTGTTCGAAAACACGAAATTACAAAGAGAAGGGAACGGGTTTTTCGATATTAACATTTAATGGGAAAAAATTAGTAAAAATAGAAAACTTTAATTAATTTGTTTTACAGTCGATACGCTGGGGGTCGTTGAGTAGGAAGTAAAAGCGAGCCGGGTAGACGCAGTGTTTTCTGAAGGTTTCTTGGTCGCTGAACCCGAATCTGTTCGTCGATTGTTCATAAGTTGGTGCAATCAAAAGAAATTAACAATTCAATTGTTATAAGTCGGATAACAATTGCCATAAGTCGGAAATTATCCATGATAGTTGAAAAAGTTGTCAACAAAACTTGTGTAAAATAAAAAAATGGTTTAAACAAGTCCTATGTAGTTTTACTCTGTCTGTAATACTTACGGAGATAATCATCTGTAATTGACGCAAGTCATAATCGTGCTCCCAAAGAGCGTCGCGCAGCAAGTCCAAGTACCTTTAGCGATTATGACTTGCGTCAGTTACAGGTGATTATCTCCGTAAGTATTACAGACAGACTAAAACTACATAGGACTTGTTTGAAGCATTTTTTTATTTTGCACTAGGTTTTTCAACAACTTTTTCCACTATCATGGATGGTTTCCGACTTATGGCGATTTAAACAATTAAATTGTTAATAAATTTTGCCTACACCAACTTATGGACAATCGATGCACAAATTCGGGTTCAGCGACCAGAAAACCTTTAGAAAACACTGCGCCTACCCGACCCGCTTTTACTTCCTACTCAACGACCCCCAGCGCATGGACTAATATTTTTCTACAAAACTTTTGAAATCTTCTGTTACCTTACAAAAAATTATTTCAAAAAAATAAATTTGATATTCTTTTACAAACAATAAATTTTAACTTGAAGTTACTGAGCTCTCAAATATTGCATGAATTCAGCAAATAAATGTAATAAATTTGTTGATTGTTTTCTTAGTGTATCAGAAATTTAAATGATCTAAGTGCAGTATATTTTAATTTAACATTCATTTGAGTAGATTTGCCTGACTTATGCAAAGCAAGAAATTGTTCACTAGAGCCTGATAAGGCCCCCACCTGTTTTTTCTAGGCTATAAATTCTGGTCGAAGCCCCATTAGGTACAGAAAGATTCGCCATACCTATCCATTTCTGCACGAGGACTGACTACGTTTATTGTAGATAATATTAATTTAATTTTGAAACCTTCTGTTTTGATTGACATGAACGTTGTTAATATTATCAGCACCGTAGGCCGAGAATTCGCTCACTCCGTATTGGCAGCCCTCATAAAGACCAATTGACGTCGCGTCCTCTCCGACAGAACTTTTTTTCTTGGGATCCGGTATGAAGGTTCCTGCGTCATCATGCTCGATCGCTGAAGAACTCGTTTCATCGCGTTTGAGCTCATGACTCGTAACATTTGTATACTTTGTTACAGCTCCACGCTGTAAACCTGAACCTCTCTTGCGAACAGCGTTGCTAATGAAGAGGGAGAAAAATTTCGTAATTTCCTGAAAAAGGATCACTCTCGCAACCCTGAAATCCTGCAAAACATTTATAGAATGGATTCAGACTTCCTTGCAAAAAGCCTAGCAATTACTCTCTTTAAGTGTAATCAGTAGATTTATATCTATACCTCGATACATTGATGACATAAAAAGTTAAACTACATTCAGTGTCGGATTTAGTTCTCAGGCCACCATAAATTTTGCCGACCTTTTTGAATCTTCATTGGTTAGCTGGCACATCCATTTTTTCTTGATTAAGGAATAGTTGGTCAGAACGTCTGTTCAGATTGAGAGACCAGCTGAGTCTGTTGGATACAGTGGTCATTTTAAATTGTTGCGTGTTCGATGGTCACTGCAACAATGCATTGGACCCTGCATCTACCGAATTGGTAGCGCAGCCAACGAGTTGGCCAGGATAGTTTGGATAGTTTGGATGTACGATGTATCTGAAATAGGTGAGTCAGTCAACACACAGACACGGGAACATTTTGAACAGTTGCTCTGACCCAGGTTGTCGGTTGTACTGTACGAAAGAGTTGGATGACACAGCCACACGAAGAAAAATACGATTGAAAATCTCGGTCTTCAGTGCCTAGAATTCAGATCTCAGTGCTCCGCGAGCACTCTAGGGCAGCACAGGAGTCATTCCCATACCAAGTGTAAGGTGCGCATGGACGGAGACAAACAAAGTATCGTCGCCCAAAGAAAGGATAGAGGCTACCAATGTAAAGTTCGAAACTCAGGGTGAAGGTCATTAAAGCGCAAAACGAGATTTTGCAACGAAAAAAATATATATTTTTTTGAAATTATGATTATATGTTCTTCATTTTTTAATTTTATTAATACACAGTCACATGTACATATAATCGCACGCTTAAACGCTTTGAAAAATCGCACTCGTTGAAACTCGAACCCTACCTATTGCTAAAACTACCTAAACTTTACACCGCACGCACTAACCAACTGAGCCGTCTAATCGCTTGGACCTTCTTGACAAAATATCGGCCACATATTTTGATCCAGCGATGGTGAAAAATATTTCTGTGCTTCGTTGCATACGTCATTTTTTTTTTTTGAAATTTATATTTGTCAGTTTTTTAATTGATCTTCTATAAAATGAAATATATTCTCAAGAAAGTTTGGTAAAAGTTTTGTACAAAAAATTAAAAATTACTGTTACTTATTCAAACAGTTTGTGTAAAGAAATGCACATTTAGATCTTTCTTCCATGAATAGTCTCATTTTTTAAAATGAATCAACTAAAAATGTCTTATCAATGATTTATTGTTGTGATATTTTTCACATTGACAACAAATGTCAATTATTTGAACGATTCTTATAAGCAAATACGGGAGCTCGTACATTGGCTGACTCGTGACTTCTGACCGTATATGGGGTTGACTACTACTAAAAAATTCATACTACTAATAGACGTTTGGGATTGGGAATGAGCGCAACCTGGCACTTCAAACTCTACGTTGCGTTCCGCAGTTCTTACTATGACGCATTCTTTGACCATTGTCATCATATCTAAACTTGATAATAAGCTTTAATTTTGCCATTTTATTTGCAGCGATCATTCATTAAGATATGTTTTTATATTTAAACTCAATTCTAAAATAGTTCCGTTTACTTTAATTTACAAAAACGATCATTGTATTTTCTTTAAATGAGCACAAAGCTTTGAATTAAGATTCAATTTTATAACTGGTTACAATATACGATTTCGATAATAATGCTTTCTTGAATCAAACGAATAAAACTACGACAGCTCATGGTATTTAATTCCATTAGCATATCAAATACTTATGAGTATATTTAGGACTCATTTTAATTTCTTATAGCTACTAAAATATCTAGGAACGTAATCTCTATTCATCCATTTGTTTCTACTTGAATAGCAGTTTTTGACGTTGTTTAGCAATCTTTCCGTAACTGAAATTTTCATTTTTCTCCGTGCACCTCATTTGATTGACACAACCAAGACCACCGTGTCTATTAAAAGTGGCTGTCTCAGCCAAATAATGGGATGGCGCCCCAGAATCCAACTAAATTGGTTACAACAACCATTTTACAGGTCACACTATCCATTCTTTTCTCTGAGTGTAGTTTTCTTCGATTGCAGAGTTGACAAGCAAAAAAAAAGAGAATACAAGCGAAAACAGACGTGTTCTATAATAATAAAAAAATTTCGATCTACCGTGCCACCCCTAGGCCATTGCCTTTTTGGCCTCTGGTAAAAAGTCAGTGACGGAATTGTGGAATTTGAATTGGAATTCTGTGTTCAGTGCACAACTGCACTGTGCAGTTGTGCACTCTGGCCGCCATCGAACGCATAGACATTCCCGTGTGGCGTTTGCGTACCAATGCATCACGCACTCGTAATATTGTAACGCACGTACCTGCGTGGGTACATGGTAAATGATACCTGCCAGGTGATCCATCGTCTCCGTATTTTTACACTCACCCGCCATTCGAAGACCGGATTAAACGCGGATACATTGTCATCGTACATTTATTCAAAAAGTATCCTGAAATGCTTGAATCTGATAAGCAAGTGTTGAATATCAGTTCAAATGTCACTTGAAATCGCATGAAATAATGCATTTTAAATGCGAGTTTAATTTGAGATTGATGTAGGGAAAGCTAAAAGGTACTAAGACTGCTTTTGACGAAATTGTGTTTTCTTCAAAAATTTCACTTTCTCGCCGTTCCCGTTTTACACCTACCTCAGTGAAGAAAAAAGGTTTTGCAATTTTATACCATAAAGTTTATTATTTACATGTATTCAAATATTTTTAAATTTCAAAGAATTCAAATTAAATGAGTGAAGTATACTAAAATTTTTAATTTTTTTTAAACAATTCTATGGTTATTATAGGAATTTAACAAGTATTTAACAATTAGAGATATTAGATTTAATGCTTTTACGATGATTCATTATGATGAAAGGAGGTGTTTCGGGTTTCAATCACACACGATTGAAACC
>JAUMHM010000031.1:45863767-45874689 GCA_032362435.1 Melikaiella ostensackeni | reverse complement strand
TTTACACCTCTAGCATTCCAAACACCTAATCTCCATTCATCGCCTGAAACTTTTCCGAGAACATGCCTTTCGTTAGTTGAAGCGTCAATCCTTTTTTTGTTGAAAACTCATATTTCTTGTAGAAAATTAAGTTATCTTGATAGAAAATGCAAATATTAAATGAAAAATTAATTTTTTTTTTGGTCGAAGGTTCATAATTTTAGTTGAAAATTCAGCTATTGGGCTGTAAATTAATTGGTTTGTAGAAAATTCACCTGTTTGGTTTGAAAATTCAACAATTTTGTAGAAAATTAAACTGTTTTGTTGAAATTTAACGTTTTTTGCTGGAAACTCATATTTCTTGTAGAAAATTAAATTATTTTGGTAGAAAATTTAAACATTTGGTTAAAAACTAAACTATTTTTTTTGAAAACTTAACTGTTTGGTCAAAAATTAGCTTTTTTTATTGAAAAATCATATTTTCGGGTCGAAAATTTCAACTGTTTGGTAGATAACTAATCTTTTTTGGTTGAAAAATCAACTACTTGGTTGAAAGTTGAACTGATTTGTTAAAAATTCATTTTTCATTCATTTTTTAAAATTATTTTTATTTTTTCAAAGGTTCACCTCTTTGATTAAAGATTCAACTATTTGGTGGAAAATTTATGTATTTTGTTGAAAATTTGTCTTTTTGTGTAGAAAATTAAGCTTCTTTGTTGAAAATTCATCTATTTGATTGAGGATTGTACTATTTTCTTAAAAATTCGTCGTTTTTTGTTTAATTCAAATGATTGAAAAGTGGTTTTTTTTGAAAAAGTAATTTTTAAAAATGAAAATTTAAATATTCCATTTTTGGTTGAAAATTCAACTGTCTTATGAAAATTCAGCTATTTGTTGGAGAATGCAACTGTTTTTAGTTAAATTTTAATATTTTTTGTTTGAAAATTCGACCATTCGATTGAAAATGCATCTTTATAGGTTGAAAATTCAACTATTGGTTAAAAATTCAACTATTTTGTTGAAAATTCGTCTCTTTTTCATGAAGATTCAACTATTTGGTTGTTAATGCAAGTAAGTGAATAATTTCTTTCTTCAATTTTAGCTATTTTGTTGAAAATACAATATATTTCGACTTGAAGTTTTAGGAATTTAAAGTTCAATTCAGTAATCAAGTTTTATCTAAACTGTAAAATCTAAGCCTATAAAATAAGAATGGGTATTTAAATTGAAAATTTCAAACAGATAAGTGTTTTAATTGACTTTGTGGCTTCTTTTTATAAGAACATAAGTCCTTTTTAGTCACTTTTTAGCCTTAAATGCTCATATTTTCTGAATTGTGCACATATTCCGTTTTTTGAATTTTAAGTAATTACAATCATCGAATTAGGTGGACGGATGTTAAAGCATTTACGCTTTTAACGTCTGGGAAATAGTGATCCGGAAATTTCAAAATAGGAAGAAACCCATTTTGAAATTTTACTCGAAATTTTTGTAAGTAATTACAAATGAACCATTCACAGATTGATTTTAGTCAGGGAATTTTTTTCAGACTTTG
The DNA here is from genome assembly GCA_032362435.1 of Melikaiella ostensackeni. Lineage (NCBI taxonomy): Eukaryota > Metazoa > Arthropoda > Insecta > Hymenoptera > Cynipidae > Melikaiella > Melikaiella ostensackeni. Next base: position 45,873,155 of record JAUMHM010000031.1, on the reverse strand, counting down.
AGTAGACACCCTGAATTGTATTTTTTTTGTTTGTTAAAAATTGAAACAGTAGTACTTTTTGCAAGTCAATTTTTTGTTTATCAGATGAAGAACCACTGAAAATGTACATGCAGCACTTATACACATGCGTGCTCGCATTTATGTCACGCTCGATGAATTATAAATATTATATCTCGTCTAAAGACTCGGACGAGAGCACACGTCACTCATTAAACGCAGGTTCTGCTCGTGCTATGAATAATGCAATTAGTTAAATCCGTCTCTGGTAAACACTTTTATTCCACATAAAAAATCATCAACTCTATTCCGTATTTCTTACAAATTTATCACATTTTTTATCATAATTTCATTTTTTTACATTGCACCATTTCCATGATTTTTTAAGAATAGATGCCATGCTAATCACAATTACGCTTATTTAAATAAAGATTATTCGATCTAACAAATCTGACGAATTCGGCTCTCATGATTTCCCAAAGCTGAAGGAAGAAGCTTATATAAAAAAAAGTGTAATATCAGTATTTCTTTGACTTGAGCAAAACTAAAAAATGGCATTTGAAGAAGAGATGATAAGAAGCTGGAACTTTTCATATATGTCTGTGCTTAACTGGTGTAGAATGAGGCATAATAGGAATTTCTGGAAAATCGTTGCGCTTGTCTCGTGAATAGTTCCTTGAACGCGATGCTCTTTCGAAGCAATTAACATAACGATCTTCGAATCGCGTGCAGGCATGCGGTTCGAAACGACGTAATACTTCAGCGCGAACTTCTTCAAACTGGTTGTGGACCATTGAAAAGCACCATCGGTTGGTCGGAGTCCTTGTAGAAAGGTTCTCCGGCACGGAAAACCCTTTTGGAATGCAAATCACGCTTTTTTTTAACGTTCCTATCAATGTTTACCACGCGAATGCAAATCGCTCGATGTCTCGCCTTCGATTGCATCGTCGCGTGTGACCTTCAACTTTCTCAACAGATTTTATTTTTCCTAATTTTTTTTGCACATTTACTAACAAAAAAATGTATGTTTTCTTCTTAGAAGTTAGTCACATCAAGATCTTCGCCAAGGATATTTTTGTAAAACGAGTTAAAATCTCAAAAACAAATTCCTGGTCATTTTATGTTTTCGAATATTTTTCCGGTTATTCAAATTCTAGGAAACAAGCCTTCAAAACTCAACAATTTATAGTATCGTATTTAAAGTTTTCAAAGAAGAAATTCTAAATTTAAGAATGTAATGTGAAACAATTGCAATTTTGCAACGTATTAACAATCAGAATTAAACATTCAAATTCTAACAGTTTTCCTTTCAAACGTTTAATATTGTGAAATTTCCAATTGTAATCTGATTAGAAAAAAAATTAAAGCGTAGGCCAGGTTGCCAGGCGTTTGTTTTGAAAATTTACAATTTTGAAGGACTGGAATTTGAACTACGCACTACTTTAACATTTCTGTTTGAAATTCTTTCATTCCTTTTCATTTGGCAAACTATATTGAAAGTTTAAAAACCACTTGAATTTACAATTGTCTACTTTGAAATGATTAGTTTTGTTACCCTTTCAGTTGTTTAACTGTAAAATTTCCAATTTGAAATAACACACAAAAAACGCTGATCCTCAAAAGTACGTAAAACTCGGTTTTGTTTTGAGTTGCAACAAATTTGAAACTTGAAGACAATTGAAGGCACAATGAGAAGTTTCATTTTTCAAAATGAGATGCAACAAAATTCACACCAATGGTCTTCTGTGCAATGTATAATCTGGAACAATTCAATTCAAAATTATTTATTTTACAAAAAATTGGACAAATTTTTAGCAGCAGGATCCAAATGGATATATGGGAAGTAATAGAAAACAGATTCCAAATAAAGCATTAAAAATGACTGAACTGTTAAAGCTTTTAATTTGAAATTGTCAAATTTGTATATTAATTTTAATAAATATCAAAATCAACTCGTTCAAACTCGCGTAGTTTGATGTAATACAAAGTGAAATTAAATTTTATGTCTTTATTTACGAAGAATACACAAATTGCCTGTAAAAAAAAGTAAATTTATTGCCATTTCTCACTTTTTTTTTCCGAAGTTGAAAAATTCGCGGTTATTTTCCGGTTTCTCCGGTCCAGTCACGACACATAATAAGAATTATATTTCGACTCTCCTAATTCAGGAGGAACTTTCTCTGTCGGATTTCTTTCACCGTCAAATATATTCGACATTTGATTTATTGTCCCCCGCACAATTAAATTATGCAAATTTATCGAATTTGTGACTCGGTTTAATATTTCCAGTGGTTGCATGTTTTACGTCACATAAATTCTGATGAACATACCAGCGTAATTCAATCTTTCGTTATGAAACAATTGAAATGTCGATTTAATCGTCAGGAATGAATGGGTTTTCTCGAGAGGGAAAAACTTTCCTACCCCTCGCTTGGTTCGATCTCTATCAACCTTGCCCGATCGAACTAATTGATAATTTGATATACAACTACCACTCCCCTGGCCCTGATTTCAGCCGGATCAGCGATTACCCTAACTTCCACTTGTAGTTTGAATAATCATTATGGAATATCGCTGCACCGGACCACGTGCCAACAACAGTGAAAGTATGCATTTACGTATCGTAAGACATGTCGCTATTACGGCACACGACATCGACTTTAATTATCCTTAGGTGGTGAAGAACTTTGTTTCTTAATTGCTTATTAATTTTTACCTCTAATCTGAAGAATACTACTTTCGGCTTCAAAGTGATGCACTTTCTCTGCTTTTTCTTATCTTGTGGTACGTGTACTAAAACTTGAATTTAGTGTAACTTGCGATGTCCTGGAACTTTGGAGAACTAGCTCGAGAGAATGTCTCGAAAGTCGTAATGCCGCATGAAGATTCAGTTAGGAATAAGTTTCGAGAAACATTTTTATGGGAAAGTGGAAAAGAAAATGAATTTTAAGAGTCTTGCCATAGGATATAGCCAGTTCTTCTATTTTATATTTTTCTCTTAATCATTTAATCGTTTCATTCTTTAGAAGTTTATTTATTTGCAGAATTAAAATGTAACGATCTTGAATAATAATATTATGCTTTGAATTTATATTATCATTATTCAAGATCGTTACATTTTAATTCTGCAAATCTTTTCCTGAATTAAACTTTTCATTAATGGGAAATTTAATGAAGGAAAAGATTCAGATATGCTCTGTTACGACTATTGTCAACTATTGGCGTCCGTACCATTAGAGTCTAAGGAGATCATTGTCATTTAACTGATATACAACTGGACGTCATCCTCATTAAACTGGTAGCCTTTCAACTCGCATTACGAAACACGAAGATCGTTGACAGTAATGCTATTTTGTTTCTGTCTATGACTTTTGTGTTATCCATTAACTTCCTTTGTGGTGGTTTGTATTTCCATCCAACAGCTTAGCCCTTTATGCTATATTTTTTGACGTAATGAATTGAAGAACTGTTTTAAATTATTTTCACAGTTTTTGTTTTAAACTTAACTTGCAAATTGTTCTGGTTATAAACGTTTAAAGTCAAGAAAGGGACTTTAAAGGCTCTTTTTAAAAAATTGGAAGTTATCAAATTGTTTTTTTTTCAATGAAATTTTTTCCTTAACTGACAGACGTGTATTGTGACAGAATTGTATCGTGAAAAAATTGACATTTTTATTTCAAAGTTATATATATTTGCTGTTACCCCTGAAGAATATGATAGTTAATAATATAAAAAACTGCTTTATCTACTGAATGTGTATATCAAATCCTTATGATCAAATTACTATTACAAATAATCTGCAATCTAATTCTAGTGATTTCAGATGTTCAATAATATGTTCTGATTATCTTGATGATTATTATGCAATACAGTGTACAAGTTTTGAAAAATGTAATATTTCGGATTTGAAGATAAAAAACATTTTCTTCACTTGAAATTAACATTTAATACATGTATCTGTAGATACAGGTTTTCGATATTTCGCAGAAAATGTCCGTAAGTTTGTAAAAATTTTAATATGATTGAGGATATGCGGTGTTAATATTTTAACTGAAAGTTCGTCAATTTTTTTTTGGTGCATTCGTCTTTTTTTTAACTTTGAAAATTATGTATTTTACTACCAGGCGATTTCCTAATTTCTCGTGGACCTGCTTTTTTGACCCAAACGTATATTGAGTCATAATTGAACGAATGTATTCGACAACAAATTTAAGTCAAAGAAAAAGAAGTAAAATCTTCCTCGACCCAAACTTTCTGATTTTCACTTGCATACAAAATTTCAAACCTGAAATTTAGTAACAATTTCTCTTTTAGAGAACGAAACCGTTGTAATTTAAAATTCGTTCTCGACTGGCTGAGACAACACTATATACTATATAAGCAGAAAATTGGCCTGGATCGTTTGTCACTGTTATGCAACTCGTTGAAGTAAAGTAACTGCAGAGTGCACACAGTAAGGATCGAGTAAGCTTTCGCCTGGCAACTTGTAGTGCAGAAAAATGGTCTTCAACCCCTGAGTGCAGGTTGGTCAAACGGACGTCTTTTCCGCTTGCACTCGGACAATAGGTGCAGCGGGTATTTAGGTTAGGTTGCAAAAGCCTCGCGGTGTCTGGTGACGTGTCTGTCGACCGTTCCCAATCGTGCAACGATTCTCGACCTGACTAACCGTAAGACCAACTTGGTGGAAGTAGGAGGTAGATCAACCACCTCTATCTCTTGTCTTTCGCATGGATTGGTCAATGATTTTATATATGTCCAGCGGAATTTAGAACGGCTCCATTGTCTTGAAAGATGAAAGCGGATTAATAGCTTTTACGCCGATTCGACTGATATCACGAGGCAATGACTGATGCTCATGATGATCGTGAAAATTCCTCATATGATGGTAATGACAACCATACCAACAATCACTGTGATGATGATCATGATATTAACGATTTTAAAGATAAAAATAATGATAATAATGATAATAATGATCTTAATGAGAGTGATGATAATGATGACCATGATCATGATGATGATGATAATGGTGATGAATCCTACGATTGAGGGTGAAATATTGCTAAATCTGGGTCCTTGAAACTGTAATGATCTTATTAGAACGAGAGTGGTACTGCCCGCACTATAATTTCGCCTGATCAACTCCTTGTCTAGTGTCCTGCGATGCTTTGCTGACGTTAGTTATATAGCTGGTTTGGCTCTGCGAACGCTTTCGCTCGTGCTACCTAGATTAGTCCTTGATTACGAGTGGATGCGGCTTTATGTTTGGAACCGACATTACCTACACTCCCTTGGTCGTTAAAGATTCACGATCGATGATTATTTCGCGATGTCTTAATTGATTCTTTCAGAGAGCTACGACCTTTCCACCCGCGTTGCTTTCCAGTCTCCATGAAAAATCACACTTTACGCTTTGACCCACTTTTTTGCTGCAGGATCGTGCGAAACCCAATGATTCATTATGTGTTCGCGATGAGAATGTTTGATCAGTTTCGATGATGTCACGATAGGGGCTCACCCTGCATGGAATCAACCTTTTCGCCTTATCTTCTCAGCTACTCCTTCCATTAATATTAGGAAGCATTTCACTTTAATTGGTCAATTAGTTGGCATATTCCTTACTCGGTAGCTGATTTTATACTTTAATCTGTTGTATAATCTTGCAGTATCATTTTAGTTATATAGTCTGTTCTAAATGATACAACTTGTTATAAATGTTGTCATCTATCCCACTTATAAGACTGCAACTATATCATAGGACTGACCTAAGGTTAAAATAGTAAAAGATTTGCATCACATCACTGAGAAAATTGTATAACACGTTCGTGTGCAAGGAGCAAGCTATACACGGTGTCTTCCTATATGTGAGGATACTATCAAGCGCATTTGAGTGTCTCCTCTTAAAATATTTACTTGACATCAACTCCACACGTGCTTCTTTATACCCTTTTTATTTATCTATTTTTTCTATAACCTGAAATGTCGACGCTGATTCATTCGGCATAAAGTGAAAGGCAAAATACTTTTTACTTTGAATGCAAAATGTTCGCATACACATGTCTGCAGAGAAATAGTAAGTGTTTTTATCAATCTTGTATCAGGGAGCGCATTAGATTTTTGTCTGAAAGAACGGTAGGTGAATTATGGTTAGCCATTTTGTTTATTGGACCATAAAACTGTATCCACACCTTTGACACAGGTGATATAAATTAAGCGGGAGAAGTTATAAGCCTCGGAATGGGACATCTTGCTGCGAAACGAACGACTTCGATATTAATAATGTGCGTATACATTTTTAATAAACTGGCGACGTCAGGAGTTCGGAATTCGCTAGTGAGCACAGATCATAACTCACGGTATCTCTACACTTTCACGGGAAGAAAATGCGTGTCGCATATATCTGATTTGACATTAGCGATTTATTGCTGAGATTGAAATTTGACGTGATCTGGAAATTAGGAATAAAGTGCGTTGGAGAGTTCCTGTAAAAGGTTAAAAACTGTCGTCTGGGAATCCATTTGCTTATATTCTGTATTTATCATTTTGATATTGCTCATCGTTCTTGATTTTTATTTTCTCTATTTTCTAATGCGAACTTTCAAACTTTAGTTTGCAGAAGTACAATCGATTGGACTTTTGTATACTTGATATCTAACATTAATTCGCTACGAATGAGAAGTTATTGGGTTCTATAGATCAACATGATCTCATGATCGAGACGATGAAGAATGTTCATAGACTAAAGAATACCTTGTGATCAAATTTATTGAGCTTGCTCGATACGCTTGATTCACTTTCGTGTTTCGATTTCCATCACAATGTCGACCCTCTATCAATGCATGTGGACAAGCGTGTTTCACAAAGGTGCGTTCACTCATAGTGCATAATAAGCTCGTTGGCGCCCCAGCAACCTTACGCATTCTAAAGAAAAGTGCCCCGTCGTGAAAAAGCCACCCACGATAAGCTAAATGCAAATATAACGACTCTAAACATTTTACTGACCTTGCATCAGGGTTTTTAAAATTCAATCATATCGAACCGATATTTCCATATGAAAGAGTTGTCCTCTGTGGATATGATTTTTATCAACTGATTACGAGTTAACGATTTCTTAAGAGAGAATATGACATGTGTAAATTTATAGTTAATAGCATATTGTAAAGGTTACATATCATGTTGCAAATAATTTCAAAAAAAAACTATAGATTGATTACCAGGGACGGCAGTAAATGCTAACTGGAGAAATTTTCCAAGATTGACAACTCGTTCTTCTTCCAGTTTCTTCTTCGCAAGAAAAATTCCTCACTCATCGATTACTATTCCCCTTAAAAATAGCTTGGCAAGCCGCTCTAATCCTCAGCAGGATTGACGAGTCGATAATCCGCAGTAGCTCCCGATTATAGCTCCGTGGCTGGTTTTTTCTCTATTTTTTGCGAGTTGTTAAGACGCTTACGCTTACACGGTAGCTTATAAAAGAGGATCCGCAGCTCTCTGCACGATAGCCGACACTTGCCGACCTTGAAGCTCCTGCCACGCGTGACCTTCGCAGTGGCGTTAAGCCGTGACGTCACTGGTTCTTAAATTGACTTCAGAGCCGTGCCTCTTTTTCTCGCTCTTTCCACCTTTCTGTCTCGGATGATCCAGTTCGTATATAGACACTTACCCCCTTTTTGATCTGGCTTGGAACGCAACTCCACCTTTAGTTACCCGAGGATAGAAGTAGTTGGTGGACCAAGTTGGCGCCCTTGGCAGCGTGCCTTGCCCTGATATACACTCCTCCACCTCTTCTTTCATTTCCTCTACTCTCTCTCTTTACCTCCCCTTGCCAGTCCTTCTCTAGCTCACAGTATTTCTTCACTGTATGTTTTCCTCAAGGTATCTTCAGTGGACAAGTTTTGCAAAAAATTAAAATGTAGTACTGGACTCCAAGGAGAAGTTTTATAAACTTCTCTGTGAGTAAACAATATTCGTCTTTTGACTCGTTGATTTGACGATAAAAGCAGGGAAACTTTTGTGGAAAAGTGGACTGAGGCCCGACTGGGTTCCAAACGTATTGACCAGTTACTACATGGGAACCTCAATCACTGCCAATTTGGGCTACCGTCTAGGTTATAACGCTCAGACCTACCATTGCCCAGATTGGGCAAACTAGTTGGGCCCAAACTGGACAATTTATTTTTTGCCCATTTAAGGAAAAAAGATTTAAATCTAAATAAAAATATTAATTTAAATTAAGAAATAAGATTAATTGAAAAATTTTAAGAAGCTGTTTTTTGTTTTAATAGAATTTTCCTGTAGATATGCGTATTGCGTAGTGTATTCTAGTATAGGTCTCGGGAAAACTCGTATCTTTTCGTTCTTTCCCGCAACTGAGCTTAATCTGAAATGATGAGAATTCCCGCGTGAAAATGAGCTATCTTCATATAGTGAATTTTAGTAAACATTTCCATCTTCCTCTAATCTGTAATTCACTTTAGGCCCTAAAGGAATTTGCTCATACATATCTTCATCTCAAAAATTCGCATTCACATCTATATTGAAGAAACAATTTTTAATGTTAACATATGTAAAAAATGATTCCTCAAATAATATACATATTATTAAATAGTAAATTGTACCTACTTTCTTTTTATTTCTCAGAATATCCGACTGACACAAAATTACACAAGCCAAGCATAAAATGGCGCGTCCGACGGCTAACAGCTGATTGACTATAGAACCGTAGGAGGAAGATAGGTTTGCGCATTGGAGTTTGCTCAGTGCGTTTGGACTGGAGCAGCTAATAGAAGTTTAGCGGGCACTTTGAAACACAAAAATAATAAATCTTTTTTATCAGAGTGGACTAAAATATAATGTTTGTATTTTTTTATTATAGTATTCTAAAAGTGCCTTCCTTACATTTCCATACATGTTTGAGGTTATTAATTTCAATGTGTAATTATTTAGTACCTGCTTCTCAACTTGGAGCATTTGCAAGGTCTGAATCCTGCTCGGTGTAATTTTCATCTTCGGAAATCTCGTGTTTAGGAATTTCTAAAATTTCATCAGTGTTGACGTCCAGAACATGTTCTAAAATAAAAAATAATCAAGATCAAAAATATTATATTTTTATGTATTATAATGAGATCTTTAAACAGCTTTATTGAAAAAAGAAATGTTCGCTTTCATCACTGTAATTACATATTTTTCTTAATCAAATTTTAGCCTTGCCGTAGTACATATAATATTGATTAAATTTCCATACTTAACTTCTACTGATTATTATTATTATTAAAAAAAGTTATCTCAGACTTAAGATGGTTATAGCCCAATACGTCGAAAGCACTTTTTGAGTTGGATATTTGTACAAAACTGAATATATTGCACGGGGCTATCCCGGTTTATATCATCA
>JAUMHM010000031.1:45852298-45863667 GCA_032362435.1 Melikaiella ostensackeni | reverse complement strand
ACTTGGAGGCTAGTTGCGGAGGCTAGTTGTTTGCCCACTATGGGCGTTCTATGGGTCAGCCCGATATAAGTCCAAGCACAAAATAAAACACTAATCGGCCTTATTAGCCAAAGTTTTAATAATGAAAAATTCATAATAATTGAAAAAATTTCAGTATTTCCAGTATATTCAGTATATTCAGCTCCTATAATCCAGCTACTTGGAGGCTAGTTGCGGAGGCTAGTTGTTTGCCCACTATGGGCGTTCTATGGGTCAGCCCGATATAAGTCCAAGCCCAAAATAAAACACTAATCGGCCTTATTAGCCAAAGTTTCAATAATGAAAAATTCAGAATAATTGAAAAAATTTCAGTATTTGGGTGGGATTGCATTCAGTCTCCCATATAATCAAAATCATTTATTAATTTATTTTGTTTTTTCTTAACTTGGCTGCCCAGTTGGGCCAAAATTAGCGCCTAATTATAAATTGGACTATGTTGGGCCGATTTCCACATGAGAGATAGATTAGATTAGATCAGACAGAAAAGTTATGCATAGTGGAAAAAATGATGTATAATTTCTTCCACTATTCATAACTTTAACTCTTCCGCCTGGGGTGTTTTGAGTTGAACTGCAAAGAAGTAATTGAACACTGATGATCTGTGGTCTTATAAATAGTAGATAACCAATAATAATTTTCTTAGGGATGGAAACAAATCTTGTCTTCTTAGCACACCTTCTCTCACTTGGTAAATTGATTGACGTAACTATAATATGTTCCTTGAAATAAATATAGTTCAACCAATGAAGTTTCTAGTTCAACAAATTTAGATTGAAATATATTTGGCGACCTGTTTATTGAATCACTCAATCATTATTTTCTGATTATATCCTTACACTGTGTGTAACAATGTTTAAATTGTTGATTTATATTTTCTTGGAGCAAAGTGTAAGTGTAGTTGATTTTTAAAAAATAGTGAGATATTTTCGAGGAAATTTTTTTCTGTTTATAGTTTCATTAATGCAGTAATATTTGCGATATACAAAGTAAAGCATCACTACTCGATCGTTTCTTATAAACAACTTTAAAACAAGAGTCAAGGTGTCTACAAAGTGTAAAGCTATTATACACCAGAGAAAGTAGATATGTGTGTAAAGTGTAAACTACAAAAAGATAGATATTGGATCATGTATCTATCCTCTGTCGTAACCGCAGAATCGATGGAACACCTGTGAGGTTGTTTGAAACCACGAATGAAATCAAGATGAGAAACACATTTTACATTCTTCGACAAGTTCACGAGGAAAGTAAAAACTAAAGAACATATGAAACTGGTCGCAAAAACTTATTACCTATCTTATGCCACGTGAATACTTGAAGCACATTATGCATCATATTCATTATAAAATTTGAAAAAATGAAATACATGAAAATAATCAGATATTTAATTTGAAATATTAAGACTATTCCATTTTTTAAGATTCATGGATAAGGCATTGTATAATGTTCTAAAAGGTAACAGTTATCTTCAAATGCAGGAAGTTGCGCTATGGTGACTTGATTCCCATAACTGATGGCGATAATCGACTAATGATATTCGAGGTGTCTCGTCATCGAGAGCGATGCACTTTAATTGGTCGTTTCTCCAGTAATGAGAGTCCGAATCATTCTGCAGACAACACGTTTGAAACGCTCGACCTTACGCGAGAACGAGTTACTGACACTCTGCTGACACACCTCAAGTCAGTCAATTGACTCTCTCGATCAGTAAGGAAAATAATGAAAGACAGACTCGTTTTACTGGTCTATTCGTTTTCGCTTGATGTGATTAGAAAAAATTCCATTACCGATTCCTTACACTCAACTTCTTTTGAAATCTGCTGAGTTATGCTTTCTCTTCATCTTTTGTATTAAGACTGTTTTATATGGGATTCAAATATCGTTTCTTTGAAATGATAATACAATTGCTTCTACTTCAATTAATTGTACATAGAAATAGATATTCTTCATTATCTGATTCTTTTACATCTTAGTTTACGACATTTGTTCCTCAATCTCGCTATTGTTATTTTTTCTGTTTACAACTTATGTCCATTGAACAATATGCATGATCAGAATCTCTGGAAATGGTTTGTGGAGAAGATCGAACTACATTAACGAAACGGTGAACGCGGTCGGCTCTCAAAGCAATTTCAATTTCTCACTTTGTCAAGAAGGTATGCAGAAGATAGAGACAGTTATGAGACAGACTCGGTGAATAGTCTCTGAGGGCATCTCATTATGTTCTCCAGAGATGAGATTGCGATTTGAATGAAGCCGAGAGTCACTACTAGTGGGAGATCGGCAATTCGCGTAACGGGACGTGAATCAATGAGAATAATGGCACGGGGATCGCATTCGATTAGAATTACAATCGGTGCCTTAATTATCGTGACACAGGAACCGTTTAGTGAATCGACGTTTTTACACTCTATCAGCTAATGACGTCAGAATTGAAGTCCATCACCTCTAAATTTATCTTATTAGCCAAAATATTTGTAGGGAACAAATATAAGATGTTACCATCTTGAATATCCTGGGACTCCTACAGTTATAGTGCTTAATTTTTTAAAACATTTTTAAGTCCAATCCTAGGGCCTTCCAATTGAAAGGCTGTCAATTTTTGATAGATTCAAGTTTTGATTTGCTGAAGTTACAATAGTCAAAAGCCAAATTTTTCAATTATTCAAATAATCAATCTTGTATTCTTCCAATTGTAACACAGCGAACTTTGGATTCATTCTATCTTTAAAGTTTGTGAACTTTGATGATTTAGACATTGAAACGTTCAAACTTTGATACTTTAGATCTTCTAGTTTGGAAAAATTTCAAAAAGTGTTTATGATTGCTTTTTTCCTCCTAAACTCGTTTCAAATTTTCCAAAACATTTTTGAGTATTCAAACTTTAAATCTTTTCATTCTCATTGATTTGCATAGTTCCAAATCTCAAATGATACAAATTTGGTTCTCATAAATTTTTCAAGCTTCTATACACAAATGCTTTTCATTTTTTAAGCGTTCATCTTAAACTTCTTGAAATTTTTAAGCCATATTCAAACTTGGCTCTCTCTCCAATTTCTATACGTGTGCCAGTGTGCCACCCACGAAAATATAAAAATTGAATGCTTTCGATTCCAAACTATCCAAATTTTGCGGTTTTAGCGCCTTTGGGGTCAGAACGATATTTCCAATGTTCGTTGATATCCGAGATTCATTGTCATGAAAATATTTTTGATTTTCATTATTTTCTTAATGCTTTATTATAGGGTAAAAGCACCAATTATCGAGGGTGGACTAGTTGTCGAAGATTGCCAGATATTTTGGATGATGAATAGTGAATTATAATAAAAATAAAAATAATATCAATATTATAACAATGTAAGTATGTACTCCAAACCACAACCAATTTAAATTGTATGCAAATTTACTGTCATGATTGTATCTAACGATCATAATATTTCAAATACTTACTATTTCAGTGATTTTGTGAGCTTGTGAATTAGAGCATTAATATTATATATCATTGCCTTTTTTAATTAAAGGAAACCAGAACAACGTTTCTTATGCTATTTTGAATTTTAACTCCTTACTGAATATTTCTTATTTATAATTATCGATTGCCCTGCATTTTTTCTTTTAAGTGGTATTGTTGGTTATTACGTGTCAGTGATTGAACTTTATTCTAAGATTTTACCCAATCATTAAGTAAATTTCTCCTTTATTTAAATTTTTTGTTAAGTTGCCAAGTGGCGCCATAACCTCGAGAAATGGGTCTATATGGGCATATCCACAGAAGTGTCATTTTTTTCCAAAAAAAAGTTCCAGAAAAAATCTTAAGGCACACCTTTCAAATTTTTTCCTTTATTCTAAATACATATTGAAACGTATTTTTCAACTTGGTTATTATTACTAATCATGCGCGCAATTTGCACAAAATATTGAAATTAATGCGTCCATAAATTTAATTGAATGAATAACATTTAGTGAATTTTAGTGAATTTTAGTGAATTTATAAGTGAAGAATAAAAACCTTTTTGTTCGGAAAAATATTTTTAGGCAAGCAATTTAATAGAAATAAGTAATATTTTTCGATTATTCGCCTATTTTTTGTAATATTTCAAAATATTCCAACTTTTCAGAAAAAAGTTCTAGACAAAAGTTATTTCTTTCAATGAAATGGAACTTTTTTCTATAAAAAAATAATCAATTTGAGCAGTAGCTGTTCAAAAAAGCCATTTATATACATATTTTTATGTTTTTTTTTTACTAAATACACATGATTTTTGGGGCACATAATTTTCCTTACGGAGACGTTTTTTGGCCACCGAAATACAGCAAAATGAGTAAAAAATTTGATAATATCTTGTTGCGCGCAATTTTCACAGCTCCAAGTGTTGGAGGGACATTTTCGGTAAAATGTTGGAGGGCACATTTTAGCCCTAACTTCGACACAACTTTTGCGCGCACTGCAATCTTGAAGTAAAGTACTATGACGGAGGGGACATTTTTTCGACAAATACAAAAATTTCGATATTTGAATGTGTTAGTAGCGCACAATTTTAGCATCACGTCTTTTTCCTTAATATGGTGTCTGTCCGACGCCTAAATCTAATAAAAAATCGTAGAATTTTTGCTCTGGGTAGTTGCGTACACTTTACACACACACACACACGCGCGCGCGCACACACACTTAAATTCATGAAGTTTCAGTAGCATATGCTCTATTGAACTACCATGATTTTTCTTAGAATTTTCAAACATGTCTCAGAAAAGCTGTGAGAATGCAAAGCATTAAATTTGTAACTGATGACAGAAATTATACAGGCATATTTTTGGGATTTGTTCTAACTATTATATGTTGTATCTTTTCATGAGGGTTTCTGTAATGATTCTAAGCTTTTGTTCCTATTTCCGGAAGTCTGTCTGTAAATTTTCATGTAATATAACTGTATCTTAAGTGTAAGTTTACCTATAAAATCTAGGTGACAGAAAAATGAGACTTTCCGTGGATATGACCACATAGCACTCAAGCGATTGGGGAATGCACCTCGAGAAATGGCGTTTTTGACACATTGTCTTTTTATCGCCATTATTGTCTTGATTTTTAATTTTCTGTATAAAAGTACGTACACAAAATTAAGTTTGAATAAATTTTCTGTCCAGGCGAACAAGTTTTAAAGTTGCAGGAGTTTTCATTTATGAGAAAGAAGATAACAAAGTTTGAGGCTGACTATTTCCTCGACAATTGGTTCCTTAATTTACCCCATTTAGATTCCCTTAAAAGAAATTGATTTTAAATCCGCATATTTCACAATCACTGGTAATTACGTTTCGAACATTGCCTGTAGTAAAGTCTGTAAATGAAGCGATTTCTTTCATGGGATCTACTGGCTGATAACTGAAAAGGAAAATAATGTGATCATTAATTTTTATTTTCCCGATACTGATTATAGAAGGAAGTTTCTCACATTCATAAAGTTGGAAACCGATATATCTGCTTCCACCTACACTCTACAGAGATCGAATTTTCTTTAGAATTTCGCAACGTCCACTCAACTTCTGCACACGTGACAGTGACAGAGTGATCCAGTGTCGATCCGTCGATCATAAAATCAGATCCCCTCGTATTTCCCGTGTCCGTTCACGGAATTCCTTGTGACGCCATAGATCTCGTATAGAGAGACTCGAGCTTTGCGTAATCTCCTGCGAATCCTTACTGTAACGAGAAAAGACGAGGTAGCACGCGATCGGCCAAACAAATGACCGCGATCTATCAGAGCGAGGATCGCGAATACGTTGGGATATAGGAGCCACGCTCCGGATCACTTTCACGGTGGAAGAAAACCATGAAACTCACTATTCGCTCCCACGGTGTTACGTCGTCGTTCAGACTGTGCACTCTGCAGTTTCTGTCGGTTAATGCCTCCATTAAAATGCTCCCAGCAGAGTCGCCATTACTATATTAAGTCTGCCCATTGTCTAATGCAGATTGCGCATGTGTAACAAGAAGATCCATGGGTTGCTTGCTTAACTTCCGTCACTCAGGAGGCTCCTTAAACGAGAATAAAATCCTTGTTCGTCATTGGGAAGAATTTATGTATAAACAATGGA
This sequence comes from Melikaiella ostensackeni, assembly GCA_032362435.1. NCBI lineage: Eukaryota > Metazoa > Arthropoda > Insecta > Hymenoptera > Cynipidae > Melikaiella > Melikaiella ostensackeni. Next base: position 45,857,538 of record JAUMHM010000031.1, on the reverse strand, counting down.
TTTTTTTGTGAATTAAGATCGAGTATGTTTTTAGCCATCAGTAGTATTCAGAATTTTTGGGGGTTTTGGAGTAATCTTTGAAATAAAAACAAGAATCGTTACAAAAAGTATACAAAACATAGTATTGAAGATCAAAACAAATACGCACCATAGAATGTAAAATTTTTACCTTAAAATATATCTTTGATTCACAGCTAAACATTTTTTCATAATTAATATTAAACATAAAACCAAAATCGTCTACCCTTGGTATATCGTTTAAAATTTATCATGATAAGGAGATCTAAATGATCTCGAAACAAGTTGGATCCCTAGTAGTTTAAAAAGATGGAGAAAGAATAACAGGGCTGCCACACAGTCGCTTAAGTCACTTGTAGTCACTTTTTTTTCAAGTCACTTCTTAGTCACGTTTTTCAAAAAAAGTAACTATTAGTCACTTTTTTGAAAGGAAAAAGTCATTTTAGTCACATTTCTCCATCTCATTATAGATTTTACCTAAAAGAAAAAAGAAAATCTAAGTAATTTATGTCGAAGTGTCTCGTCATCCCAAAATTCGGGATGAGTAGTCAAATATTTTTCATAAGCTTGACTACTCGTCCCGAATTTTTCGGGACAACTAGTCTATCCCCTTTTCCATTTCCTCCAATTTTTCGGGACGACTAGACACAGCCAATTTATGTATGAAATCTATATAATAATCTATATTATGAGAATGCCATTCAATATTTAAATTTAAATTATTTTAATTTATGATTTTCTGGGTTTCTAGTTCCAATTGTAAAGCATCTAAAGCAACAAAATCATCCAAGAATGTAACAGGCTTGTTTCTTTATATCGATACAGAATTTCGTATCGATTGAATACCGTTGCAGCAAAAACAATATCTTCAGATTTAGTGGGGTTGCGGCACAATTAAAAAGATTTTTAATACTTAACTAAAATACTACTCATTGTTTTTTAAACTCATTTGTTACTTGAGTGTATTTAATTACTTTATTTCCATTTAGATATTTAATTTTCAAAATACAAAGGTGCAGAATAATGTCACATCAATTATGTGCATTATAGAATAGAAAAAAACTCAAATTCTTGGATGTTACAGGGTGTCTATTTGACCTGGAAACTTTGAAAAATCTGGAAATGACTGGCTTTTTTTTATAAATTTCGTAAAAACCTTGAAAACTTGGAAGTGACCTGGGATTTAAGACCATGATTTTTTTAGCATCTACTATTTTAAAGAAATTTATCTTGAATTTTGTAAACTTCGCAAAAATTAGGAAAGTGATTTCTTCCTTACCTGCAGTGGCGAATTTATTTGTCATGTGCGGTCATGTGTCGATCAGTGCTGATTTTTGCCACTAGGGCTGAGGATGACAGTTGAAAATCGAACGGTCCTCTCTTTCTATCTTATGAATAATGGATTTAGATAGAAAGAGATTTTCGTTGTTTTACCCGTGCTAGATCTATCGAGTTAAAAAATTGTTTAGAACAGTAAGATCAATATTGTGATTTAAACCAAAGTAATATAATTATATTGCAAGGAATCTGTGATTTAAAGCAGTATAGGAGATGAATAAATAATTTTTTATCTGTAACATTAATTTAAGTTTCTTACATGATTTTGACGATATTCCCGTTTTAAATAAGTGATAATTTTAATATGCAATAATTTAAAAGTCAATTGTGACTTGATTTTCGTAACATCGTGAATATATGACATTGACCTATGACTATGACTTGAAGTATTCAAGGAAGTATGAAAAGAGCAACCGCCTCTTGTTTATTGCGTAAAGTTATGACTAGAAAAATATGTAGGAAACCCTTACTTTATTTCTATGGGAGTTTGAAACTATTTTAATTATTGAATATTATAGAAATCACAATTAAGTTATTTTAAGTCGACGTGGAAAATTGAACAAACCTGACTTAGAAAATTGAACAAGCTTGACCTGAAAAAACCTTGAAAAACCTAAAATGACTTGGAATATGAAATCGTGCCGTGAATCGCCACCCTTATGTAAAATTGAACTGAATCAAATCAGATGTATTCTACAGTCTTTAAACTTTTATTTAACATGTGCGAAAATAATTTGATTTTGAAATAATGAAAAAAATTGTGTGTTAACAACTAAAACCCAATAATTTTCGGCACTTTCATAGCCTTATTAGAATCGTTTTGTTTAGTTTTTTAAATTGAAACTTACCTCTTGAGGTTCATTTTTGGTAAGACTTTTCATGGTTGTAGCCCTTTTTCAACTTTTGATGCTGAAATATGAAAATTTTCGTTTCGAGATTCCTCACTTTGGAAGTATTGTGCTACTTCGCGGATGAATAAGTGACGGAGAGAAAATGAAAAAATCCAGGAATTATACAGCATATGTAAATCAGGTCTTCATTTTATCCCCCTGAAAATTTTTCTCAGATCCTGGGCCTCTTTCTACCGAAATATCAATTTTCAAAATAGCCCAAAAGATTGCTATTTTGAGGTTTGGTTAAACGAGGTAATGACTAAATTGAGGTTGGCTAAATATTTGAAAATTCAATTTTCAGGGGGATAAAATGAGGACCTGATTTACATATACTGTAAATTCTGAATTTATTCATTTTTCTCCCTACGAGCTATACATCCGCGAAAATGAACAAAACGACTGTATGTGAACTAAAATCGTTTAGAAATTAACAATTTTAAAATTTTTCATTTATACTTTTCGAAATTCAACCATTTCGATTTTAATCCCAAAATTTAAACTTAGTAAAAAAATCTATCCAATCACTTGGTAAGTCGCACGATACTACATGATAAGATACTTATTAATAATATATTTATCATCTTTAAAATATCTATGATTTAAATTTCAAATTATAGTTTTAAATGCGAATTTCTAAAATAGTTTAATCTTTGAGGCCTTCAAACTGAAGTTTATTTTGCTTCAAATGCTTAAATTTGAAAATATTTGGTTTAAATTTTTTTAATTTTTGGAGAATTCGAATATCACACTGTTGTAGTTTCAAGTACAAATATCAAAAATGTCAGGACAATTTCACTTTGAAATATTCATAGATTGCAAAATTTTATATTAAAAGCCTTGATAGTAAGTTTTTAATGAATTAATTTTAGATTTAAATATTTCAAATTGTTTGGTTTCAATTTTAAACATACAAATTTTTCTGGTTTTCTAAATTCTTCGAAATCGAAGAGTATCAAATTGAAAGGCTTGATATTTGCACTCTTTTCAGCTTAAGAGATTTGTAATTAAACAATTCTGAATTAAATGCCTCTAGAATAAATTCAAAACAATGAAAAATTAAGGCAATAATTTCTGAAATGCAAGTCTTAAAAATGAGCAGATTTTAGAACCAGACATTGAATAGTGTTTTTTTTTTTTATTTGTGAAAGGTTCCAAAAAGTTAAACATTTCAAACTCAGCTTTAAATTAATTATTATTTAACCATTTTCATCGTTAGAATAAAATTGTTGAGAATTGGAATGTTAGCTGCAACTGTGAAAACCATTCTTTCATTATCAAAAATGAACGCTTTCCTTCTGTTCTTTTGAACGGCCCCATAATTTTTGTTATGTGCTTTTGATTTTAAATGATAATTTTGATTTAAATCCCTTGTTTGTTTATAAGAAACTTTTAGATTGCAATATATACATATTAATTCCTGGCTTTCAGGGAGAGATTTATAAAAATCTTTGTAGTCTTCGGCTCGCCTGTTGAAAACACTGTCTGAACATCCAGGAAGTTGATCGGACATTTTGACATTAATATTTCATATTTACAGAAAAGTGTTTGAATAAATAAATACAAACATGTTTGGAAAAAAGCCAAAAAAATTATTATAGCTAAATAATATCTCAATAGCTGATTATCATAAAAAATAATATTGAGAATAGAATCTAACGCTTTACATAGCAACGCATCAAGAACAATTAATTTACGCTTAATTGCATCAACGACGAATCATATATTTGGTTCAGGGGCGGACTGGGCCGCCGGGCAACCGGAAAATGCCCGGTGGGCTCCCCTGCCCCTGACGCAATAAGTAATGTAATCTGAGGCCCTCTTTCCCAAAAGCGCGAGGGGCCTCCAGTCCGCCCCTGATTTGATTTCAGAAAACTTTTATTCATTCCGAGTTATGCTTATTTGTATGTAATAATTATTTTACTGAACTTACGCGTTCCTTGTCGAGTTTCTTGTATTACATGCTTATTATAATTTAACTACCTAATTTCGTTAATCCCTAAAATTGTAAAAGCATACCCGATTTTCCATGATTTTATACTATGGGGGCACGGTGTAAATTTAGAAATGGATATTTTTTCCTAGCTACAATGAAACCTAAAAAGAGGAGGGGCCGGCCGGTCCCACTTCAATAAATTTAACAAATGGACCACAAAGTGTAGTACTTTGCGGGATTTTCGTTTTACAGCCTGTTAAGGCACCATAATAATATATCCGTGCACACAAGCGCATACAGCCGTGTAATGAATACGACAATGTGCGATATGCAGCAGAACCGTAATTCTATTTTAGTACTCGGTGCGGTAGGTTGTCGCCCGTTCTCGTAAATCAGTCGGAGGGTTTATTTTGCCCTAGAATCTAGCTTGGCATCGCCCTGCAAAGGAGAGACAAAAAAGAGAATAAAAAAGTCGAGAACAAGAACGAGGAAATAGTGAATGAAGACGGGAAACTCCTGTCTATGCTTCCTTCCTCTCTCATTTTCTCACTTTTTTTTATTTTTGTTTTCGTGTAAAAGCGTGCCTTAAGCCTTAAGAAATAAATCCCTCACGGCAAAAGTATCAACACTTTGACAGGAGCTCGAAAACTCTGAAAGAAATGCTTTTTCTTCTTCTTTAGGGGAGAAGCGGGTAATGCGGCGCGGTCGCTTTTACAAAAGTCTGCGTATTATGAACGAGTGTGGTTAGATTCAGTATATATATTTATGAACGCAATATCAAATAGTGAAAAAATTAGGTTGATTAAGATAATTATTTAATTTTTTAAGGTGAAAAATTTGTTTTGGTTGTTTCTCATTTATTATGACAGTTGCGAAAAAATCATTGAAGCTTGTAATATAATACTCCGAGTGTATTAAAACTTTGTTAATATTGATCTTCTGACTTTTTCGAAGAATGTCAGGTGTCACAAATACGTAAAGTTAGTTAAAATCTGCAAATAAAAGTCTTACTTCATTACTACACACAAGCGGGTAATGCGGCGCGGACGGACATTTTC
>JAUMHM010000031.1:45838105-45852198 GCA_032362435.1 Melikaiella ostensackeni | reverse complement strand
TACCGAAATATCAATTTTCAAAATAGCCCAAAAGATTGCTATTTTGAGGTTTGGTTAAACGAGGTAATGACTAAGTTAAAGTTGACTAAGTATTTGAAAATTCAATTTTCAGGGGTATGAAATGAGGACCTGATTTACATACTCACTCAACTCTGGATTGATGAAAAGAGAATTTTCCGCTTGTATTTAAAAATAAATGCGAAATATGCACGCGAGTGTTCGAATTGCCCGCTTTGTGGCTACGGAACTGCTGAACTCCGCTGAGCTCCCAGCACCTCTCTCTCGGCCCCTTAGATCCCCCTCATGAACAAATGCGAGTCGGCAGAAATTCTAGGAACGAATTAAATTCAGGTGACTTAAATTCAGAGTTGAGTGTTCTGTAAATCCTGAATTTTTTCATTTTTCTCCCTACCAGTTATTCATCCGCAAAAATGAACAAAACCTCCAGTGTCGAATTTCAACAATTTTCGTTCATTATTCCCCAGTAAAAATACTTTTGCAGTTTGGAGTCTTTTGAATACATCTTATTTGATTTAATTCAATTTTGCATTGTAGAATTTGAGTTTTTCTCTATTCTATAATGCATATAAATGTGACATTTTTCTGTGCCGTTGCATTTTGTAAAGTAAATTTCTAAATCAAAATGAAGTAATTTATTAAATTTATTTGATTAATAAGTTCAATAAAACATTGAGTATTAATTAGTAAGTATCAATTTTTTTTTTAATTAAGCCGCAACCGACTTCGGTCAAATAAAATGGAACGACCCTTATTTATCTTGTAATAAAATTAATCATATAATTTATCTGAATATTACTTGCAAAATTAATAACATAACTTGTCTGAATATTACTTGCAAAATCAATTATAGCAATTGTAACCTTGGTATTCAACCCCAACTTCAGCAGTAGAATTTCATCTAATTTCTTGTCTGAACATTAGTCACTTTTAGTCACTTTTTGCACATTTTTTAATGTACATTAGTCTGTGGCAGCCCTAAAGAATAAGGAAAACAGTGTGAAGTGGTTGATTGACTCATTCCTTTTTTCCTCTCTTTTTTCTTTGTTATATATTTCTCCAAGAAGCCGAAAATACTGATATTTAGAAACAAAGGGGACACCAGTACGGATTGAATAATGGGAAAAAGTGACTTGGTTTTGAAGCAAAAGTTCTGAAGTATTTTTTAAAAGCAGCAATATTAAAAGCGGGTTTTATAATCAGCCTTTTCATCACTTGCTATTTTTTAATTGAAAAATTGAAAAATGTGTTGTTGACATGGCGATGAATTTTTTCACTAACAGATTATCATTTTTCAAGGAATTGAATTGCTTTCATTATTCTTTCACTGGTTCCTTCAATTCTTGAAACTCTCGGCTTCAAAACTGTCTAATGAATAATTCTCTTAATTTTCATCGGAAATATATTTTACGTGTTTTTATGAGAAGTATCATTCGGTTCGAGGTAAATAAATTGTTGACAGGTTAGACTTGGGTATCAAAGTAATTTTTATGCTTTTAGGTTACGAGCCCAAACAAGTTGATGCTACTAACCAAACAACTTTCAAATAAATAAGCAATATCATGCCTTTTACCAACATAGTCAAATAAAATTATTCGTATTTTTTATTTGCCTATGATAGTTGGTAGTACTGATTGTGATGGTTGCATGTTAATTACGACAGTTTGGAGCTAGTACAATTTTTATAATAGGTATATTTAAAAAGTAATCACTGCATAAATGAAAAATGTTTTTAAATAACAACTTTGGATTATTGTTTCATGAATTTATATACAATGTCCTTCGAAAACTGATCGGAAAGGCTTAAATATGAATATTCACTTCGTACCAGTAGAGTACTACCTGAATAAAATTGCAACGTGTTAAAAAAGTATAAAATATAGGATAAGTGGCTATTATAACTTATGTGATGCTATTTCTATCGTTAAAATGACTGTTTCAGCTTTAATTTGGTATGTAATACTCACCCCACTTGTTCATCATTTATCAATATTACGACTTCAAAAGCTTTTCTATCCACCTCGTACTGGTTTCCCCTACTTCTCTCGGTTAAGCCTCTAATATAACTTATTACACAAAATTACTTTGTTAGAGATCGTGTTTCTAAATATCTTTCACAAAATTGTTAAGCAGAGATATTAAACCCTAGAATGTTTAAATTATTAAACCCTAGAATTCGTTTCCGTTTTGAAAATTTCGGTTCTTAGTGAACTCTAAAAAACAGTCTTTAGTTTTGATTTTAGGGTACAAGAAATGATATTAGAGACCTCCGAACTTTCCGTGAAGTTTTTTTGTAAACTTCTAAATTAAGATGTTTCCAGTTTTGCAACATTTACCTAAAAGACGCTTATGAGGTTAAACGGACCCTAAATGAATTATAAATTACACTCTTGAGTTAACAGAAGACACTTTCGGGTTGGAACCCTGCTCATAATTCAGTTTCACTTTCCAGAGTGGTACCAGTTGTAAATTTCCTCCTGATCAGCATCCAGATATGGATGCTATTTATTCTCGAAGCTTTAAAATAATGATGCTATTCTACGCTATTCTATGTTTTGAATGAATATATAATGAGGAGCCTTCTTAATGTATAGGCAATCCTAATTGGATGGTTCAAAATTTCTAAAGCATACAAATCTATGTTTTTTTCAAAAGTTAGGCTTTTAAATTTAAATTTCAAATTGTATATTTATAAACTTTCAAAATATAGCTATTCGGATTTAGAGGATATCCGATTTTGAGTACTTTTTAATATACAAACTTCGTATTCTTTCAATGTATCGTGCAGGTTCGGGTTTAGGTGATTTCAGTTTTTAAAACATTCCCATTTCGAGTTTTTTTCCGATTTTATTGTTAAATTTAATATCGATACTTTCTTATTTGAATTTTAGACGAACATAAGACTTTACTTTTATTGAAGCAACTCTGCTTGGATAGTAAACATCGTTTCGAACCTAAAAACTTAGGTGCTTTCAACTTTGAACGGTCTTAAATCTTCACACTTTCAATTCTTAAGCTCAATTTTGAAAACATTTAAACTTTGATTTTATTTTTGATTTTCGAATTATTCGGAACTGAATGCATTAACGTACATCTAAATTTGAGGGAAAGTCAGTTTCGATCGTCTTTAAAATGTTTAGAACCAAAACATATTTATGTTTCTGGTTTTAAAAACTTTTCAATTTCAACACTTTCAATAAACTACTGTATACTGAAATTTGGTTATTTTGATTTTTTAAGCTTTCTACCCCAATTGCTTCCAATTTTTAGTTCACTTACATATTTTTATCTTTAAATGTTTTCACTTCGGTTTCAAAATATTGAAGTGTATGTTTTCCATTTTGTGAGTCCTCGAAATTTGGGTGCCCTAAGTTATTTAAGCTCCCTTGCTTATTTTATTGACTACTTAGATTGAAATTGTATATTGAAATCCTTTCGAATTTATTAATGTGGTTGCTGGATTTCACACAAATTTCGAAATCCTTTTCAAACAAATCCTTAACATTCTTTTGGACTTTTAAACATGCCTTTTAAATGAAATTGGTATGCTATGCTTATACCTTTATTCTTGAATGTATATTCTAACAGAAAATTATTTAATTATTGAAAACAAATGATCTTTTTTACGTAAATAAGTCTCATTATGAGTATTATAATAGTCACTTATCTTCTCGTTCTAAAACACTTTCGCTTGCAATGCTGCAGCTCTTCAGCTCTTTAGCACTCAACTATTAACTATACTTTTTTCTCTCGCTGCTTGTCTCTCGAAACAATTTAGCTAACTGATTTGGCTCTAAAATTAATGACTGTGGCGGATAATCAAGAAACCATTCGTGCCTCAATGTAGCAACTGGCCTGCACTATGCAGCTCTGTTCTCTCTCCAGACATAAAAGTTATAAATGTGAATACCTACGTTTTACACCCACCTCTCACATCGCTCTACTTGTGGGCGATCGAAATGTAATTCCGATAGTTTTGAAATGATACGGGTAATACTTATCAGAGCCATTAAACATTCATTTTACTTCCGCCTCTTCCTTTCTAGTCACGTGTCGTACCGATTGGTGCATTGATTAGAAGAACAACGTTTGTAATTAAATCTGCACACCTACGAGTGTGACATCATAGGAAATCGTGTCTTATCTTTTTGTGATATCGTTGATTGTCAATGAGAAGAAATAAATCCAATTCTAAAATTGATTTATTTTATGTTCAATATTTTCAAATTCAGCTCATAAATAATATCAGCAATTTTCAAATAAAAACCTTTTTAACTTAAACATGATATAAGATTTTTATCGTCTAAATTTGGAATTGTTACATAAATGGAAAATGCAACACATTGTTCTCGGAGCCATGTTGCGAATTGCGTTTAAAAGATTTATTATCCTTTCTCAGATTTTGAGATGGAATGCTAAGTTTCTACAAATGGTTATCCTTCTTTGAAATGTTATGAGTATAATCCTCGTTATATTCCTTTGTCTCATGATCCCTATTTTACTGGAGCCTTCATAGCGATGAAATTCTCACATACATTTATTTGTTCCGTTATCCGGCTCGGCATTTGATGGTGTATCGAGATCGATAAACGGCAGAAACGATAGGACGAAGGCGTAATCGCTAAACTCCAAACCTATGCTTTATGGGGCTGGCCTCGTAAAACGCTGTTTTAAACACGTGCAAAATGGTCATGGCGATCCACAAAGATCGGCATCGGGGTCGTGTGAACTGTAAAAGACCATAATCCGAACATGAAGATCGACAGGACGATCTCTTCGGCATCTCCGCTGTCAAAAGAGAGCACTTCTTGCAAAAAGTGCACACAAAAAGTCACTGTTTTCGTATTTATAAAGTGTGTCGAGAGTGACACTGTCTAGAAAGGTATAGGAAGAAAATAAGTTTTAAAAAAAGTCACACAAATTCAATGTTACACGGATGTTAGTCAAGAAACTCTGAACATTTTTATCTCCCTTACAACGGGGGTGCGCGAACGTGGGACACGGATTTTGACAATGTTTTGTGGGCGAAGAGGGCCTAATACAAAATGAAAAAAAGCATAAACCGTTTGCTTAAACAGAAAGCGGTTTATGAAAAAAAGGGTTGAAAGAAATCCGCACTTAATAACTACCGGTCGAATGGTAGAGTGCTCGAGTAATTGCGATAGAGCAATGGTCTAGTTTCTAGGCTAGATAGTCGGCCGTCATGCGTTCGCGTCCTCGCATTAAAATTTTTTTTTCTAATTCTTAAAAAATAATAAGTTTACCGTAAGTATGTATAAATATTATAAAAATAATAATGAATAGTAAAAAAAATATTTTTTAAATCAAAAATTTATTATTTCTGACACCAAGCATATTCACGGTAAAATTATTAGAAAAAAAATTTGAAAAAAATTATGCGGACGTGAACGCATGACGGCAGGCTCTCTAGCCTAGCACCTAGACCATTGCTCTATCACAATTGCTCCAGCACTCTACAATTCGACCCGTACTTATTCAGTGCGGATTTCTTTCAAACATTTTTTCTCGTAAACCGCTTTCTATCTAAGCAAACGGTTTGAGTTTTTTTTTCATTTCATATTAGGCCCTCTTCGCCTACAAAATATTATTAAAATCCGCGTCCCACGTTACGCGCACTCACCTGTTAGATTTTCAAGACAAAAAATTGAAATAAAGAAACTTTCAAAGTGTCAAGATTAAAATACATAGCAATTTTTTCCTCATCTTATATCTTCACTTTATATGATGAGAATATAAAATGATTTATTAATAAAACATGTATGTAAGTAAATAAAGCAAGGTATGGGAATTTGTTTATGTGATTTGGTACATGAATATACCTGTAAAACGTCTTACTTCGTTCAGATACTTTTTCGTTATCTCAGGAAGTCACGAGCTTTCGCTTTCTCTATATCTCTGTTCCTCTTCCCGTGCCCCGGTACTTAGTGATTCTGGATCTGGCAAAGATTCACGAAGATCGATGATCTTCCATTTCGAGCAGTAAAAATACAGGACCTCAAGAAGGAAAGGGTCTCGAGTTTCTCGCGGTACGTCACGAGCTTTATCTCAAACGGGACCCTCCTCCACCACTTTTGCCATCCCTCTTCAATCTTCATCCTCTTCGTCCTCGGCCTCGTCCTCTCGTGGCCCAATGATTCTCCTAAGATACGAGAGAGGGGTCCAGGTTCAACGGAAAGACCGGTCACGATTACCGCTCTACCTGGTGTACTATTGAGAAAAATTCGGAAATCTGGGCTATCTAGGAGCCTGACGAATGAAAAAATGCATCATGCACTTTCATCGATTCTTTTCCTTTTCAAAAAAGAACAGTAACATGTACCAAAATAAATCTGCAAACATAACTTTCATTATTTACCAATTATATGAACTGAAATGAGATTGTGGCATAGAGAGAAAGAAGAACGATTTCTCGCTGCCTATAAATGTTCACAGTATTATTTTTCTTTTATAATTTGTGTATAAAATTAACAAATAGTACCATTATCAAGTATATAATCTTGTCGATAAAAGCAAGTGATTTTATCGCCAAACTATTACTCTTAAAACAAAAGATAGGGGTGAGGGGTAGGCTGGTTCAAAAATGCATTGGAAACTTCCAAATCCGAAAAAATACATTGCATATGTTCGATTTTTCGAAATTTTGATCTTAACAGGTGTCGCTGGGCACTCGAAATTTCTCATGTAAAATACATGGGAAAAAAAAACATTTTTTGGGGTTTTTCGAATAACTTTTGAGAGTTTAAGAATATGTTACAGGAAAGTTACAGGACTTGTAGAGGACGATCCAACGAAGAGTTCTGTGTATCAATCATATGGGTTGGCCACCCCTAACACACACTCTCACGGTGCCCGGAAGTGTACCCCTAAATCCAAAAATATCAATTTTGTACGCAATCTAGCCTTTTGAGATCTTTATTATTGTTTTTTGCCAAAAATGATGATTATTGTCGGTTTAGTGAAATAATTATCAATATTTTAAAGTAATTTAAAATTATTTAACCAATTCCATTTGTTTAAATAATTGTCTTTTCTCAAGAAGTTGACTTTTTTCTAACAGAATGAAAATAAAGTTTACTCCCTCATATATTTTATACGTTTTAGATACGTAAGATTTATTATTTAACAAACGTCCATTTGTTTAAATAATCGTTTTTTCTAAAAAATTCGGCTATTTTCTAACAGGCTCATTATCAAGATTACATTTTACTATACTTTATACATTTCCGATTCCTCAGATTTATTATTTAACAAACCCTTATTTGTTTAAAGAATGTTTTTGCAGGAAATTTTTGAATTTTCTCCTTTTTCTGATATAAATATTACAACTAATGATTTTTGAAAACATAAATTTTATTTTTTATATTCATGAATTGTTTAAACACTTAATTATTAGTTATTTCCTGTATTTTGTCAAATTTAAAAAAATTTTGTACAGAAGTTCTTTTGTTTCTTATGAAATGTTACTCTGCGTTGTTTAAAGAGTATGTGCTGCAAGACAGTGTCGTTTTGCTGATGCCTGGGAAGTTTTCCCTGCATCCTTCAACAACTTGCAATAAAAATTGTTTCTGATCGAAAGATGTTTATATCTGGAAAGCTGAGAAGAATTGGTATGAATCTTCTGAAATGAAGTATTTATTTTTTTTTATTGCTCAATTCATCAATGTTCTTTGCTTTGATTCGTTTATAACCGAAAATATTTTCCTTAGACGTCTGAGATAAAACTTGTACATCAATTCCTTAATTTCCCAAAAAATATGGTTTAAACAATAAAGAATTTGTTAAATAATAAAGCTAAGATATCAAGATATTCAAAATAAGGGTTTGTTAAATAATAAAGTTGAGGCATCGAAAACGTATAAAATATATAAAAAGGAAACCTTCATTTTGATTCTGTTAAAAAAACCTACTTTTTGAGAAAAAACAATTATTTGAACAAATGTAATTTGTTTAAATAATTAACAATTACTTTGCGATATTGATAATTATTTCATTAGACCAAAATAAATAATTTTTGGCAAAAAAAACGAGAATAAACTGCTCAAATGTGTACATTTCGTGCAGAATTGCCATTTTTTGATTTAGGGGTATTATTCCGGGCACCGTGGGGATGTGTTAAGGGTGGCGAACCCATATGACTGATACATAGAATTTTTCGGATTTGGAGCCGAATTGGAGGATTGTTGCCCTCTATAAGAAAAAAAGTGATTTTGAACCACCCTAGTAAGGAGGGTGTGTTGGCGCATCCTTGTTTACCAAAAACTGTAACAGGCTCACGAAAATAGTTCTATCGTCTGAATTCTTGCATAATATATACACAGTAAACCCCAGGAATAAATTCTATCTTCAAATTGGATAAAAACGCTGCAGAAAATTTATCCACTCAAAGGTAAAATTTATCTGGCGAAAATATTTATGTCACAATCGTGACATTTCTCAAGTAACACTTCGATGTCGAACACCTCCCTATTGAAAAAATCCTGGGGGAAATACTTGTGTAATTTTCGGACACGATTAAGACTAGGAATCCCGCGAGGATTTTCAAACTCTAGGAAATCCGTGAATGAGGCAATCGATCCTCGCGGATTTCTTCGTGCAAATCTTGTCCAAAAATTACACGAGTATTTCCCCAGGATTTTTCCAATAGGGAGGTGTTTGACATCGAAGTGTCACTTGACAAATGTCACACACGTGACATAAATATTTTCGTCAGATAAATTTTTATTTTTCAGTGGATAAATGTGCTGCAGCGTTTTTATTCAGTTTGAAGATAGAATTTATTCGTGGGTTATTTACAGTGTAATCGATACAAAATTCACAATCAGTCGGTTTTTCAAAACAATTTTATTACAAGTCTATTTAAAGTTTTTTCTGGTAACTTTTGATAATTTCAGAGCAATTGAATTAGTTGACAATTGACACACGTTTTATATTAATAAATGAACTTTTTATGCGGAAAGTATTTAATTAATGAACAATTTGTGGGCGGGTAATTTGGCGCAGACATTAAATTGCATACGATTTTGTACAAAACAGTGGAAAAACAGTACAAATCGCATGTCAGGTTATGTGCGGGTTTGAATTGTTTATCACCGCGATATGTTACCTCCAAATTGAGTTGTATTTAAAATAACGTATTACAAGTGAGTTATGTAATTTAAATCTGAGTCATGTTATTCAATTAATTATTAATATATTGCAATATCGAATAATAATAGTGGAACGCTAAATCACCCGAAGTGGCGGGTGACTTAACGCAGGTTCAGTACTTCAGAAAAACTAAAATTAACCTATTTTATGTATATTTTATTGAAAAATCTTCTATCACCTGCAATAGCCAAGATATCAAGCTACCTGAACCACATTTTTCCATTATTTGTTGTAGTACGTTTTTCTTTCAAATTCACTTTTTCTTTTAGGTGCGCCAACGTACCCTCCTCACCCTTATACTCCGACTTTTTATACTTTAAAAACGAATACTGAGCGTAGGAAAGTTGTTTACAAAAAGATAGAAGAAAAAGAAAAGAATCGATATTTGTTCGTTATTTGCATTAACATAACATTTTAAACATACAACTTTTTAACAATTCAAAAAGCCTTTCCACATCAATTCTGAATTTAATTCTCAACTGTCAACTGTGCCGGTCGTTGCGCATGGATAGTGAAGGCGCGCGGCCGTACTAAAAAATTAATGTCTCCGAAAGTTACAGAGTTTCCATCGATTTCTTTTTGAATGGACGCAGAAAATATTAAGCAATCAAAATATTTATGTATGTGTTAAAAAAAAACATGCTTTTAAGTAAAGAATTGAATCAATTTTTTTTCTATTTTTTGAGCCTCTTTTTGATTTTTTTTTTTAATTGCATTAAAAAGGCCTATAAATTATGGTAGTGTCTGTACGTTCAGACACAAGCGACGCCCCCTACCCCTTTTCTGCTTCCCCTTTCCCTTGCCAGGTCCGCACGTTTTGATTTAACCTTGGTATAAACGCACATGAACTTACGGACAGTCCGGACTTTTAGACTTGGATATAAATTATAGCTACACCTGTAAAAATCATTAAAATTTAATCCGCGGTTTGGGAGATACGGGACTTACAAAAAAGTCGGGTCTCAAAATTCAAAATCCTGTAACTCCCTGAATTTTGAAATGTTTGGAAAACAATTTCAGCTACAAACTTCCCTCAATCAATACTAAAGTTTCACCAAGTTTCATCAAAATCGCTGAACTTCCCTACAACTCTGATATTCAGGAAATGGATTGACCCAGATTTGCATTTTTTAATTTTTACATTAGTCTTTATCATACCGTAGTCCATCAGAAAATAGAAGACTGGTATTTTTTTTTAAGAAAATTAATTTATGGGGCTACGCATATGTTGAAAAGTTTTTAAAATATGTTTTTAAAATATGCTGTCTATGGCTTATTTGGCGGTGTGACACAGCAATACATATAAACACTGCAAAGTTTACTTGTTTCTTAATTGTTCAGGGACGAACCAAAGCAAAGGCATCTCCAAACTAAAATTTAGGTGATTTCAATATTTGTAATTAGCCTTTTTCTCATATAAATCATTATTTGTTTTTATTTTCGTATTTTGGAAACTACTTTTAACTAAATGAAAAATTTTCGGTCAAAATTTCAGTTTATAAAAATATATAGAAACCTCGATATAACGTTTTGATGATATATATAAGAGATTTTGGGAAAATAGAAAACTTGATTGAGAATGTTGCAAAATTCGTATGTAACATTTTTAAAACATAAAAGAATAATGAAGTGGATTTTGATTCTTATGCCAATGAATGTCCCAAATTTTCAATAAATCCAATTATAACTTCTATAAAAAAAATTGTAGGCGAAAAGATAATGAAATTTTAGGTGTTAAAGTGTACAAGAGAGGAAATTGGTTATCGTAATCCTATATTTTTTCAGGACAAAAAAAAAAGACAAAAATAGGCGTGTCTGCTATTTTCTTATGGACTAATATGAGAAAGTCTAATGTCAAAAATTCGAAAATGCCTGTTTATGGACCACCCTATTAGGGAACATGTCTCTCAATTTTTAAAACATCCAATTTTAAACATTTTAATTCGAACTTGGATTCTTTTTACTTTTTAAGTCGTCCAATTAAAATTCTTTCTACTCTGAACTTCAGATGAAGAATTAAGAGTTGGTTATATTTTTCAATTGAAAAAAATCTAACTTGGATGATTGTCAGTTCTTACAGAACACATAAATTTTGATTCTTTGGGAACGTACAAAGTTGAATGCTTTTGATTTTTAATGATTCGAAATTTCGATATTCCTATTTGCAGAATTTTAAAATTAATTGATGTTATAGTAGCTCTAGTTATAAATGGAGGGGAATCTCCTGGTAAAATTATCAGTTAAAAAAAAACAGTAAAATATCCGGATGATATTAAGGATGTTGCTGCAATATTTATTTGGAAAAACTTTTGAATGAATCAGAACAGTTTTTCTTAAGTAATCAAGCAATTTTGTTATTATGAGAATATCAAAATGTTTAGTTGAGTCAACCAAAATATTTTCTTAGTAAAATTAAATTCAGTTAATCTTCGATTATTTACTAATTTTATGCAATTATTTTGGACCCTGAACCCAAAACCATTCCACCAACAACTATTTTACAATCACTCAGAAAAAACTTTTCTTAAACCAAAAAAACTATTTTATTGGATATACATAAAAATTTATTTGAATCGACCAAATACTTTTTCTACCAAAAGATTTGGTTAAAACAAGCAAAAAGTTTGGTTGGGTCAACCATATATTTTGTTGTCCATGTAATAACCATATTCTATTGTTGAACCAACAAAACTTTTGTTGATTCAATCAAATCGTTTTCTGAGTGATTAAATTCAGTTAACCAGATATAAATCATTTGGTGGGTTCAACGACAACACTTGATTTAATCATATTGTTACTTAATTCTTACCACATTGTAAAAGCCAACTTCAGGAGGAAAAGCATTTAAGCATTTCACTGTACTTGCATAAAAATTACACATGTTTCCCTCTTCTATTGAAACCGTGAGTCTCATGATTACAAAAATATGTTTCTGTTTTCGAGTAAAAAGAAAAGAATGCTCTCACACAAAAGTTTTTCAGAAAATCCCGTTGCAACCTCCTTAAAAAAATTTGAAATACCATTTTTTGATTTAAACGAAGATTTCGAAGAGAATATTGATAAGATAAAAATCTTCTATAAGGTTTAGATTCGATCAGTACCCATGTTTGAATGGTTCGAAAAGTTAATATTTCCCGTTGTGTATTGACATTCAATAACTATAAGATGACTCATGATCTATCTGTAATCGGGCATAAAGGAGTCTCAGGTAAGGTTACGTCGTGTCTGCCACTTTGCCAGTGAACCGTTACCTAACCTCTGCAGAATATATGTAACCAGGCACGCGTCTGCCAATAGGCTCGCGTGGCATCTCCAAGATGTTGGGGATGCGCCGAAGGAATCCTCTCGCGATTGGGAAAAGGCTTCTTGAGTCTTGACATTGGCGTCGAATTACGAAAAATTAACTTCAGCTAAACTCTCTCCCACATGATTATATCTGACTTTTATAACACCGAGAAATAATTTATTAATTTTTAAATGTTTGGTCAGCTTCTTTCTTACTGTTGGTTCTTAATGCATAGGTATTAGGGTGATCCAAAAATTACCAAGTTTGAAAAGTTCAATGGGCCTGTGGAAGTTCTTCTTCCTTTTCGGAAAAAAGAAAGCCCCTAAACAAATTTAAGCCAATCGGATGATGTCCTGCACTCCCTCATCGAGGTCAAAGGTTAAACTCTTAATATCTTCGTTGTTTGTTGTTTTCATGTTTATATAATTATTATTTATTAGGTTCTGAAGGTAACAACTGACTATAATAATGCTTTATCATCAAACATAATAATACGCATACACATATAACGTAAAACACATTTGTATTTTGTTTTTCTTTTCTAATTTCTACTATGGAAAAGATTTGTTGCGGTTAATTTCTTCTTGAAATCGTTTATACAGATGTTTTTTCGCATTCCTCCACCAGCTTGATTAAAGTCTTCTTTCTGACATCAGGAATTTTTTTCCTGTTGCTCTCAACATTTTGAAGTAATGCTTCATACTGTTCTCCATCTGTCGTTAATGATTGGTTAAAATTAGTTGCAAGTTTAACTGCTCTTTCAGCACTAGGGTGTTCCAAAAATCACCAAGTTTGAGAAGTTCATTGGACCTGTGGAAATTCTTGTTTCTTTTTGGAAAAAAGGAAATCCCTAAAAAAAACTAATCCAATCGGATGATGTCCTGCAGAAACTCATTTCAACCAATTATTAACGAAAGATGAAGAACAGTATCAAGCATTACTTCAAAATGTTGACAGCAACAGGAAAAAAATTCCCGATGTCAGAAAGAAGACTTTCATCAAGCTGGTGGAGGAATGCGAAAAAAACATCTGTATAAACAGTTTCAAAAACAATTCAAACGCAATAAACCTTTTTCAAAGAAAAAATTAGAAAAGAAAAACAAAATACAAATGTGTTTTACGTTATGTGTGTATGTGTTGTATTATGTTTTATAATGAAGCATTATTAT
Source organism: Melikaiella ostensackeni (assembly GCA_032362435.1). NCBI lineage: Eukaryota > Metazoa > Arthropoda > Insecta > Hymenoptera > Cynipidae > Melikaiella > Melikaiella ostensackeni. Next base: position 45,838,557 of record JAUMHM010000031.1, on the reverse strand, counting down.
AGTCACCTGTTACCTTCAGAATCTAATAAATAACAATTATATAAATATGAAAACAATTTATATGGTATTAATAAATTCGTATCAAAAATATCTACAAGTTTGGATGCAATAAAAGTCCGAATTGTTTAAAGAAAAATTAAATTATGTAAAAAATGTCTCTAAAAATTTTTGTTAATAAACTTAATTGACACCATTTAATTAGTCATAAAAAGTGAGGCTGATATTGTCCCAAACATTTTTTTGTAAGCACTAAAGCAACTTCCATAGGCCCATTGAACTTTTCAAACTTGGTGATTTTTGGACCACCCTAATAGGTACCACCTTCATCAAAAAGTTTTAGGACTTTATTTTTAAAATCAAAAATACAAGTTTATGCATCATAATCGATATTGTCCCCTTCAAAGTACTCCCCATCGACTGCAACGCACTTATGCCAGCGCTTGATCCAATCC
>JAUMHM010000031.1:45809539-45824656 GCA_032362435.1 Melikaiella ostensackeni | reverse complement strand
GTTTTGGTAAAATAAATGAATCAACTAAAAAAATCGTTTTTATCTTAGGTGTATTCAAACTTTTGGCCTGTACTGTACATGCGTGGAGAATTAAGTAAATGGAGAGAATCGAAAAAGTGCTCAAAATTGCGTTATTTATTGATACAGGAACAGAAGTCACGAGATTTTTGATACATATTTATATCGACTTCTGAATTTTTCAGTGTTTAAAATGTTTCAGTGCAGTGCAGTAACTCCGCTTCCTTAGCCTCTCGTGCTCAAACTAATATGTTGTCAAAGTGTTTGTGCACGTGCAATCATGTCTCATGCATCTAACATTTTAAAAATAATAAAAAGTGCTTTCAGATTTGATGAGTCTTATACCAATTTTCATGTTTTTCAGGTTTTATTGAATTATTGAAATTCCAGTCTCTCATACGTTCAGGAATATATATGAAGGTATAGGAGAAGGACAACAGATACTAAAGCTCTAGAGACCCTCTAGTCTCTAGTATGGTTAACTTAACAATCCGAGATAATCAGATAATGGAGCTAACACTCTTGGGTACTCTGGTCTACATTCCAGGATCGTCAGGTTTACAATCCAGTATCGTCAAATTGACACTATGCGTTGGTCAAAGCTGTCCTATAGTTACACCTCCAGTATAGTCAGTTTCGCACTCCAGATAGTCAAACTGACTATCCATTTTTCTCCGTGTACAAACTAGGATACAGATTTGGAGCTTACTGGCATCTTCAATCTTTTCATCTTGAATAACTAAATCTTTTTTTCAAGGAAATTACATCTAAAAACCTTCTCGACAGAATTACTTGGAAGAATCATCCGTTAAAAAATGCACAAGAATTTCAAGACAGAGTTTGATTAAATCAGCCACACCCAAGAATTTCAAATCGTCTCGATGCTCGCTGCTGTCAATCGTTAAGGTTGATAAATTCTGAAGCAGAAAATAGTTCCGCCATTATGGTCTCACCCGCTAATTTTTCCGCTGGCGTGCCTCAGAGCCGGGTAGTAGAATTTCATGAAAATCTATCATTCACTCGCGAAGAGACAGATTCGCGGTAAGAGGTTGATGAGAAAAGAAAAAGGAGAAAAGTCTGGCGGCGTACTGTGTGTAGACGGTTCCTAGAAATGCGTCCTTCGTCGGCGACTCTCGTTGCGACCGACGTAGAGAACGAAAAGAAACTAGGAAGAAGTACCTACCCGAGGTCTGGTGCGCAAGGAGAGTCGGCATTCCTTGAAACACGACATCTGTTCCTCGCCGTTCCGCGTTCCCCGATCAAGACCAACCACGATTTTCTACGTGTTTTACAGGACTGTTACAATATCGAGATCGATACCACAGAACCGCTATGCGGATCCCCGTCTGCGATTCTTTGAGAACTTCATCTTTGCTCTGCGTACCAAGATGTCTTCCAATCAAGAAATAAGTACTTCCAGATCATTACTGCCTTGTTTCGATTTAATTTATGGCGCTGCTTCTTGAAAACTGGGTTTATATTATCACAAGTTTAGTAACAAGGAAGATTATATTTATTCTGGGTCTTTATGCAACTCTTGGAGCATTTACTGAAGAACATCTGACTTAAGTTATAGTAATAAAGCACCAATGTCAAACAGTTGAGTAAACCCAGAGTTCACGATTTTCATTCTTACAAAGAACGTTGACACCTTTTCCTTTACCAATTGAAATGGTAGATGACAATAGAAGAGGTTTGAAGCATCTTTCCCTGATTTTATTATTTCTTATTTGTCTTATTATACGAGTATCTTTGTATATTCCAACTGGCTATTTTAATCGAAATCCCCTGGTACCCGCATGTAGCTTCCCCTCCCTCTTTATGCTATGTTTCTCCTGTACTTGGTAAGGTGTAGGCACCTAAACATGGTGATAAAGTCGAAGGACATATTTATCTTTCGACTTAGGTATACCCTCGGAGCTATAAGCGGCGTCCTGTCGCGAAAAAAGATCCTAGATTCTCGTTCCTTCTTCAAGATAAATCACCGTTCATTCGCGCGAGTAACAATACACATGGCTGTAGTTGCTAATAGCTGGACGCCCGAAGATGCGCTCGGACTCGCGTATCTGATAGTTCGACTGTGAGTTATTAGTATTAACCATTTGGTACTGCAGTGCGTTACGACGATCGAGGATCATGAAAAGGAACATATATACCTGTAATCTCGTGGAAGATTTGAAATATAACCATTCTTGCCCTACACTATTTTTTTTATTTGTTGCTTTTTTGGTTTCTCCTTCTGTTGGAGATTGGATCTAAGAAAGGTTTATTTTATAGAGACTCGATCTGCAAAAAAGGTTTATTTTTATTGATTGAGACTGCACGGAGAAAAATGGATTGTCAAACTTGGGATGTCAAAATTTAGATGATCAGTTTGATCCTGTAGATAGTGTAGATAGTACCAAGTACCATCCGTAATTTTTTCTTCATAGTCATGCAGACCATAATTTTATAGTAAGTAATATTCATTACTTTCTTTAGAAATATCGGTTATATAAAAGACGAGAGTATACTCGTAGAAAAATGGATAGTCAAACTTGAGATGTCAAAATTTAGATGGTAAGTTTGATCCTATAGATAGTACCAAGCACCATTCATATTTTTTTCTTTATAGTCAGGCAGACCATAATTTTATAGTCTGTTTAAATATCCACAAGTGATCAGACTCACTATCGGGATGAACCAATCGACACTTTGGGATTGTCAGTTTTTGACCTTCTGCAGAGTGTAGGGACTTGCAAGCCAATGTGAAGTGACAGTGTCACGACTTCTACCGAACGCCGACCGAACACACCCAACACCTGAAACGAACACGTTTGAAATATTTCAAACATGCGTGGAGCAATCAGTGCGTTTCCTTATCCTCCCGTGCTCAAAGTAATATATTGCCAAAGTGTTTGTGCATATGAAATCATGCCTCATACATCTAACACTTCAAACATACTAAAGTTGACCCTCCAGTACGATTAAATTACCAATAAGAGATAATGAAGCTAACTCTCCTGGGTACTCTGGTGAACACTCCAGGATCGTCAAGTTTACAATCCAGGATCGTTAAGCTGACACTCTTGCATGGTCAAGCTGAACACTCATTTCTAACATTCCGCGGATAGTAAGTGACACTATCTAGAGGACTGTTCTATAGTTAAACCTTCAGTATAGTCAGTTTCACACTGCATAGTCAAGCTGACGACCCGTTTTTCTCCGTGTGGCAAACGTTTTCTAGCCACTTTAGGAAGTTTCAACTTCAATAGTATCTTACTTGGAAGATTTCAAATGGTGCGAACGATAGTTTCTAAACTGTTCAAACTTTTATCCGTTATTTCTGACCTTCTTAGGAACAGATAAAGATCTTCAAAATTGCGACTTAATTAACCACGAAGTATCTCTATTAACCTTCTTGGTAACAAAAGAAAAAGAAGAAACGAACAACATTGTTCATTTTCTTAGTTTATTGCTATACGATTATAGTATTATCTCAGATGATTAAGAACTGAATATGATTATTATCAGTCTGGAAGGTGAGTGAGATATAGGCGAAGACCACAATTCGCTGTCGTTTAACGTGGGTTTGACCTTGATATTAGCCATAATAATTCATCCCTCTTTATCTCGTTTCTAGATTTTGTGGAGGATTAATCCCGCACCTTCGCGTCCGGTGCAAGTTCATTGTCGCGGGAAGGTTGAAGGAAACGGCCGATTAATTGCCGACATTACCGGTCGATATAACCGGCCTGCCCTCCTCCGGCGTTGATTATGCGAGCCTACGTGCTCCATAGGCAGGTGTGCCAAACATACTCTTCTAATATACAATATCCTCTACGATCCTACGCCCTTCTGTCTGGCTCTGGTTGCAAATCCTAGTTTGCTTTGGGTGCCAACTTCAACAGCTTCCCTTCTTTTCTCTCGTCTGTTGCATTTCCTGCACTATTTCTCGGCCTCCGCATGACACATCTGTTAGGAATGTTATCTCACGATAATAACCTTGTCTCTCCCTATCAGGCACTTAGAGTTGTTTTCAAATTTGTATAAATGCTTTCAAGGTGTCGATTTTCAGGAGGAGGTAATCTGTGAGGATGTTGTCTCTTGGAGATTTAAATGGACCTAAGAAATTGGTTCCTTTGGAAATGAAAATCAAATTCCTCAAGCCACAATTTCGGAATTAGTTCGACGCCTTCATTTAATATGAGACTCTGCTGACAGCGTCGTGTATAAGAGTATTTATTTCCTATGCTCATACATAGCGCATAGTCACATACACGGCGCTGTCTGCAGATAGGCTCGTATAGAATGGAAGCGTCGAGTTCTTTTCAAACCGAAGGGGTTTGTTTTTGTTGCAATTCTCTAATTGGCACTTTCTTAACACTCTCTTAATTATAGGATCTGATAGTACGTGACTCACTCTATAATGTATTGTACATTAATTATTTAAAATTTACTTGGTGAGAAAGAAAAATCACTTAAATATGCGAAAATGTCATCAGGTCATATGTCCCTGACTACATTTTCCCGAAGTAGAATGCGGTTTTGTGTCTACTTATTGCGCATTTAACATTTTGTTAATGGGTATATCTTTTCATAATAGAACGCACAATTAGAAAATAAAGTTTATAATAGTTTAATAGTTATAACTATAGTATACATGTTGGTTTTTGAATGTGCCCGGAACTGAATGTCGCTCGGGCACACGACAGTTTTTAAAGATTTTTCTAACGAAAGAGTTGGATTTTCAAATCTAAATTTATTGACAGTTGAACATCCTCGAGAGCATTCCTCGAAATAAAAATTAAATCTGTCAAATATTTGCTATAATGAAAGTAAATAAGATAATTGCATCGTTTATGACACCGGTACTGTTGTCGTTGTCACCAGGCCACACACATTTTCTCACGGAAGAAGACCATTCATCAGGTGAGTTAATTAATAAAATATAGTTCATCGTAGATCCTTTCTAGCGTTAAAATGTTTTATCGTTACAAAATATGTAAGTAACATTAACCTACGAAATTAAATTTTTTTCTTTCATTATTTTGTCACCGGCTCATGTAATTATTTTCATGGACGTGGGTGAAGTTAGTCACAAATAGAGTTTTCATTATAATACTTCGATAATTTTTTAATTTAAGATTCTTGTATTTATTTATGTTTACTTTATTATATTTCAAACAATAGCTTAAATAAATCCTAACATATATTTTAAGCATCTATGACTATTTGTATAAATTATACTTACCTTTACAGAGTTTTTACAAGCATTGAAATACAAATGTTATTATATAACATTTAAAAAAATAATTTAATAAAAGTACCCTTCTTGATTTTGCTTATTACTATTTTTATCGTAATTATGGTTAGAACTAATGGAAAAAATTTTTTACTTGAATGCGAAATACCTTTTTCAACAAAAAATGTCTAAGCGAATTGTGTTGATTTTTTGATTCGAACCTTTTTGTCTGATCTTTCTGACCTCTACCTATAGTCGTTTTTTTGTAAGCAATGTTTGCTTTCTCTTACAAAACTTCCCGCCCTCTACCTACCATTTGTTCTTTTTGAAAAATCATAGATAGCAGAATCATCATTATAGCTCATTAATCCTAATTGCCCTTACCATTCGTAAACTATAATAAACAACGATAATATAGAACGATAACTAGCCTCTTTGAAACAATATCTCTAATCAACTAGCATTGAAGATAAAACTGAAATTCCTGTCCACACCATTTTCAGATACAAAAACCTTTCTACAAAACACATAGCAACTATGTCGTTCATTTTCCTCCGTAATCACACTTAGCTCCAGCCAGTTGAAGTAATACCTGCATAAATTAAAGATGGTCGTATACCTTGGGCATCTTATAGTAATGGCCACTCCATATACCTAAGGCACCTTAACAGCAATGCCCATTTCAGAAGATATACCTATACGACTCTCTATATCACTGACCTCTTCAGTAATGATAAATATTTCCCGCACACGTGTAATTCTTCTTCCTTCTCTTCTTAAAAGGGAGATGAGGTCTAAGGAAGAGGCAATATATGCGGTAATTTTATAACGTTGTTGCGGCAATAACACGTCTTTCGTCAATCGTTGTTCCTTCCATTGCTCTCGTTCGTGGTTGGGCGAGGGTTATAATTATCCTCTGTACTTGGAGCTCACGTCTTCTGCACGTCCATGCGAGTCTACGCTGGGGATGCAAGGACTCGATTCTTGGCAGGCAGGTGTCCGCCAAGGTATTCGGAGGCTGCAGAAACCGATACCTTTACGGTCGGATTAAAGTCGGTGCTTCTTTTCTCTCTTCGCGTCTCTTCTCGTTCATACCCTCTTCGGCTCTTCCGTGAAGTTGCCTTGGCCGATGACATCTGGTCGACGGCCAGGAATGCTGGCCAATAACCGGTCCCCCCGCGTCGATATATATACTCCTATATACATATTGCAAAATGAATTTTCTGCCTAGGTGAATTCTCGCCTGACTGGAGCGCGTGCCGATCGTTAAATTCGCGCTAACATTAATGTTCATCTTTACGCGATGCTGCCACAGTACCTATGATATACATTCATAATCTATTATTATTCTACTGCATATATGCATAAGGCTTATTCAGATTCTATTTTCATCCTTTGCGTCATAGAATTATTATAAAAAATAAAAAACTTTTTGGTTTTATCCGATTCCTATAATTCGCATAGAAGTTGTTGCTGAAAAGCTGTTGCAAGTTTTATTCCATTAATACGAAGTGGTTTATGTTGGAGACTCTTTAGCTACATCTTTTACAGTCTACCTTGTAATCCAGTTTCGTTTATTACTTTATACGACCGGATTCCAAGCTTAATGCATTGGGGCAATAAAATCCGAAAGTTATCATCCTTATTCTCAAGGAAGGACGAAGAAAAGGTTGCGATATCTTTCCATCTTTGTGATTTACACTAATAATTCTGTAAATGGAGTCTAGTAAGTTGGGGGAAAAAGTGGTTGAAGTGTCTTCCCAGCTTGGAGATTTACTTTAATAAGTCCTTGTGGATGCTGGTATCATTAGTTGGAACATATTGAAAAGTGTTGTGCACGACTTTAATATGTAGTAAGTCAGATCTATTTATTATTTCATGCACTGCTTAGCTTTGAGAGCGATGAATAATCAGTGAATTATTACAAATCTGAATTATTGAAATTGTCGTCGAGATAAGGTGTTGACTGCAGGTGCTGTAGTATTTCGCCAATTATTAGAACGAGATCTGTAATCTTGATTTAAGATTGGTGATAAGAGGAAAGAATATAGTGCTGATCATTTGATCAGTGATCATATTCAATAAATTCAATTGGAACCTTCAATAACTACTCTTTGATCAATTTGAACTGATTCCATGAAGAAACAATAAGCCTGCAGTATCTGGAAAGGTAGCATCAACTTAATTAATCATTACTATAATTATCAAGAGTTCAACCACTATTCTACACCTAGTGCAGATAAGTAGGCGCGCTTATTATTATCGACCTTTCCGAGCAGCACGTGTAATTTCACACAGTTTACATCATTCGACTTGTCGATAAATTAGCCCCGAGGAACGATTGCTGCTTTCAAAGAGGACGCCGGAATCCTGGAATTCTCTTTTTCCCTTTTCTCATGGGAAAACCCTCCAAGCGAGATCGGGTTAGGATGTTATATCTACGATTTACTGGATTAGCGACCTTTAGGCAACTGACATTATGTAAACTCAAATCCCAGCTTAATGTGACTAATGGGCTACTGAGGAATTATGATTCAATCTGCCTCTAAGACTTTGTTGGAATGAAACAGTGTTGGGTAAAACCTTTTTTTGGAGAGATTTATATATTGTACCTCAGCAATTCTTATAATGAACAATATGTTTGTATACCAAAAATCTCTCGTTAATTTGAAGATCATGAAATTGTGATCCATTGTAGATTTGATTGAAAATGACCAGTCAGATGTTTCCTTGGAAGAAATTTTTCGCTCCTCTGCAATTTTCATTGCTGCAACATTGCGAGAGAAGGAAGGAGCCGGTAAAAGATTTGTCGGACGCCAAAGAACTTAGACTTGTATAATTTTCTCATTTCTCCCCTCGTTTCTCGCAGTCGTTGTTCGGTCGGTCGAGCAGGAGCCAGTACGATTAGAGGCTTCCTTAGATTCTTTGAGTAGACTGTAGAGACTTAGAGAGAAACGCGCCTTCTTCTACGTCGACCACGTATGTCCTATACCACCTGCATCGCAGTGCCGGAAGCCGGCAGGTGGGATGCAAATTATTCAATTAACGTCTGAAGACGAAGTAGGCAACTGGAAAAGAAGGAGCTGGTCCATGCTATGGCTGCTGGTGAACCGTTCGAGTTCGCGCTCGTGAGAGATAAGATTCCCTTCGGAACGTCCGCGTCCGCCAAGATTGCGTTGACACCTTGATTGACAGTACGGAGTATACCTATCTCGTCGAGGCCAGTACGAGGAAGTGGCCAACGGGTCGTTTATCGCGCCTTCCATCCACCTACGGACCCCGGCGAGTCGTTTCTACCTGTACGAGATTTCGCGCGGGGCACACTAACGAGCAATGCCCTTTTTTACCCATCGGGGGAAAAAGTCAGCAAGCCAACTGCTCTACTCTGTAGTACGTATGCTTGTATATGTTTATATGTGGCAGAACCGCGGAACCGTCGCGTCGACCAATCCGAGTAATTGGATGGTAAAAGGGGTCAACCAGGACACGTTAGGCTAGAAAAAGGAGAGCGGCAATATCGCACCGAGCAAAGTGCATTTCGCTGTATAACTGAAGTTCTCTATTGATAGAGAAGGGGGGGGGGTGTTCAAAAATAATAGTTTTTCCCCAAATGAGCTTGAAGTGAAAAAGTAATTGTTTCTTATATATATTTTCATCCGCTGAGTGGAAATAACAGTTATGGGTCATTGCCAAAAAAGTGGAGAGAATTGGCTAATTTTTATTTTTTATTATTTATTTAGGTTTTAAGAAGTTTGCAAATCATCGAAAAACATTAAATATAAACACTGGATTGCAGAGCGTGCAGGGTCGGACTTTCTAAATCTAATCCAATAAAAAAATAGCTATAGGAGCTTACAAGCCGAACTCCAGCCGAATGACCTAACGTTCAATTAAGATAGATAAGAAACAAAATTTTAAAAAAATAAATCAAAATATTTTGAAATGAGACAAAAATTATTTTTGAACTCCTTTTAAATGTTTTAAGCTCCAGTTAAATCTTCAATGTGCTTGTGAATCAATTTTTAATTCATATATTTCAATGAGTGTTGTCTTATTCAAGCAGTCTGTTGGAATTGATATAGTATCATACTGATATTGAAATTAATAATTTAGTATCATCAACTTTTTTTATTTGTGATAGTTTGTGTTTATAATTCTTCTTTATTTTCTGTTGCAGGTGAGTTAATCTGGCCATATTAACACAATAAAAACACTCACGTGGCACAATCGTAAGTAAAGTGCAAATATAGATACATTTACATATTTCTTGGTGTAGGGGAGAGAAGGGTGCGTTGGCACACCTAAAAAAACAAGTGAATTTCAAAGAAAAAAAAACGTAAATAATGGAAAGATGTGATTTAGGTAGCTTGATATCTTGGCTATAGTAAATGAAAGAATATTTTTTAATAAAAATGTAAAAAATAGGTTAATGTTAGTTTTTCTGGAGTACTACACCTGCGTTAAGTTATCCACCACTTCGGGTGATTTAGCGCACCATTATTATTGTTTGATATTACAATACATTAATACTTAATTGAATTGCATAACTTACATTTAAATTACATACCTCACTTGTAATAAGTTATTTTAATTTCAAGTTAATTTAGAGGTAACACATGGCGGCAGTACACAACTGAAACCAGCACATAAGCGGACATGCGATTTGCACTGTTTTTCCACTGTTTTATATAAAATTCCATGCGATTTAACGTCCGCGCTAAATCAGCCGCCCTCGGATTGTTTATCAATTAAATACTTTTCGCATAATAGGCGAAAATCTCTTTCCTAACCATGTGCTTAAAAATCACATATTACAAAAGTGTTGGATTAGTCAGATTAATGTAAAATGTGAGCCAGTTATCGATTGAATTTAGTTGCTCTGACATTATTCAAAATAAGTTCCAGAAAAAGTCTTATAAATAAAATTATAATAAAAACGTTTTGAAAAATCGATTGATTGGGGGTCCAACGAGCCGAGAGAGATAACGTTTTTGCTGCAACGGTATTCAATTGATACCTGCATCATTATAAAGAAACAAATGACTATTACATTCTTGGATCACTTTGTTGCAGATTGAACTGATACCATCAGATTTAGTGTAAAAATTATCTTATTTTAAAAGTTTCACTCACTTTACCCTATTGAAATAATATCAGTGTCAGATCGATATTGAAACCTCTAGATATTATCAATTTAAAAAAAAGTTACCCCATCTAATAAAAACCACCTATTCATTTGCAATCTATGAAATATGCACAAAAATTTCAATGCAAACATTTGAACAAGGTGGATTTCTCTAACTTGAGACATTAAAATATTTGATCCCTCTTCTCCTTTGACCGACTAAACAATAACACAACGAAAGACACTGTAGTCTCGCGAGCATCCTGGGGAACAATATTCGACAGGTGGAATAAACTATCGTCTCCCGCGTCTACGTCGGAAGCTAAGATTAAGATAAATGGATCATTCTCATACCGTCTCAGAATCAGAAAAATATCTATAAGTCACCAAGTTTCCTGGTAATAAATACTACACACATTTCGAAGCGCATCTATTTCCGTGACGTACGAGACTCGTATCTTGGTCAGAGATGCATTCGACTCGGTATAACAATTATTGTCAGCGTACCGTTATTGTCATCTCTTGGAACCGCGATATTGCCATGCTGTTCGGGTAAATCATTCTCACTGCACTAATGAGCGATCCATTTACGCCAGGGCGCGCTGAAAAAGACGGGTGAAATGCATAGCACTATAATTCCCTTCCTCTCGTATCGTATCTCTCTCGAAAAATTATAATCACTCAACGACGCGTGAGACACTCTTGTGACCGTTACTATCGAAACACGGGGGTAATAATAATAAATTCAATGCGTCTGCGAGTGATTACAATATGGCAAACTAACGGTCGCCGGAATGCTTTGAGTGACACTGAGGGATTATAATTTCCAGCAATGAGGAGCGTACATTTTTCTCATCAAGGCTTACCTTTTATCAGACACCCGGAAATGGAATTTAAAAAAGTATTAATCGGCACTTTTAGTCCCGCTGGAGACGTCATTAAAGACGCTGGGATTACCGAACTTGCCCATCACTGAGATTAATCGTAAAAACAAACTTTTAGTTGCTAATCGTCTGATACAAAGATCGCAGTCCGTTCCCTTTTCTACCTAATCCCCTTTTTTCTCCTTTGCCTCTTTTTCTCCCTTAAATTTGAAAAATCCCCTTCAATACCTAAAATCGAGAATTTTGATCCAATTTTCCCATTTTTACAAAGTTTCGATTCATTTTTCAAGAATCATAAACATAAATTCAAGATATTAGAAAACAAGACGCTTTGAAAGAGATTCTTTTCGATTATACTAATTTCAAATATTTCCTAGACGATTTATTTGCTAATTTTGTTCGAAACGAGGCCTAAAATGTTCTAAATTTGAGACTACACACTTTTTGAATGCCGCCTCCATCACTTATAAGAAGAAGCCAAAAAAATCGTAGCCTTCACAGGACAAGATGCTCTAAAAACAAGGGAAATAAGGAGATATTTCACGGAAATAGGGGAATAAATTCTTCTAAGTTATAATATTTCAAGTAAAAATAGTAAGTTTTCAACAAAATAGATGAATTGTTAATCAGATAGTTGCATTCTCTACCAAATATTTGAATTTTCAACTAAAAACTATCAATTTTCAACCAAAAATGGAGTAGTCAAAATTTTAGTTAAACAGATCAATTTTAGACAAAAAGAAAGCCTTTTTCAATAAAAAGTTGACTTTTTAGCCAAAGAGATGAATCTTCAACTAAAAAAATTAATTTTTAACAAAGTTGTTCAGCTTTCAACCAAGTAGTTCAATTTTCAACAAAATAGTTGAATTTACAACCAGTAGGTGAATTCTCAACCAAACAGTTGCGATTTCAAGCCACAAAGGCGATTTTTCTACAAAACAGTTGAATTTTTAACACGAAAATACAAATTTTTAACCAAATAGTAGAATTGTCTACCAAAATAGTTGAATTTTCAACCCATAAGGACAAATTTTCATCTAAAAAGGATGACTTTTTGAAAAAATTGTTGAATTTTCTACAATATAATTAAATTTTCAACCAAGCGAGATTTTTTTAGTCAAGATAGGAAAAAATCCACCAAATTGTTGAATTTTCAATCAAGTAAATGAATTTTCAACCAAAAACGACAAATTCTGAATGAAAAATGTAATATTTCACATTTCCACCAAAACAAAGATTTTAATTTTCAACATAACAGTGGAATTTTAAACTAAATAGATGAATTTTCAACCAAGTAATTGAATTTACAATAAAAAAATGAATTCTCAATGAAAAATGTAATAATTGATATTTCAACCAAATAAGATTTTTATTTTTAAAAAAATAGTTGAATTCAACCAAAAAAGACGAATTTTTTACAGAACATTTGAATTTTCAATAAAAGAGTTAATTATTATATGGCTTGGTTTTACATGTTAACAAACTGCATATTTGAGAAGATTGTTATCTTCATAATATTGTTACTTTCGTAAATAATGATTAAAAAAAAAATTTCACACTCTAATCTTTTTTTTAGCTAAGATTTATAAGTGTTTTGAACATCCGAGAGCTTTCAATTTAAACTGATAAAAATACATTAGAAAAAAGTTCAAAGCCCAAGGAAATAAAAACGGAAAACGTGGGTTTTTCAAATAGTCATTTTTGTGTTTTTCAATTGATTTCTTTCTGGCTCACATGCTTGGAAAAATACATTCAAACAAATTCAAACATGAGCATTTTTCAATCCTGTTGTTTATCAGTAAAAAGAACTGGAGTGTTCAACCGATTCTTCAAAGCTAGCTAAAATAAGAATAATAAGAAAACTCAGCAGTGTCTTTAAATAAATATTTAGTACAATCGTTAATACTGAAAGGGAAATTCCAATCCGTCGGCTCAACAGACGATTTTTATTTTCGTTTTAGTGAAAAATTTGTTTAAAATTAGTGTAACAGAAAGCAATCAGTAAAAAATCCTCTAACTTTCCGTGAATGCCATACAAAGTTTTATAAAAAAAATCATGTACTGGTTTTATATGAAGTTAAGTTATTATCAGCATAAAGTCGGTTTCTTAGAAATTTTTTCAAATTGGGAATATAGATTCATTAAAGTGCTATCTAATGGTCTGTGCAATTAGAAAGAGGTTTACTATTCCAAAGTTGAGATAATTGAAAATGAAATTTGCACCTTATGCATGTAAGCCGTATCGCAGTGTATAGAAAATCCCACATAGTTTACCTTGCTGCTAATCCTCCCTTACGAATTTTTCTAAAAACTGAGAAAACATAGAAGGACACAACACAAAGGTTCTGTGAAAATTGCAGAATCTTTTGCCATTTCGTTTATGAAGAAGAGCCCTGAAAGTATGAAAGAACAGAAAAGTCCGATAGGTTAGACACTTTCACTCGCTTTCAGTTGATCGACGTGAAGTTGGTGCGTCTTCAATTGGCTTGTGTTTGTTCTTCATATGTATAGCTGTTTGTATGAATTCATGCTGATAATACCTTGAAAGAAAACTTTATGAGTTACATTTTCAATGTAGATTAATTTAGAGAAAGAAGAGATTTTTAAATTATTCAGAGCCTTAAATCAAATAAAACGGTATCTTTGAATTATTGAATGGTATCTTTGAATTATTGAAGTTGCTCTTCATTCATAGACTAGAGTAGTGCACCGCCTTCGTTCATGCGAGCAAATTCATTGAGGCTTGAGGCTTCTTTACGCATAGCAGACTGTTGCTTTAATGGTCCCGCGAGCGGAATCCGAAAGCCTTTTTCTTCGTGGAATCCGCGTGAACCTTGAATCCGTATTACTCTAGGAGTACTGTTTGCAAAAAAGTAGGGTGACCACCCCGAAAAATATTTATTTGCATATTCGCGTTTTAATTTTTTTTTTAAATGTAATAATCCTCTTGGGATTTCGGATTTTTCGAAATTTTGAATGTAGCATTGGCTAGGAAACCGATTTAGGGAGAGAAATTTCTCACATCGTTTTTTTTTCATTCTGTCAATTGTTTACCTAAAAAATTAGCAATTATGTTGAAAAACGAGGAAAATGAAAATTGTGCTTATTTTGGGTAAAATATTGATTCCACCGTGAAAAGTTTCAAACAAATGTTGGACTGATTTACGAGGTTCGTTTGATCAGTTTCGTAAAAAGCAAGAATTTTTTGTTGTTGAAAAGTTTGCCTTTATTTTTCACCATAGTCTCCTTTGAGGGTTACACACGTAGTCCAGCGAGATTCCAGTTTTTTCATCCCTTCAGAAAAGTAAGATTTCTTGAGGTCTGCAAAATACGCATTTACGATATGGATTACTTCTTCATTGGACGAGAATCTCTTCCCACCACGCCAGGTCTTCAAGGGAACAGATACAAGTCGCACGGAACCAAGTTTGGAGAATAGGGTGGATGAGGAATTAATTCGAAGCCCAGTTCGTGTATTTTTGCCACTGCGGTTGCGGAGGTATGAGCCGGTGCGTTGTCGTGATGAAACAGCACTCTTTTGTGCGCGAATCGTGGTCATTTTTTGTTGTAGCTCAGATTTCAAACTGTCCAAGAATGATGCATAGTATGTTCCTGATATAGTTTTACCCTTCTTCAAGTAATCAATGAGGATAATTCCTTGAAAATCCCAAAATACTGTGGCCATCACCTTCCTAGCTGAGAAAACAGTCATTGCCTACTTTGGGGCACTTTCACCAGGCGAGTACCCACTGCTTTGACTGCAGCTTTTTCCCGGGTGTATAGTGGTGGATCCAGGTTTCGTCCATAGTCACGAATCAACGCGAACTGTCCTGCGGATTCCGATTAAACTTCGCCAAACACTGCGC
>JAUMHM010000031.1:45798509-45808533 GCA_032362435.1 Melikaiella ostensackeni | reverse complement strand
ATAACTAACTTCTGATTTCGATGACAAGAAATAATTTTTATTGTAAACAACAATTGTTTAAACAAATTCTTATCATGTTATGTATTTATAAATGAAATTCCACTTGTTTCACGGACTTAACGGCCAGTTATTTAGCAATGGCTTCCTACTATGAGCTGCTAACATTTGATAGTTGGTCAAACAAACTTAATAAATTAACAAATGCATTATTTGGCTATTTTTCAGCATTTAAACTTTGTTCTTTTAGCATGATCAACTGTTAATAACAAATTTTCATACTTTTTTCAGATACTTCGATAACGATCTATTATTTTTATTGTTATTAATAATTTATTATCGTAGCCGTACACGTTATATAATATACGATTTTGACGATGACAAAAATTTTTAAAAACTTTTACATACTTTTGAAACTTTTAGCATCTGGTAAACCTATCGATACGAACAAGTTGCACAAACATTGTCTAGAAACAGCAGATTTGTATTTATAAAAATACAGTTGGTACTTCATGCCTGCATCAATGCATAATGTTTTAATTAATGGTCCCAACATAATCGACTCAACATAATCGTCTAATACTTGACATAATCGTTCGACATAATCGACATAATCGTCGCAACATAATCGGCTTGTTGTCCCAATCGATCATCAGAAGAGGCACAAGAAGCTAAGAATAGAGACTAAAACAATATTTAAAATCGGATTTGAAATTGAATAAAAGCATTTAATTATGGTTCTATTAATTTGAAATTATTTGAAAATTCAAAATAGTTTATAAAATTTCAATCGGAAGTTTACATTTGCTCCATTTTTAAAAGCATTAATTAATCTATAATTACAGTTGATCAACTTGAAACGTTTTTTATTTAAAATTGGCAATTTTGAACTTTTTCAATTTTTAATTGTTTAAGTCCTCGAAATTGCATTTTAAAATTCTTTTAATTGAAAATATGCGGTAAAAAAATCTAAAATGTCAAAATTTTTAAAGTAAAAGATTTTAGATTGGATTATATCATGTGATATGAAATTTGTGATATATCACGTTGGATTTTTCTTCTAAAAATTTGTGAAATTTCCACTCGAAGAACAAATTCACTCTCATTTCCCGGTTTTTCCGGGTCTGAAAAAATTCCCGGTCATTTCCCGGTTTCCCGGTCCAGCGGCCGCTCGGAAAAATCGATGCAGATTTTCAATTCTAGGTGGGAACTATAGCATAACACTGTCCTACAAAAGCTACCCATTAATTTGTCTTCGGAATTTTTCTGGTCATTTTAAATAGATTTTTAACGCTGATTCCGAATGTTACAATAAAACTGCTCTATCACGTCAAGTTTTTGAGAAAAACAGGGTTAAAGGGTAGTAAAAATGCGTTTTTTGCCATATTTAGGTGTCTGTAAAAAATTAACTAGAAGTGATAAAATCTTCTACTTGGACTTAAATTGAAGCTTTAACATTTGACTACAACCTCATATAATGATAAATAGGAGACTGCGATTAAGAGCCGTTGGAAATTCTTTTTTTCAGTCACGCGCCGTAGGCCGAGCATTACCCAAGCAGAAGGTTCTATCACTTCTCTATAATTTTTTACAGACACTTAAATATGGCAAAAAAAGCGTGTTTTCGACCCTTTAAACCCGTTTTTCTCAAAAAATTGACGTGATTCATCCTTTTTGTTGCCAGATTCGGAACCAGCGTCAAAAAATCTGCCAGAAATGACCAGAAACATTGCGGGAACAAAATCGTGTAGAACAGTGTAATTAATGAAGGGGATTGTGGAACGTCAAGTCTCAACATAATCGACTTGTCCTAATCGCTTAATCATCAGAAGAGGCAAAAGAAGCTAAGAATAAGGATTTAAAAGATGCAGGAAGAACAATACCAGAAAAACAAGTCGTATTGACACAAATACTGACTTACTGCATTACCTCTTATCCTGCGCTGATCTTTACATAACGAGTTTGAGAACTGATTTCGTAAAGCCAGAAAGACTGCTTCCAGAAGCTAGAGCAATGCTTCCAAAAACTATCTAGTGCGTGCAATGTGTCTGCCCAGTAGTATTAACTCCTATCATTTTATCAAAGAAGGTTATCTTCAAAATAAATCGAACTATTCCTTAAACTAAAAAAGAAAGTCGAGTAGCAATTAACTTTCTTTAACAAATCGTCAATCGTTATTAGCTGATACCAAGGAATTATTGCTAATTTATTTCAAATACACAGAAAAAACTAGAGTGTTAAAAAGAAACAATTTTCGAGTTCCAAAGGAGATGCAACAAAACAGAATTACTGAGGTATGAAATTCACTCATTTGCGAAAATTTCTCCAAAAGAATCAAATTATGTCGTCCAAAAGAACCACTTTTGTTGACAGATTGGCATGAAAAGAAACAAGTTTCAGAAAAGTAATTTTCCACTTGACAGTTATTATAATTTAATAAAAAACTTTCGAAGCCATAATGTATTTTTAATCGATACAATAACGAAGATATTGAATGAGTAAACTCAAGTTGTAAAGATTTTATGTGATTTGAAATGGTACATAGACTTTTTTTTTAAACATCTTTTTCAGGTTGAATGATGTGTTTGTAAACATAAAAGCACATTCACGAGCGTGAATTTTTGGCTTGGAGACACTCGTTCTAAACCTAATTCAACTGTCAAAGTATACGGCTTCAACTTGGCGCTTAATCAGAAGGTGCAAAAATGGCGATTAAGATGGTGGTGGAGCAGTCCTGTATAATACAGTACCTTAATTCGACCCTATCTACGATTTTCGAGACTGTGCGAAAATCCAGAAATCGGCTTTGCGTCGCGTGGGGCATGAAATGCAAAAGTGAATCTCACTTTAAACTCCATGAACAACAATTACGAACACATAAGATAAGAACTCGCATTCGTCAAAGTGAAAAAGTCGGTAATTGATTTTAAAAACGTCCGTAACAGAGGGAGCTGCAGTAGTAGAAGTTGTAAAAGATACACAAAATAGCTATACTAATTTCGAGGTCATGGTTGTATATTTTGACGGGAAAATTATATTATTTCGCGAAAATGATCAGGTCTTGTCTAAAAATAACTGTTTTGCTAATTTGAAGGTTATATTTACAAGTTTTTGCGGAAAAATTATATTATTTCGCGAAATTATTCAGGTCTTGTCTAAAAATGTTTGCTAATGCAAAAAATTTGTTTGCTAAATGCTTTGCTAATTTCGAGGTTATGATTGCATATTTTTGCGGAAAAATTACATTATTTCGCGAAAATATTATTATCTCGACGGAAAAAGATGGTGTCTAAGTTAAATGGATTGATGATTTCGAGGTTATATTTTCAATATTTATTCTTTTCTCTTCCTTGAATTGCTGAAAAAATATAAAACTGTAAATGAGATATTTTTTTAATAATTGGAAGAAGAAGGTAAGTAAAATACGATGTGAGTGTTTAGAGGAACTTACTAATATTTCTCTAAAAGAATCTATTTCCTGCAGAAAACACCCAACATAACCTCAAAATAATCGAATTTGTGAGTTTTCAACGGGACTTAGTAATATTTCTATAAAAGAATCCACTTCCTGCAGAAAACATCCAACATAACCTCAAAATAATGGAACTTGTGAGGTTTTAAAAGGACTTAGTGATTTTTTTATAAAAGAATCCACTTTCCCCAGAAAGCAGCCAACATAACCTCAAAATCATAGAACTTGTGAGGTTTTAAAGGGACTTTGGTTGTCGTCCCTTTATCTCGTTTTCCTGCTAGTTCTGCCATCCGCGTTTTGTCTCTAGGCATTTCAGCCAATGACATCCTTTTGGTCATCTCCAGACACTCTGTCATTGGCTGAAACGCCTAGTGACAAAACGTCGAACGCAGAAGTAGGCAGATAAACGCCGACATGGGATGACACTTTTAGTGATTTTTCCATAAAATACTCCATTTCCTCCAGCAAACACCTAACATAACCTCGAAATAATGGAACTTGTGATTTCTCAAAGGGACTTAGTGATTTTGCTATAAAGAAATCCATTCCCCCCAGGAAACATCGAACATGACTTCAAAATAATGGAACTTGTAAGGTTTTAAAAGAATTTAGTGATTTTTCTATAAAGTAATCCATTTCCTGCCAAAAACACCCAACATAACTTCAAAATAATGGAACTTGTGAGTTTCTAAAGAGAATTAGTGATTTCTTGATAAAATAATCTATTTCCCCCAGAAAATACCGAACATAACCTCAAAATGATGGAATTTGTCATTCTCGACTGTTTCCAAAAGGACCACTTCTGATTAACACCTGATTTTGACAGATTCCAAAGGAACCAGTTTTGTAGTAGAGCCGCAACATCATAGAACCCCTTGTTTTTTCTGTGTATATTCCAGAAGAAAAACGCAATCTTTAGTTTACAGATACATTAGCCGAGAAAAATTTATTTTTAACATTGTTAATAACAATAAAAATAGTGGATCGTTATCGGAGTATCTAAGAAAAGTTTAAAAATTTGTTATCAATAGTTGATTACGCTAAACGAACAAAGTTCAAATGCTGAAAAATAGCCAAATAATTAATTTATTAATAAATTTTGTTTAAACAATTGTCAAATGCTAGAAATTGATAGCAAGAAGTCATTGCTAAATAAGTGGCTGTTAAGTCCGTGTTGTTTACAATAAAAATATTATTATTCATTTTTATTGGATGACCAAATATGATACTTAGGTTTCATTTCCAGATAACATATGATTGATTTTGTAGAAAAAAATTTATTTATTCCATCATCAATACCAGATATGGATTATTGTTTATAAACCTTGCTTAGAAAATAAGAAATCATTTATGAACTTTCATTAATTCAACGAAAAAACTCTTTCCGTCTATAATTTGGTCAAATTTAGTGCGAATCAAGTGACGAATCGCTGCCAATCCCCACGAAACCATTTTCATTCACTTATTTGTTTATAATATATTCAATAAAATTTTAAGCATTTACGTTGATATTGGATATCTTTTTTGGATAATTGCTTCATATTTTCTAGGTATTTTTGAATGAATCCAAGTAATTGTTAAAAAGCAGTACACTTGAAAAGTCAAAAAAATTTTTTTCATTTTTGTTATTGAATAAATTTTTTTTTTTAATTTCAAAAATCCGCCATGATAGTTTGTTGAGCAATTTGATCAGTTTTAGTTAAAAAAAAAACGTTTAATTCGGATAATAATTGTCTTCTAAAAATCAATTTGTCCACGGACGCTTTTTTTGCCCCACTGTGCGCGGTAGCCCTGGTGGATTTTCCCCTATAGATTGTCGACATGGGCCCCTGATGAGGGCCAACATTCCGAAGAGGTTAAACAGGGCTTTTGCCACACGGAAAAAGTCAATATTTTCACGAATTGACTTTAGTGAAATAAACTTTTAATTTTTTTACTATTTCATTAGTGAAATAATAAAATATTGGCTGTATCTAGTCGTCCCGAAAAATTGGTGGAGCTGGAAGAGGGGATTTCGGGACGACTAGCCAAACTTATGAAAAATATTTGACTACTCGTCCCGAATGCCGAGACGATGAGGCACTTCGTAAAATATTACTATTCCATTAGTCAAACACTCAATTACAAATTCACACTGAAAAAAGTGGTTGGTTGGTACGACTAAAAAAGTAGTAGGGCCAACTGCTTTAGTTTGTAAATATGCCGCTGCCAATTCAGTGGTTGTGGTTACTACTTTTATTTCTAAGAATGGTAGTAGTTGTCCTTATTACTTTACATGTTGTAACAACTTGCGATGGTAGATACCATTTTCAGGTAGTTGTTACTTACTACTTCAAGTAGTAAGTCTCACTAATAAATTAGTAAGACTTACAATTAAATTAGTAGTTCCAATTACTTAAAGTAATAATCCTAACTATTGAAATTAGTATAATTTCTACTCCTGAAAGGAAAAATACACCAATCATCAAGAATCAATTTCCCTTCAAGGGAAGTATAAAAACTTGGAGAATTCCTATTAAATCAATAAACTTAAACGTAGGTAAAAAAATAGTTAAATGCGCAACATTTTACCTGAGTAACTTAATCTCGTTCTATCAATGCAGTATGTAAATTCACATGGAGATCCACGAGAAATCATTGTTGCAAAACTATTCGAGAATTCACAGTGAATTTATACTCGGATTCCACGTGGATTTAATGTGATTCTCCCTCATTATTTTTACCTGAATAACTCATCGGTATAACTATTCTACTAACCTTGGAGTTTTTCGAAGTAATCTTCTGATCTCCAAGTTTCCAGCAAATTTTGAACTTGCAGTATGTTTTAATAATTAATCCATTTCATCTATATGATCGACTTTCCCAAAACCTCAGAAATACCAAACATGGCGACGATCGTGAACTTGACACGATATTTCGGCGCGAATGTTGGTAGCACTACTCAGGCTTCAGTTCTGTCAATGTCGCCAAGGAACAAAACTTGTAACCTTTACTATTTTTATTTGTTTGACAATATGTTGGTGTACTTGTAAAAGTGACTACTTTTATTTGTTGGACTTACAATTACTATCGTTCTAATATGAACTACGTAGAAGTACATACTGACGGCGATTTGTTGCCGTAGGAAACTGGTTAGTTAGTTTTACCACCGAAGCAGTTGTTGCAGCTAATACCATCTCTACTAATAAAAAGCTTGTTGCCCAACCAATCATTTGTTTCAGTGCAATTAGTAAATTTTTCATAAATTCAAGTTTAAAGAGAAATTATCATATATTAGCAGTGTAAGGAAGTGAGAGAAGAACATAATCAATTGTGTGGTACATAAGTATGGGGAATTCTCAATCGCTGGTGGGACAAAGGAGGATCGATGACTCGGAAGGGCCATTAATTCTTTTGTACATAGGCAAGAGTAGGTACCATTACATTATGAACGGTGTTTTTCAATCGACTCGGTGGTGGTAGTGTCGCTAAAACGGAGAAGCCAGGGTCTCGCTTGTCAGAGACTGACAACAGTTAACAGTATTCTACGCGAACGTCACGATTTCCCAGTATGTAAGGCATTATGCACATGCACTATGAATTTTATAGCATGCACCCACGATCGCTCCGATACCAACGAATACATTTTCCATTACATCGTCTTTTTTATCAACATCATTTATTCGGTACACTGATATTTATATTCGCTCTCTATCATTTCTCCAACATGTTGATGAGATTGAACAACATATAATGTACCTGAAGTTCTGAACGTTCAAATGAATGACATATATTTTTCCAATCTTGTGTTATCTAGAAATATTTTTTCCACTACAAATAAAAATGTGCATAATAAGTATCTTTTAAATTGTATTACATACTTTCAATGTAATGAATCACAACTTTTGCACTTTTTCTGCTTTAAAAAGCTATCAGTAAAAAATTTCAATCATTTGAATATTCAGAACTTCAAACACATAACGTATGAATATTTTTGTTTAAACGAAAGTTTTGAATTTTAATCCGAGACATTGCATAAATCCTGCATTCCTATCTTCAAACTCATGGGGAGTCGAGCAAATTTTTGGACAAGAAAAAACTTCCAGCGGGAGAGTTGTTCAGAAAGACATCAATATATTTTCTACGGAAAGAATTATTTAAAATAAATCATCATTAAAAAGTTACGAAGGTTTTATTTCGGCGCGCGGACCGTTTCTTCTCGCGCATGTATCAACTCCACGCGTTCTCGTGGAAATGCTACTTCGCTCGAGATGATGTATTATTTATTAGTCAGAATTTTATAAACCAAATTATTTATTGTAAATTATATTTCTTTTAATTCGTTTTTTACTGATAGGGCGCATAGGGTTAACAGAATAAGTAGAAGAAAGAAACTAAACGTAGTTATATATAGTGCGTTGTGTTTCTTATTTTGTTTTGTTTCATCTCGATGTTTGTAAACATACTGATGCATTTTAAGTTTTTATTTCTGTTTCTAAAATGCAATTTAAAAAAAGATCATTTGTGTTTTGTCGTTAAGTACTTCACATCGTTCCAGTAAATTATTAGTTATGACAAAAGAAAAATTGAAAAATGGATGTGATTTTATAAAAATTAAGTGTTCTTATAAGTATTTCGAATGGAAAATAATTTGCCGCCTACCAACAAGGGTAAGGAAGCAAACAAAGGACGAGAACTTGTGGGTGAAAATATTCGTTAAACACAGAGAAATGAGGTACCTTCATTGTTGGATTATTTTTATATTATATTAATTTCTTGTAAATTAATTGAAATATTTTTAAAATCGATGTTTTTTTTCATTAATTTTTTTGCATATTGTCTACTACTTCTATCAGACTTTCAACTAACTTGAATTTAGGAGCAGAAAATTTTGAAATCGTTTAGTATCTTCTGTTCTCTTTTTTGATTTGAAAATTCAAAATTTTGAAAGTTCAAACAAATTGTCCTATTGGTTCAAAAATTATGGCGAATTTTGTCTATTTACAGTTTTTGCTAGTTAACAATAATGAAAAATTAGAAATTAAAAAGAGATTTTTTGTATAATTTAGAATTTTTTGAAAATGTGACAAAAACATGTTTTTTTGCATTAAGTTAAGTGCACACTTTTTTGGAAAAAGTTGAATATGTTGAATCTGAAATTTCTTCAGCTTGAACTAAAGAAACTTCAGCTTTCCCCAATGAAATGTGGTAATTTCAATAATGTACAAAGTTAGCGGATTAGTTATTAGAGTGATTTTCATGTTTATATATAAAGAGAGCTTATATATAAGAGTGATAATAAGAGAGAGTTTATATATAAAGAAAAATACTTCAAGACGCTGAAAGAAATCTTTCGGAATGAATATTTCTTCTTTTATATGTACAAATTTGGATGTAAAGTGTATATGCATCAAATATAACATTATTTATTTGCAGAGAAATTGAAGATATAAATGCAGGATTTATGCAATGTCTCAGGTAAAAATTCAAAACTTTTGCTTAAACAAAAATGTTCATATGTTGTTGAATCTTCTACTCGTAGAACATCATAAAAAATGTTTCCTGAAAATTTCATAAAAAAGTTCCAAGAATTGGCCCAATTACAGCGAGTTGAAGACAAAAAAGACGAAAAAATTTTGTTTTCTAAAAAACGGTGTTTTTAGTTTATTTCGAAAACGGCAAAAGCTACGACTTTTTTGTTAAA
This sequence comes from Melikaiella ostensackeni, assembly GCA_032362435.1. Taxonomy (NCBI): domain Eukaryota; kingdom Metazoa; phylum Arthropoda; class Insecta; order Hymenoptera; family Cynipidae; genus Melikaiella; species Melikaiella ostensackeni. The sequence goes on along the minus strand of JAUMHM010000031.1, from coordinate 45,799,381 downwards.
AAAAGATGCGAAATTAAATTTCCAAAAAGAATATGCACTTTTGAAATTGAAACGCGAAACTTTTATGAAAAGTCTCCAAGGGCCAACTACGTTCAGTGCGAAAAATTTATAGGCGGTTATAGAATCCGGGCCTTCAATTGCACTATAAATCTTTTTCCCAGATATTGGTATATTTATTCTTTAAAAGTTATCTAATTTTCAGTGACTGTTTCAGACTTGTATCGATAGTTAGAAAAATGAAGCATTAGGATGGCTAAAAAAATCGACTTTCGATTTTTGGTGAACGATCCCCCCAACCTTTTGGTTTTCGAAAAAAGAAATTCCCTATTTTCTTTTTTTCAAATCGGTCAATATTAACACGGGCCCCCGGATTTTTGAAATTAAAATGGGAGTTTAAATGGAGGGATAGCGGTAAAAAGGAGGTAACCCTCAAAATTTTCGAATTTTATTTATTTTTTTTTTTGGAATATTCGATAAATTCCTCACATCGACTCGTTTGAAAAAGTTTGAAGTTCTTTTTAGTTGTTGTATTAAAAAATTTCGAAGTTGACCCGGAGCTATCCTATATATGCAAATTTCGAACCTTTTTTCGTTCTTCTGAAAACTTTTTCAAATGTGGGTTACCCCCTTTTGACCACTAGCCCTTCAAATGGGGAAAGTCAAGCTCAGAAACAAAATGGAAAAAACAATATTTTTCATCAACTTTTTATGAATTGAGTTGCAGTCACGTCGTAAGAAATAATTAGGGAATAACACTGGTAAAAAAATGACCTGTATTTGCGTTGAATGCGACATATACACTTGAACTCCAATATAAGGACAGTTTCGGGAGTTGCTTCGCACTGACCTTGCCCCTAAACCAGATCTCTCGA
>JAUMHM010000031.1:45748661-45790262 GCA_032362435.1 Melikaiella ostensackeni | reverse complement strand
TACGAGTCATTAATTCGCGAAAATGAAAAAGCCTCCACTGTCAAATTTTAAAAACAAAGATTTTCTTATTTCAGAATGAAATGTTGAAATTATTACTATAATTTCGCGAAATTTAAAGCTTTTATTTAAAATGTACATTTATAGCTTCAGTCATAATTAATTATTGACAAGTAAAAACGATTTGTTCGGATATAGTTTTTCTTTTTATATATGTGCATATATATATATATATAATATAAATATTCTAAATGACTGTAAAATTTTTTCAATCTTTTGAAATCTCTTGAAATCTGTTGAAATTTTTATGAAATCTTTAAAATGTTTTAGAATTTTTATTATTTTCAAATATTTTCAAAATTTTGAATCTATATAATATAAATTCACGTTCGCAGAATTTTTAAGTTTCCATTTAAAAAAACATTTTTATAGCTTGAATCATAATTCATTATTGACAAGTAAAAACAATTTATTTTCGGATTTATTAAATTATGAATTGAATAGGATTTTTTTCTATTAGATTGACGAATCCTCTCTTGTAAATTAGAGTTGCAATATACCATAATTATAATAAATAGACTAAATATTTTAGACAGCAAATCATAATTTTAAGAATTTTAAGTTCTAATATAGTGTTTTTTTTTATAAAAATAGAAATATTCTAAATGACTGAAATCTTTTAAATTTTTTTATATCTCTTGAAATCTGACGGAAAATGAAGCTTACGAGAAAGTTTAAGTGGTATAAAAGTAAGCAAATCGCTTTTAATAAGGCTGTGAAAGTGCTGAAAAATGGTTATGTTTTAGTTGTTGTTAAAACACAATTTTCGTTCGTTATTTCCCAATGAAGTTACTTTTGCAGTTTAGTTTGAATTTGCAAAATATTGCACGATTCAATAATTGTTTAAGTGTTCCAATTTGAATTCTCCTATTTAAGGACTGTTGTATACATATTATTTGATTCAATTCAATTTTTCATTGTAGAATTTGAGTTTTTCTGTATTCTATAATGCACAAAAATGTGACACCTTTCTCTACCTTTGGATTTTGTAAATTAAATTTCTAAATAAAAATGAAATAATTTATTAATTTTGTGTGATAAATAAGTTGAAAAACCATTGAGTTTTAATTAGTAGGTATCCAAATTTTCAAGAATTGGGCCGCAACCGACTTCGGCGAAATAAAATGGAATGACCCATATTTAGCATGTGACAAAATTAATTTCCCAATTGGTCTCAACATTACTTGCAAAATTAATTATAGCAATTGTAACCTTGGTATTCAACCCCGAATTCAGCAATAGAATTTTATCTAGTTTTTTGTGTGAATAGTAGTCACTTTTAGTCACTTTTTGTGTTGAAAACTAGTCACTTTTAGTCACTTTTCAACTTAAATTAGTCACTTTTTGCACTTTTTTCAAGTACATTAGTCTGTGGCAGCCCTGGGTAGAGATCACTGATCAATGCAGCACGGTAGGGTTGAACCACATTCAATTGAAAGGTGCTTACGTACGAGATTTTATAATTGATTATAATTCCCTGGCACCCCATAAAAGTTTTCAGAGGAAATTGAAAATCATCCCCTGAACCTGTTTTGAAAAAAGTCCATTTTTGTTTTTCAAAAATTATGAGATGTAGAATTTTCAAACAAATTTATGTAAAATATTGCTTTAAAATTGTTTCTCTTCAAAATTTCTTATTTAATTTTATAGTTTCGTACATTATAACGTATAGTAGAGACCATTATTTCCAAATTTTTTTTAAAAATCATACTGACGAAGATTTTAGTATAGTTAAAAATCGATTTACCATTGTTGATTCCAAATAACAGTTAATAATGATCACTATTTTTGCCTAATATTTTTTATAAAATGTCCCTTAACGCCCATATTAATTTATCATACTATAAAAGGAGAGGAAGTTTTGAAAGCTGAAGTCAAAATAAGAAAAAATCGTGAAAATAGTCCTTTTCCTCATAATTCAAAATATTTTTATCTGTTCTGTATACATTCCTAAAAGATTTTTGAAATTTTTTGTCTTATCATGCCGCATGTCCTGACACGCGACCATTAGCAACGTGTAAAAATCATATCCATCACAAATACATTCCTTGATCTCATAGATTTATATTTTCATACTCTCTTGGGTTACCCTTAATTAAAACAAAATATTTTAGGTGGTTTGGAAATTTTTTTGTTCACGAAAATTTCATTGTCTAAAATCGCCAACTTTTTGGCAATCATCCATACCTACTAATTTTTTATTTTATTCAAGTACTTAGTTGCCGAAACTGAATATCTCTGTTTAAATTAATTTTAAGCGATATACTGAAATAAAATTAAAAAATAGTAGGTAGTTTGACAAACTTAATTTTTAAAAGAAATTGTTAAATAATTTACCATCAACTTGTATGCAAATTCTACATACAACTATTTTTGACAAACAAAAATTATTTTTTTTTTCAAAAAGGGCTCAGCCAATGGTTTTGAATTTGCTCTGAATACTTTCATGGGGGGCCAGAGAACCATAATCAACCAGAAAATCCCATATGCAAGCACCTTTCAATTATATTTGGTTCAGCCCCACCGTGGTTAAGCATAGTGGTGCAAATCTGAATTTACTATTCAAAAAGGTCTACAGCTTTTCCATTTTTAACCGATTTGAAAGTTTTTTTTTGAAATTGAAGAGCACTGAATTTCAAACAAACGTACAAAGCGATATTTGTAACTTTTTTACTTTTAAGGTTATTTTTTGAAAAAAACAAAGTTACAAAAACCTTCAAGTACCTTCAAGTACAAGTACAAGTACAAGTACCTTCTTAAGAAAAACATTGATTTTCTCAGCTCTTAACCCTTGGATATATTTGCAATCAACTTGAATTACAGCCTGAGCTTATAAAGAAGGCAATTAATTTGTTTATTGCCCAATTTTATTGTTATAAACAAAGCTAATAAACAAATTAACCATTTCCATACTTATTTCATAAAAAAATTATTTTCCATGTAGTATGTATCAATGTAGCTTCTCAAACTGACTGATCTACAGAAAGTTGTTGACACCTTACATTTAGTGTTATAAATCATTTATGTCAATATTTTGTAACTTGATAGGCCTGATAAGCTAACTTCGATACATATTAGACATCAAGAATTTTTTCCCACAAAAATATTATGAAATTGGTTTATTTGTTTATTTAAATCAGTTATAATAAAACTAGATGTCAAATGTTAAGAATTTTCTGGAGTTTATCAAGTCTGAGAAGCTACTTCCATACATATTAGATGGCAAAGAATTGTTTTTTGTGAAAGAAGGATGAACATTGTTTATTCTTTATTTGTTTCTGAAATTTGTTTATATCAATTAAATTGTACATTAAACAAATCATTTGCCTTTTCGTGGATGCTCAGGTTGTAATTAAAGTTGATTTCAAATGTATCTAAGGGTTAAGAGCTGAGAAAGCAATATTTTGTTTGAAAATGCAAAATCACTCTGTAATTTTTTGCTTGAATAGGCTAAAATGTGAAAATAAATGAGTATATAAATAAAAATATCGCTCAATACGTTTTTTTCAAAACTTAATTGTCTTCAGTTCTAAAAAAACTTTCAAATCTCTGAATAATTGAAGGCGGTAGACCTTTTTGAATACTAAATTCCACATTTGCACCGCTCTCTACTTAAGTTTATGAACCTTAACATTTTTAAGCGATTGCACACAGGGGCTGGAATTTTATTCGTGGCACCTCTTTTGAAGTTTTAATAATATTTTAGTACCTTAGTGCGGATTTAAAAATTACAAACTGGAACGAATGGAATATTTAAAATTTTAAAACGAGCACTCTAAATCTAAATCCGCGCTAAGCTAAGCCGAAGCAAGCATTCTTAACTTTATAAGTTGGATATCAAATATATACCAAGGATTAAATTTTTATTGTTTAATTTATTAAGTACATATCTGGTACTGAGGAAGGCCCCTATGCGATCAGCGGAACTTCGCCGATTCAAATCTACAGAGTTGAAAAAGGAATTCTTTTAATAAGCGTGGCCACATCAATTCATAAGTACACATCCGCGTTTACGCATATTTATGCAAACCGCGGATAACCTTGCCGTCCTGTGAAGATACACCTTGCAAGTACTACGCAAAAATAATAGTTGTATTGCCGGTAAAACGACGATAAAGTACCTAGCGACATTGACTGGCAAATGTGAAGATTTAGTGGCTAATCCTTTTCCTTTTTTTCATTCTCTCATAACTTCTTAGCACAAAACTGGCAAATGGGCAGCGCCTCGTTAAACGTCAGCTGACGTAAGGAAGAATTTATGCTCACGATACTTACAAAGCCTAATGGAAATTCCATCATACTTTAATCTACATAGATTCAAACTTGCAAGTTTCCTTTCGATATTTCGTGGACCCTGAAATTGCTGTAGAAAAATGTGTGGTGATTAAAAATTATTAACGTATCCTCTTCTCTGTCACAGTTGTTATGCCCCATAGCTTGACCTCTATACAATTTTTTGAAAGTCACTCATACAGTCCTTCACTTTTTCCGTATCCCATACCATTTCACCGTCAGCATTCTTAATTCCGACTAAGTCAGTGCTAGTACTTTTTTTCCTAATCTCCTCAAGCCATTTCCAAAATAATTTATTATTTTCTTCAAAATCATTTTGCATTTTTTTATCTTCTTCCGCTTTGATTTTATCTTTGCTTTTCTGTTTTTGTCCTTATAATTATTTTCTAGTCCAGCCCTCTCCTCATTGGCAAGACCTTTAATATTCAGATTTCTTGAGCACGCTTGCTTTTTCTCGTTAGCAGCCACGCGGATTTCATCATTCTACTAAGCATCACCAGTTTTTCTTCCTACAGCCACAGTACCGCACTTATTCAGCTTTCCACGATATACTATTTGTACTTCTGGTTTCTGCAAATTCTCTATTTTAACGTGGTTCTGCTTTTACTTATTATTAATTCTTCTTCACTGTAAAAACAGGGAATTATTTCAGGGTTAATTTCAGGTATTAAAATAAGACTCAGAAAAAAACAGTCTCGAGAAGTACTAAAGAGAGACCACTGGTGGGATCGCGGAGTCATTTGTTTTACATTGAAAATAACAGATTGAAATTATCCCATTCAAAAACAGGAGACGCAAAAAATGATACCGTAAAAAAAGAGATCTGTAGTTTCTACAGTGTGCGCCTCCATTCTTGACCTAGGTTCATTTTTGGCTTTCACCTCTGCACTAAGTACACATGTGGATCATTTTATGTCTTAACCAAGTATTTGTAATAAACAAGCCTTTTTCTAAGCATAAGCTAATCAATTTCTCCTCGTAACCGTTCGTTTTTGAGTTTCCGAAATGACCAAGTACCCTGTCGGTACCTTCGTGTTGCACACCAACCTAGCCATTCGTATCTCCGAGTAGAATGGTTCTTTCCCCAGGATCACAAGTACTTGTAGCATCATTTAATGAATCCCAGAAGGTATCTTTTGCATCACTTGTGTTACCATAAACTGGATTGTAGCATGCTACAATTAATAGCCTTCTCATCCCCACTTTCATTTTAACCCATAATAATGTACGAGATACACATTCATACATTTGACATGCTGTTTTTTTCTCTCATTCGTAATCAGACCGACTCCGTGGGTACCATGTGCATCATTATTTACTCCTGACCAAATTTCTAGTTCATTTTCTATCTATATTCTTTCCTATATATTTTTTCTTTCTGATCTTACATCCCTTCTTCTTTGTTTCCGGTACATATGAAATATCTAGCTTCCTTAGGCGCATTGTATCTCGCAATTCCCTTTCCTCAAGATTTCACACCTCTAGCATTCAAAACACCCAGTCTCTGTTCATCGTCTGAAATTTTTCGAGCGCATGCCTTTCGTCAACAGAAGTGTCAATCCTATCCGAGGCTACATTATTATTCGTATTGTGCATTATTTAAAGTATACACACAACTACCAACTTGATGCGAGAATTGTCTTTCATAAGTATAAAATCATGTCCAAATTAAGTAGCTAAATCACCATAAGGTGGTGTGTGCATTCATAACGTCAGTGTCACTAAACTTCAGTCATTCAAAGGAAATTATGAAAAGAAAGCCAGAACCAAAGAAGTTATGATCGGTTTGTGTTGTATACTAAGGAGGGCACCAGTATTCTGCAGTTTGGTCTTTAAGATGGGAAAAAACCATCATTACTTCATAAATGTGATAACAATTCTCAACTCTGAATAAAACTTAACAAGCTTAGAAACTACCACAAATTCCCATTACCCTCCAAAAGTTTCCCAGATTTCCAAAAGTTTCAAACATTCCCAAACATTTCTATCAATTTTTAAAAATAACCATGAGTTTCTAAAAGTTTTAACTATTTCCATTTATTGAAAAATTTTCCACAAGTTTTGCTGTTTTCAAAAATCCCAACAAGTTTCCAAAAGTTTCAAACATTTGCCTCCATTTTCAAAAATTTCCTTAAGATTCCCAAACTTTGCAATTGAATTTCCCTTCAAACTGCTGGGCTTGCAGAAAAAGCACGTGTCTCTACTTGAGAAGGAATATGACACCCCTTTCACGAGCAGAATCTTTGTCAAATGATGGAAACTTTTAAAATATTGGACGTAAATCTAAAATTCTGTTTTCTTTTAAAAACTTAGCCTTTTGGGAAATTCATCTTTTATTGAAAATATAATAGTGTCAATAAAATACTCATCATTGATCTTGTTGTCATTTCAATTATTCTAAAATATTGGTGTTATACGAAGCTTGTCACAAATTACTGAACTTCACGGGTAGCATTTTAGAACCGGAACTTTCAATAAAGAGGCTCACTAAGCGTACAAGAGGTTCAAAAACGTTGAAAATATTGAATAATAAACGTGTTAGAATCAGCTGACCGAATTTTTAAGTGTATTTTATTCAGTAAAACTGCGCGAACTTACCCTGGCCACGGTTTCCCCTGGTAGTATAACGAGGCTGGAACCAAACGAGTTACGCTTACCCCGAAAGGGATTCGGCTTAATGGTATAATAAAATGATAATAAATATCAAAATTTGAACATTGAAACTATGTAGCAATGGTGGCTCGAAAGAAGCGTAAAATGATTTCCACATGAATAGAATATACAAATGAGAATGTAACGAGCTTCGATAATGTATGAACTAGAAACGGATTCAGGAAAGTAGCTCCATAATATTGGGTACAAGCGTACGATAAACATGATTTTTTCTTTGTGGCGATGCAAGATAGGATAGTTCCAGCAGCGTGCGAACAAGTTTTCATTAAGCGAATCGTGCGACCGGGGCACCGGTTACGCGGATACTTAAATAATAAACGCCTGATTTTATTCGCATACTTGCTGATATTCCGGTATTTCGAATGTGCGTAAGAAGCACCGCAAAAATTGCGTGAGAGGTTAACGACCTGGGCGGGATCATCGTCGAAAAGGCGACACTCGTTCTTTCCTTGCACCCGGGCATATACATATATATTTAAAAAGATTCCTGTATGTACACAAGTCCATGTATGTAATACCGGTCCAAAAAAAATCGATGACATCATATGCTATAAAAGAGGCATCCTGCAAAACCGTGCTTGGTCTGATTGAATTAGGCTTTCGTTTTGGAGAATCAATGGTTTGCAATTATTTTGATGGAGTAATGTCGAGGGAAGAAAATTGTATTCTGTGATTGGCCAATTTTCTTGATTGGTCAATTATACATCGATAATGTCCATAATTTAATTTTTTTCCTACAATCAGCTACCGAATTGTGAAATTATTCCATTCATTATTAATGCATGAAACACTTTCAATAATTGTTTTGTCCTCGATCTCTGGTAGGCGGATTTATATTAAATTCTCGTTTCTCATCGTTTTTAATAATAGAGTTGGGATTCAATCAACGAAGAAAATAAAGCAAGGTTGTGAGCTGATAAACAAAAAAGCTTTCGACAATTAATTTTCTTGCGTGTTGACATTGTAATGAAAGCAATCAATGAGGGGGGTTTCTTTCAGTCGTATATTAGAAAGTTTCCTTTCGTTTTGACGTGAAATGATATAAAGCGAGTTGGCGAGAAGGCGCTCGGCAATGATTTAGCAATTACAATCTGAATGAAACAATAAAATAAAAGGAATGATTTAATTTGCAAGCGGTAATGGTCTATCGGTCCTTTGCTTGAAAGATTCGCGGCCACCAGCATCGGGTAGTTTTACGATGCCTATTATATTACATGTTTATGGGAGATGCTCGGAAGTCGATGAAGGTTGAAGTGCGGGAAGGTCTCGAAGCCGCGGCACACACGGCACCCACGCTCGCTCAGGCTACGCCAATGAGAATCGAGTGGTCGAATAGAAGAAGTGGAGTCGCGAGAGGACCGGTTCTCCTTCGTGCAAGATCCCTTCTCTCGACCCATGGGGCCTGATGGGGCCCCATAGGCCCTCTACTCGTGCGCTGCATAACTGCCGTAACTCGGTCCTCTCGAGCAAACTAACCTTCCTGTTTCAAATAACCTTTACCTCTGAGAATTTAACTTCAAGGATTGGAAATTTTTAAATAAATGAGTTAAGAGGAATATTCCTGACAAGTGTTCTTGTAATTAGAATCTCAAGTTGAATTTCTATATGAAATTCTTTGACCTTGAAATGTTAGGAGCTGTGGCATAGTTGAAGGTCATGACCTTCAGAATGTAGTTCATAAACAGGAGATTATATAGGATTGATATTGCAATCTTAAGATTTTGTTTTTGATAATTTTTTTATAAGGATAAGTTTGTTATTTTTAATTTGTTTCTAGAATGATCGAATTTGAAAGAGATTTGTAGATTTCAACCAAAACTTGAATAGCTTAGCCAGACAGAGAATTCGATACGATCTGTTCTTGAATAAACCTTTTCCTGGAAGTAGGATCAATGTCACGCTTTGCTCGCTGCAAATAAGAACCCATTGTGGTTCTTTGCAAAGGTCAGAATGACGGCTTGCAAATATGCCATTTGAATTTTTTGGTTCTACATAAATCGACATTCTTGGCTCAGTGCTCGAGAAAACGGTTTAGAACGAATAGAAGTTAAGAATTTATTTTAGAGTAAAGTGCACTTACTTTGCGTCTCAAGTGGCTATTGTTTTGCAACGTAAATGTCTTTTCGCCTTTTTAACGCGATTAGGAGTAAAAACTACTTTTGTCGACGGGTATAAACTGTACATGTTTAAAGTCAATGCAAAAAAATAATTGCGCTTATAAATATGAAGACTTCAAAATTCACAAATTCAAACTAAAAGCTTCGAAAATTAAAAAATTTCTAGCTTTAAACTGTTGTAATGAAAATTAAAATATACCAATTATTAGTGTGCAGCATCACGAATCATGGAGAAAAATGCATATCCAGAATCTTTCTTTGAGTACTAGAAGTCTAGCAATTCATTTTGACGTTGGTTTTTTTTGGGGAGAGTACTATATATTTTATATTAGTTAGTTTTATATTTTTTACAGATTTTTATATACTGATCCATAAGAGATAATTTCATATTTCACAGACCACTCTTTTCAACAAAAAATTTGAAACCCTCTTTAAAAATGACCAAAGAATTTTTTCCGTTATTTGAGGCCTTTTTACGTAGACAAAAATTGTGAAGTGCCGAGGAAACAAAAGCAAAATCGTAGCAGGTTTTCCAAACAGACATTTTTGTATTTAAAAAAAGAAATAGCTTTTGTTCCTTAGTGGGATTTTACTGTATGTCCTAAGAATATTACTTATAAAATGTCGAGAAGATCTCATTACAAAAAGAAAAACAAAAAGAAATAATAAAGTTATAGAAAATCTACTGCCTGTAATAACTTCTTTATCGTACCCCATTTATGTAAAAAATTTTAAGCGTGAAAAAAGTACCGTCTGTACCCTATTTTTTATCGCATAGGTACTGTGAGACCTGACGTAAGTATCATTGAGTATTACGAGATCAATTTCCAATTGAAATCGTAAAATCTGTATTTTAATTACCAAGATATATATTGCAATAACCTATTGACAATAATTGCATAGTTTACAAGCCAAAGTAGTTGGATCAACTAAATATTTTTTCTAGTGTAAAAACCGCTATAGAAGTTTTTGTAAATATTTCCCTATAAAAGGATTCAAAACCTGAATGTAGTATAGGGAGAAAAAAGAGTTAGCTTATCTTACAGACTGGTATCTGCATGCGTTTTTCTGTAATGTTTACAGAAACTTCTGTGAGATTTACAGAAAATCATATATGATTTTCCGAAAATTCTTTTAAGATTTACGAAAAAACCTATGCTGTCCTTACTTATATCCATAAATTTGTAAGATACCTGAAAATTCTGTAACGTGAACAGATTTTTTACACGTGATGCACTCATCAAATTCTTTATAGCCAATTTTGACTTTCAAAAACTGTAAATAATGTCGATACAAACTGCATGTAACGCTCAATGCCCCCTTCTGTGTTATTCCATCTCATTCTATTTAATTACTTTTAAAAATCCGTTTGAGTATAATCTTTCCTTGGGATTTCTGACATCATCTGAATTGTGAGTTTGCATCCTTTTATTAGTGCTGTTGGCTTGAAGGCGGAAATCGCTTGAGCATGAACCTAATAAATCAGACATCAATCAATAGGTTCTACAAGAATTATAATTAAAGTAAACCACTATAATTACAAGATAGGAGTCAATCACGATAGTTTGTAATAACTGTAAGTGTCTGTTTCCGTGGGTAGTGAGAAACATGAGCACTTGGATATCGCTTGCATGAGTTTGAGTATATGGTAATGTGGGTGATATTCATCGAGCGATACGTCATTCTCGATGACTTCGTCGATAAGAAAGCGCATTCGGTCGATCCCATCTCGAGCACAATGCCACTTGCCAATTAATAAATTCGCTTCGGGTCTCTAGATACTAGTTGCTTTGTATAAATTTATTCCTCTCGACATATACGAGCCTATCTACCAATGACAGGGCAATAATAATATTATTTTTAAGAAGCGCGTCGATCTAAACGGTAGTTTTCGTTATAGATCTCTTCCTTAGCTTTCAATTATCTATTCTTAAACATTTTTAAATCTTTGATATGACATCCGGTGACAAATATTTTGATATCAATCTTTGATATGAATCATCCTTGTTTCAAAGAGAAGCATAAGTTTGAAAATTAAAAGACTGTGTTTGGGAAAGGAGGTGTGAAAGCATTAAATACTTTCTTTCATGAATCACGCACTTGATCCTTGAGTTTGAAGAGAAAGAATAAGAGAACCATTGCGAGCTTTTTATCATGAGGTGGCCTCGCGTGATCAATCATTGATGTCACTGAGAGACTCTCATTCTCATACGTTTAGCCATTTTTGCGCGGGATTGGAAGACGAATGTGGGTGAAACGAGGACGCTGTTTCGCCCTCTCGATAAATGTTACTTCTTTCCTCTTTAACCTTATCGATATGAGAACAGGAAGAAATTTGTAAATGCTCGAGACTAGACATTGCACCGGAAAATCTGCAACTATAGTATAATGAGGAGAAGCCTCGCTTGAGTGAACTGATTTTCCCACAAATTGCACTAATGTTAACTTTGCTTTGAGATCTTTTTTTTATTCTTTTAATGATATCCGTTTTTCGCATCTCTGAAAGATGAACAACAGACAAGATTTGATTTATCCAAGTTGAAATTTTTTTTGTATAAAATGTTATCTATATCAAATGTTTCCTGAGGGAATTGTTTCTGAAGAAAGAAAGCGAGTATGAAATTCAGATATGCTTTGCATATAACGCTCCAAAGAAGAGGAACGATTCTTTGAGAATGGAGTGGGAGATTACATCACGTAATTAATGCGCGTTGAGTTCGTTTAACCATGTACATGTAATTGCGCCGAACGAGCCTAAGCGTAGACGATGAAAAAGCTCGGAAGATCGACTCTTGATCTCGATCATTAATATCATGCCAACTTTGCCTACGGAGAATTCTAACCACAAAATGTCTTCCTAACAGAAGTACTTCAATCTTGAGAAGATTGTAACCACAATATTTTTTAAATCATAGGTCATGCAATTAACACTTCTTCCAAATAGGGAACGAGAACGGATGTTCTTCTAAATTCGGCGTGTCCAGATAACAAGGTTCCATCTCGGAGAGACCAAATGAAAAGCTGCTAATTCGCGTGGTGAACTCTTGAAGGTTCAATATCTCATATGAATTGTTTTGGGAACATCAGCACCCTCAACTCTGTAGCACCTTTTCGTTTAGCCTTATAAGCTATCACCTTTTCATCTGATCTCTCCGAGATGGAGCTTTGTCACTTGGGCACGTCGAATTAGAAGTTATGAATAAAATCATTCACATCAGTCAGAAATGGCTACATGAATTTTGCACACTGATTTTTAATTTATTTTGTCCCTCTAGGATTAAGATAAAAATATCTAATATAGTTTGAGGAATCGGTTTTGAATTTGAAAAAAGGAGGACAAAAATAAAACGTAATGCACGTTAAGGCGAAAAGGGCGGGCAACGGAAGCGTTGTTGGATCCGTGGGCCGTATGCAAATCGGGCTGCTGAACTTTTTCGCCCCGTCAGAATTATGATCTCGACTTCTCGCGTTGGCGACAGTACCGTAGCGTTTGTGCGTGGGCCCCATCCGTTGGCATAATATAATATGCTACGGTAGCTGCAGTCTTAAAAATTATGAAGCACAATGGCGACCCATTAAGCCATTAAGGAGTGACTTTAATAAATTGCCAAATGATGATAGATTTTCATGTAGGAAATGATTTATTCCTCTAGCTCTCTTGATTAGATGTCAGCTTTCTTTGAACCATCAATAATTTACTCATACTAAATCAGACATATTATTATTGATAATTTAGGAAATTAGGATTAGGATTAGAATTTTGCATTTTCCTTATCACTGGTGCACCTATTCTGATTTTTTGGTAGTATATCTTATAAGTATATAAATCATGCGTACCCACACAACGTTCTTTTCCAGAAAATAATTTGTTTCGCAAGTGTAGGGATTGGCCTCTATTTTCTTTTTAGTAGGGCGAAGGTCATGTAACTTGTAACCTCTCGAAACCATAACTTCGCACACAGTTTACCGGTTACGCGCGAAGCGTTAAGCCTGATTTACAACTCGTGCCATTAGCACTGACTCCGAAGAAGCCATACCAAAGAGCCACATCAGAGATTCACTTCGGACCCCAAAACCGCGCTTATACTGGCAATAACGGTTCGTTCCTTTAAGAGTTTAAGGCATGCATGCTCAAATGCAGACACGTAGGCGTAGGCGTTCGCGTAGCTATTGGAAAAATTTGCGCACTGCTACCTTGCGCAGTGGGCAAGTTTTTTTTTCCAATAGGCTTAGCTACACGGAGAAAATTAGTTGATTAAATTTTACACTACTGGAGTAATGTGATCCCAGGACATCAGGGCATTACGTTAAGTCTTCAAATGCTTTTTAATGGAAAATCTGCATACTATATTTTAGAATTCCGAAGAGATCACACGATAATCTCATTTACTCAATTTAAGCTTTCAGCAGAAGTATGGTAAAACTTTACTTACATAAGTGAAAATTTTAGACGAAGAATAAAATGGAAAAAAAAAAAATTAATTTCATTCCTATTAACTCCTTCACGTTATCGAAGCATCCTCCATATTGAAAAAGACGCTTAGAAAGAGCGGAATATAAACTCAACACTCTATCCCCTGCGCCACGGAGACTGATACTTATGATCGCATTTTGAACGACTTGAATGTAAACCAACCGTTGTCTTTTGTCACGCTCCTTTTGCATTCTCTACGGAGAAAAATGTATCCTCTAAATTTACTGGAGTTTCTATGTTAAGGATTTACGTACTTGTTACAGTAAAGAAGATAGCAATAAGGGAATTTTTAGATCAATCTTACTTCCCCATATGTACTGTTGACTATAAAATTTCTATGAGTCTATGAGCTGAGTATACAGCACCAAATGTGCAGAAAAGAGCGCACGCGTGACACTTTATTCTGGAGCAAAAAGAGAATTCTGACAAGTAATGTACTTACACCGTACGCTAGACGTAGGCTTGAACTGCTTAGGTGGGGATAAGCGTAGCTGAGCCTAACCTTGAAGCATGAGAGGAAGAGGGCAGGCGCTTGCTTCTCTTACTCCCTCTCATGCTCCATGGTTAGGCCTCAGCTACGCTTATCCCCACTTTAGCAGTTAAAGCCTGCGACTAGCGTATGGTGTAAGTACAAATCCTGACTCCTGACCACGGTTCGTCACATCCGCACTGTTATAATTTGTGAAGAAATGATGTAATGGTCTTCGTAAACAATGTTAGATAACGCGGAAAGTGACGTGAATTTTCATTTGATTATTATCTTTAGTCTTTGTGCGTGTCCGATTGTGAACGAAGAGTAGTCAAATTGAAATTCAAATCTATCGAGGGCGAAATGCGACCTCGTGGTCCGCGTATTCTTTATATTATTACTCTATCGTGTTTGATTGTCATTTCGTTTTTTAGTGATATATTTCCCTAGAATTTTATCTGGTACAGAGAAAGGTTGGACTTCTTTGTTGTAAAAAAGGAGCAAGAGTGGGACTTTCCGAATGGCATTTAACGTCATTCCGAATGACGTTAAATGTACTCTTAATAAAGGCTTCAAAATCGGGAGTTTTTGAACATTCTATCTTAAAACACACTCTAAATCCTGAAGTTTCATATTTTGTCATCTAAAGTGATCAAATCTTTGCAAGAAATTAACAATTACGTTAAGAATATTCAATGTAGTTGCCTATTTTTTGCAGCAATTTTATTAATCTAGATTATAAATGATACTTAAGGATTAAGAGGGGACAAATATTTACCTAATGTGTCTATAATAGTTACAAATATTTTACTGTAACCGTTGCAGACTTTTATATGTAATAGTTATAAATATTTACCTGTGATTCTTACAGGATTTTATTTGTAATCGTTACAAATATTTATATGTAATGATTACAGATGTTTTATGTTAGCGTTACAAATACAACCTGTTACATTTACAGACTTTGGTTACAGAAATTTTATAGTAATGCTTATTGAAATTTTATGCTGTCACTATATCAACGTAGGAAATCTGTAACGGTTACAGATTTTTCGGTATAAGTTAACGGATTTTTTTTCTCAGTGTCCGCTCGCCAACTTCGAGTTTCACTATACTAGTCGTCGAAACCCTAAGTTACCGTATGCCAAATTCTCTTTTTTGTTTCTAAACTTTCATATAAGTATCAAAAATAGTACTTTGTTTCTATTATATTGTAATGAATTGTTTATGAGTTCACATACTCTTTATATGAATTATTACTTATTATATATGAATGATTACTTATCAAAAACTTTCATATAAGACTTTGAAAATTTATAATACGGTTCTCTAATTTTTAACACTGGAATCGAAATAGCCACTAGACAATACTTTGAATCCGATCATAATGGCCTTACGTTCTAGAAGTACCTAAAACTCGTGAAAATCTTCACGAACTAATTTTCTCCGTGTACGCGAACGCCTAAGCCTACGCGTCTGCATTCGGGCATGTATGTACATGGGCCTTCAACTTTGGTTCCTTGATTTCTCAACTTTAAAAATATTTCTTTCCATATTTGCATCATTTCAAGTTTGCCCAATTTTCAATCTTCAAAAAATGGTAAGCGTTTTAGTTTCGAATTTGAGAATTGATTTAAGCATTCTGAAGGAAAAGGATCAGGAAGCACGTTTTGTTTGCACGTGGATTCAACTTTATTGTGTAATAATTTAGAAACATTCAAAATTTCGAACGTTCAAACCATAAGCATTATTTTCACAACACCTAGAATGCACTTCACAAGTGGAAGAATACGGGGCAAGATGATTCAAATGATTTGAAATATTTATTTTTGTGGCTTTCCGATTGTGGTATTGGCACCAATAATGATATCTCACCTGGTGAACCAACTCGTATCTCAGTTTTCATTTGGTATGTATCAATACAAGTATTTTTAAGTTACTGCAATTTAACCTGGAAAATTTATTGTATTCTTGCAATCATTTGACAATCGCTTCGAAATCGACGGAAATAACTTTGAAATCAATTTGAATAACCATGTACATATTCACTTGAAATCATGCAATCAAGGTAAAACGAAATTTGAAGTTATGGGCCCCTCGATTCTTTCTATGATTTTTTTCTCCAATCATTCTTAGGGTGTCGATTTGACCTAGAAACCTAAAAACCTCTGGAAATAACCCGGAATTTAATTTCGAAATCTGTATTTTTTTTATAAAACCTTTTTTTTTAGAACTTTATCTTATAATCTCTAGGTTTTGCGAAAATTAGAAAAGTGATCTATTTTTTGGGTACAGTAATATAAAATCGGGCCTCACAGTCCCTATCGAATAAAAAATAGGGTACAAAAGGTACTTTTTTTCACGCTTAAAGGGTACCCTTTTTAAAAAAATAGGGTACAATAAAGAAGATATTAAAGGAAGCAGGTTTTTCATAGGTGTGGGGTACCGTCAACGGGAGTAATTATGGATCAACGTTTATGCTCTAACCCTTTATGATTTCTTTTTGTTTGTAATAAGTCTTTCTGAATATTTTTTAAACAATAATTTTAGAATATACAGTCAAGTTCTATTAAGAAAAAAAATTTTCACAGAATAATAGCCTTGATCCATAATTACCCACCGTGGTCTATAATTACCCCGGTGGATGGTAATTTTTCTGTATTTTAAAAATAATTTTTTAGCCAGCTTCAAAAAATCTTTTAAGCAGCTTAAGACTTCTTACTCATGAAGGTACATTATGAAGTTTTAAAAAGCTGAAAGAATGAAAAATAGGTGAAGAGTATAATTTGAAAATTATCACTTTTGAGTTTATCTATTATTAATTCTTCCAGGTTTTCTTTATTTTTGTCTGCTCTAGTTATTTTTAAGGGGGTTTTCCAATTTTTTGTTAAAAACAGCGGTCTGCCAAATATGAAATTATCTCTTATGGATCAGTATATAAAAATCTGTTAAAATTTGAAGAAACTTTTCTGAGCTGCAAAAATATTGTAAAAAATTGGAATCCGTGAAAATTAGCACTTTTTCATACACATTTTGATAACATGCAAAATTAAGCCATTCATCAATATATTTATTCTGATTTTATACGTGATTTTTATATTTATTTCAAAACCTACACTACTTTTCATCAGGAATTTCAATTTTGAAAGTCTCAGTTTAAAATTGCTAATGTGTGAATAGCTTCAATTCAAACTTGCTTATTAAAGTCGAACATTTCAATCTGAAAATATTTAATTCTCAACATTTCCAATTGAAAATCGTTTAATTTCAAACGCTTTCAATTTCAAATTATTATGTTTTGGCCGCTTCAAGCTTCAAATTGTAAAAAAATTGAAATTCAAAGAATTTCACATTCTTACATTTTTCAAATTCGAAATTCGAAATTATTCATGTTCAAAAGCTTTCAATTTGAAGTTGTCCAATTTAGAAAAATTGAATCTGAAGTTATTTAATTCTGAATGCTTACAATTTGAAATTTAGGCTTTCGGCTGAATATAGGGTACCATAGGGGATAAGGGACCGTTCTGTAAGACCCGTAAAATTGATCTTCGATTTTGGACCATTATTTACTGTAAGAAGAGTATGATTATTATTTAAAAGATTTCGGTTATTTTATTCGTGTTAGTTCTAATTAGTACATAATCTTTTCAAAACAGTGAAATCAGTTGTGATTTGAAACTCTGATTAAAAGTTAATGTACTTATATTGCAAGGAACTTCCATTTAAAGCCAATATAAACAATTCTGATGATTTATCGAATGGGGCAATGAATCCACGAGAGAAGCTTCCAAATTCAGAGGACGTGACACCTCCTCCGTACCTTCGTCTCCCTTTTCATCTTGAACGTATGAGAATGAATCGCTACGCTGGGAACAAATTTGGAAAAATTACGAATGAATATTATTTATACAATTTGATGTTATAACACATTTTTATAAAATTTTATAATTTAAAAAAATGCGTAATAATTTTAATATGCAATAATTTAAAAATCGGTTATCACTTGATTTTCGTCATATCGTAAATATATGAGGTTGACCTATGACTATTGATTGCATTTGTTTGGTTAAGCTCTGACGAAGTATGTAGGAAACCCTTACTTTACTTCTATGGTGGCTAGTAACTGAAAAAAGTATAAAAATCTTCAGTACGTTATATTAAGTGGATCTGGGAAATCAAGCAAATTTGACGTGGAAAAACCTGGAAATGACCTGGAACTTGAAATCCCATGAATCGCCACCCTGTTTCTGTAAAACTATATCCTCGGACATGAAATCATGAAAGTAAAAATGCAAGTCTAATGGATTTCTGAAATGAATCAGGAGTTTCGTCACACCTAGAAGTAAATGTTACTCCACTTGATAAAATGTCACAGCTCATTCTGTCTTATATTTTCTCCCATCTGTCTTACGTTTTCTCGTCTAGTGATTCCGCCTCCGTAAATATGGGAAAGCCTAGGTGCATTATGTGATTATGTAAAAACAACAAATGAATGCAAGAGCCACCGGCAACTTTCAGGAATGTTACCGCGTTTTCTCCACGTGGGACGTTTGTCCCCGAAGAGATATACAATTACTTACCTGTTTATCTGCGATCGAGTGACGATTCTTATCGATAGAGGAACTGTTCAAGTGTTCAAGTTGGAAAGGTTGCGGCCGACCGCAAAATGGAGAAGCTAGTGGTTTACTGGAGTTTATGGCGTTGAGATGGCTAACTAGTTGGGGCGTGGGGATTGGGGAGGCTGTTGAGATGTTGAGGTGGAAGATAAGAGGGAGTCGCTGTGAATTCGCGCAAATTTATCCCACGTACCTGGGCAATTAAGGAGGGTGATATAGGGACGTGTGGAGGAAGCTGCTTTAATGTCTGATCTTCGCCTATTCGGCCTATTCGACCTATTCGGCTCCTATGAAGCTTGAGGAAAGAAATGAACGGCTTTCGTTTTATGTACCTCGCTGTCGAGTGACTTACGCCATAGCTTCGCGGAGGTAACAACATTATCGCGCTCAACTATACGGAACCTAAAGGCTTAATCACGCGTGAGACGAGAACGATTCTACAAACGTCGCCGCTAACGCGGAAACGCAACTTTAGTTTAGTTGTACCTGCTATCCGCAAACAAGCATCGCGTGTGTTTTACTCACTTCCTTTTGTATTTGACAAAAATTTACCAGAAGCTCCGCATTCCGGTGCAATAATAGCATTATGTAAGGTGCAGTACACGCAGACCTAGTTAAAATTCTTCAGTGAAGTGTGCTTAATTTTATTGTTTTATGCTTGGCGGAAAGGAACGATTTGATTAATTGAACTTTTTTCAGAACTAATTGGATTAACTCTTTTATCTGAATGTTTCTATGTGTTGAATATATTTCTTCGTTGAGTGCATAACATTTGTTATTTATCGGACGAAATGAATTCCACATAAATTTCAGGGATAACTGATATGGGAACGTCCATTAATTACGTAAGGATGATTTTCGAAATTTTAGACCAACTCCCGTCTATTGTAAGGATTCGTATGATTTTCGAGCCCCCCCCCCCCTTCTTACATAAGAGTTTATATTTTTTCTCAATATATCACTTATTTTCACTGTAAACGAGATTTAAAAAAATGTCAAAAGATTTAAAAGATTTCAAGGGATTTTAAGGTATTTCAAAGGACACATAGTATTTCAAAGAATTAGAAAATTTTTACGGGATTAACCGATATTTCCAAAGCTTTTTAACGATTTTATGAGATTTCAAGGAATTTCGAGAGTCCTAGTGTATTTCAAACGATTCTTAAAGGATTACAAGAAGTTTTACAGATTTTAAGTAATTTTAAAAGACTTCAAAAATTTGAAGAAACTACTTAGTACAATTTCACAGAGAATCTCAGTTTTTCAAGGGATTTTACGGGATTGCAAAAAATACCGAAGGATTTCAACGTGTTTTGAGGAATTAAGTACGATTTCCACGGATTATAAAGGATTTCGAGAGATTTTGATGGATTTCAAGAGATTTAAAGCGGTTTCAATGATTTCACGCGATTTCGAAAGGATTTAAGAAGTTTCAAAAGATTCCGGATTTTAGAGGGTTTCGTAAGATTTTTAAAGTTTTAACAGAATTTTTATGGATTTCCGAATATTATAAACGATTTTAAGGAATTTCGAGGAATTTTAATGTTTTTAAAATATTTTAAGGGACTTTAAGAGATTCGGAAAGATTCCAACCGATTCAAAAGATTTCAAAAAATTTTAAAGGGAATTCCTAAAATATTATACGAAATTTCAAGGATTTTAACAATTTTGAAGATTTCAAATATTTCATGGATTTTAAGTGATTTTCACAGTTCTTAAAGGTTTTCAAGTGATTTCCAGGTAGCTCAATCGTTTTTAAGGAATTATGGACGATATCTATGCAGTTCAAAAGGTTTCAAGGAATTTTCACACGATTTAAAGAATTTTAAGGAATGTATAAAATTTTCAAAAGAATTCACGTGATTTCAAAGAATTTTAAGGTATTGTAATGGATTTCAAGAGATTTAAAGCGGTTTCAATGAAGTCACGCGATTTCGAAGGGATTTGAGAGATTTCAAAAGATTCCGGATTTTAGAGGATTTCATAAGATTTTTAAAGTTTGAACAGAATTCGTATGAATTTCCGAACATTATAAACGATTTTAAGGAATTTCAATGAATGTTAATGTCTTTTAAATGATTTAAAAATATTTTAAGGGTCTTTAAAAGATTCAGAAAGATTCCAACGGATTCAAAAGATTTCAATAAATTTTAAAGGGATTCAAAAGATTTCAAGGGATCTCGTATTATTTTATAGAATTTCAAAGATTTTAACCGATTTTGCAGACATCAAGCGATTTCCACGATTTCACGGAATTTCAAAGAATTTTAAGGGATTTTTACAGTATTTAAAGGTTTTAAAGTGATTTCCAGGTAGCTCAATCGTTTTTAAGGGATTATGTACGATATCCATGCAATTCAAAGAATTTCAAGAAATTTTCACATCATTTAAAAAATGTTAAGGAATTTATGAAGTTTTCAAAAGAATTCACGGGATTTCAAAGGGTTTTAAGGGATTGTAATGGATTTTAAGAGATTTGAAGCGGTTTCAATGATTTCACGCGATTTCGAAGGGATTTGAGAGGTTTCAAAAGATTCCGGATTTTAGAGGGTTTCGTAAGATTTTTGAAGTTTTAACAGAATTGTTATGGATTTCCAAATATTATAAACGATTTTAAGGAATTTCGAAGAATGTTAATGTCTTTAAAATGATTTAAAAATATTTTAAGGGACTTTAAGAGATTCGAAAAGATTCCAACGGATTCAAAAGATTTCAATAAATTTTAAAGGGATTTCAGAGATTTCAAGGGACTCGTATTATTATACGGAATTTCAAAGATTTCAACCGATTTGGAAGATATCAAGCGATTTCAAAGATTTTACGGAATTGCAAAGAATTTTAAGGATTTTCACTGTTCTTTAAAGGTTTTTTAGTGATTTCCAGACAGCTCAATCGTTTTTGAAAGATTATGTACGATATCCAAAAAATTCAAAGGATGTCAAGATAAGAAAAGATTAAATAATTTTTTATGTAACTTCCTGTGTATAAAATAAAAAAATTTGTAATCCAAAGTTCAGCAAACACTTTATCACAACACTAATTGAACAAAAACTTGAATTGATTTTCAAAAATGTTTTTAAATTTTGTTGATTTTCTTATTCTTTTTAAAGATAGAAGCATAGATCCACTTTTTTAATATAAATTTTTTAAATTATGATAAAAAATTCTTAACCGAGAAGAAAATGTAGAGAAACACGAAGTGTTCTGAATTAAAGAATTTCGACGACTGACTCGTATGTATAACAACTTAGACAAACAAAACGTTTTACCATTTTTTTTTGTGAGAATAACCAGTCCCAAACCCTCGTGAAAATCATCTGTTCAAAAATTGCCAATTGATTTTAGGAAACTATACAGAAAGTCTTAGCCTCAAATATCAAGATACAGAATTTATTCCAAAGAGTTAATAGTAAGATAGTAAAATATTTTAACATTCAAATATGAAATTCAATCAAATATCAAATACCAATTTATGTGCATCCTTCTGGCAACTTTATTATATTTATAGTAAGTACCAGGATGACATTTTTATTATATGAACAGTATACTTAGAAAAAAATCAAACGTATAGTAGACTGCAAGTATATTAAATATATTTGAAATCAAAAACATCTGTATAAAATCATAAGATTAGAGAAAATGTAAATAAAGTACTCAATGGTACATAATATGCACATATTGTTAATATGGCAGCTTCTTCAGAATGCCATTTTTTGTAGGCAACGAGGGTATAATTTCTTTTACCTGGATGTATGTAAAACGTATGGCAACCAATTTTTATAAGTACCAGGTTAACGTTTTAATTAGTTGTAAAATTGAAAATTGTATGTAAAACCTCATGGCCACCTCATTTTATGATAAGTACCAGGTTAAAATTTAAATTAGTTGTACAGTTGAAAGACCTGAAAAAATTATTACAAGATTTATGTACTTGAAGTCTAGTTTTGATTTGTGAACTTTTTGGGTGTTCCTTTTGAGATCACCAAAAAATTTTTTAAGAAAGTATATTTCATTTCGATCTTTAAGAAATTTTAAAAGAGGGACATTAAGCAAGGATTTGATCCAATCTGCAGGACTGCCTATTAATACTTAAGATTTCTTTTAATTGAGGTGTTAATTGTTAACTCAATGTACCAAAAGATATCTATTTCACTTGAATATAGTATACGAATCTGATGAAGTTAGCAATTTTTTAGAAATGTGTTATTGGTTTGGATTATTACCTTTTTCTTTTTGAACAATGGAATAATCTGAATAGATTGGTTCTAAATCAACCCATCAAATTAAAGTCCGAAATGCTTTGAAGATTCAATCAACTTGTAAAAGATAAATAAAAATCGATAATGAAATACATTGAGAAGCAGAAATTTGGAAGTAATTCTGCTTCTCATGCGGAATCGACAGATTCGAAGGGTCCGAGTCGATGCGTATAGAGAACCAGCTTCAGATCTTGCGATTGAGGGTCATCCACCCGCCGAACTCGAGAAACCTGGATCCGAAACTTATTCGCAGCCTGGAGCCAGGTGACTGGATAGGTTTTTGCCTTACGAGATACCTACGTACGTGTTCAATGTAAATGCCTCTTCGTGTGCTTACATCTTACATCTTACATCTTACCTGTACCCAAACTTATGCCAACATTCGCCTAAATACTCATTCGAAGCAAGTATTTTACCGTACGAAACGGAACCACTCAGTGTCCCGGCGTATAAATCTCATGACCTGCATTTGCATTTAAAATTTGGTCAATGTTCAGCAATGCTCAGTGCTCACCGAGCACGAATCTCCTTAATACGCCAGTAGCTTATTTAAATAAATAATCAAGCAATAAAACTACCTCGCGGAAGAAATGTTATCTTGTAAAAATGTGACATTGCTGAAAAATGAGACCAAGAGGTAATTAAGAGCATGAGCTTAAAATTCAGGCGTATAAAAATATATTTTCTACTTCACGATAAGTGAATTAATTAATAAATTTCAGTTTCGAATAATTTAAACCCGAGCGAAAATAGAATGAAATATTTATACCGGTCAATTTTATCTCCGAAATCATTTTCTTTTCAATCGTCGTGAATAAAAAATGAAAATGAGTTTACACCTGCAAAAATAATTGCCCTAAAATCGTTGCGAGCTGTTTTTCTTTTCAATCTTGTTCGTGATGAGTCAGAAAATGGACTCGTGATTGATTCTGATCTACTACTACCTCCTGCGGTTCCATGAAGTTCGCAAAATGTTGGAGCGATCGGGCTCTCACTAAACGAAGGAAGAGTAATTGCAAACCCAGCGGCGAACATATCCCTATTTGGGTCACCTGTTGGCGTTGCCGCAACATCTTTATGGATATTCCGCACTAGCAGAAGGCGGGATGGGATGCAACTGCGCGAAGACAATATTGCCAATCTGACTCAGAAACCGTTCAAAACCTTTCGCAATCTTCGGAAATCCAATTCATGCTAATATTGCATTTTTCTCAGAATTTAATATCGTCCTGAAGCAACCACGCAATTGAATAATTTCAGATTGCTCCCCAAGCGAAAGTTTTCATTTCCT
This sequence comes from Melikaiella ostensackeni, assembly GCA_032362435.1. Classification (NCBI taxonomy): domain Eukaryota; kingdom Metazoa; phylum Arthropoda; class Insecta; order Hymenoptera; family Cynipidae; genus Melikaiella; species Melikaiella ostensackeni. The sequence goes on along the minus strand of JAUMHM010000031.1, from coordinate 45,766,013 downwards.
AATACTAATACTAATACATAAATTCAACAGAAAATCAAACGAATTTTTCACAAAAAAAATTATATTGCCAGGGTGTCTACTCACCTGGAAAACCTGGAATTGTCAGGGAATTTTTATATACCAGGAAAAACCTGGAAATGTCAGAGATTTTTTTTAAGTCAAAGAATTTTTTCGAGTGTACTAAAATAAAAAAAAGTAATATAAAAGTAAATAACAATGATTTTTTATTTATAAAAGTAACTTTTGTAGTACGTGATTTATAATGATTCAAATGAAACTTCTTTGTATCATTTTCAATCAAACAGTTGCATTTTCGAGCAAAAAAGATGAAATTTCTACTAAAAGCAAACCAAAAAGACGAATTTTCAACAAAAGAATTGAATTTGTAAACTAAAAATGTGAATTTTCAACAAAATAGTTAAATTTCCAACCAAAAAGATGAATTTTCAACTTAAACGATGAATCTTCAACCAAAAAAAAAAAAATGTTAAACAAAGTAGTTCCACTTTCAACCTAGTAGTTGAATTTTCAACAAAAAATGTAATAGTTGATATTTCAATCAAAAACAGTCGAATTCAACCAAAAAAAAAACGAATTTTCAACAGAATAGTCCATTTTCAGCCAAACAGTTAAATTTTCAATCAAATAGCTGAATTTTCAACAATAACGTTAATATTCAATCAAGTAGTTGAATTTTCAACAAAATAGTTGAATCTTCAACCAAAAAAAAAATGTTTAACAAAGTAATTTCACTTTCAACCAAGTAGTTGAATTATCAACCAAAAAAGGTGAATTCTCAACAAGGAATTTAATAGTTGATATTTCAATCAAAAACAGTTGAATTCGAACAAAAAAAAACGAATTTTCAACAGAATAGTTCATTTTCAGCCAAACAGTTGAATTTTCAATCAGATAGTTGAATTTTCTAGCAAACTGCTGAATTTTCAATCTGAAAATATGAATTTTCAACAATAACGTTAATATTCAATCAGATAGTTGAATTTACAACAAAATAGTTGAATCTTCAACCAAAACAGGTTAATTTTCTAACAAAAAGTTGCATTTTTATCCAAAAATGGTGAGCTTTGTACCAATTTTAACCAAAAAGACGGATTTTCAACACAATAGGTGAATTTTTAAAAAAGAGAGATTTTTCGGTCAAGAAAAAAAAAAACAATTCAACCAAACAGTTGAATTTTCAAGCACGTAGTTGAATTTTCTAGCACACTGCTGAATTTTTAACCCGCGAAAATATGAATTTTCAGCAACAGCCAAACAGTTAAATTTTTAACCAAATAGTTGAATTTTCTAACAAACTGCTGAATTTTTAATCCAAAAATATGAATTTTCAACAATAACGTTAATATTCAATCAAATAGTTGAATTTTTAACAAAATTGTTGAATCTTCAAACAAAACAGATTAATTTTCTACCAAAAAGTTGCATTTTTATCCAAATATGATAAACTTTCTACAAAAAGAGATGAATTTTTAAACCAAAAAGACGAATTTTGAACGTAATAGGTGAATTTCTAACTAAGAGAGATTTTCAGTCAAGAAAGAAAAACAATTCAACCAAACAGTTGAACTGTCTTCCAAATAGTTTAATTTTCAAGCAGACTGCTGAATTTTTAACCCGAAAATATGTATTTTCAACATTAACGTTATTATTCAATCAAGTAGTTTGACTTTCAACCAAATAGTTGAATTTTCTACCAAAACTGTTGAATTCTCAACCAAAACAGGTTAATTTTCTACCAAAAAATTGCATTATGAACCAGAAAAGATGAATTTCTATACCAAAATGACGAGTTTTCTACAAAACAGTTGAATTTTGAACCCGAAAGTATGAATCTTTAACAAAAAGGTTACTCTTCAACAAAAGAGTTGAATTTTCAATCCAAAAATATGAATTTTCAAGAAAAAAGTTAATTATTCTACCCATCTAGATATTTACAAGGACTGAAGAACATTATCTGTAATAAACTCGTGAAATTGTATACATATTTCGATTTTTTTATGTTCATTATTTAAAATTCAACCATTCACAAGTGGATATTAGATTTAAGTTATTCAAGTATTATGTAATGTTTTGCATTTGAAAAGGTGAAGGGTGAATTGCTTTAAAAAAAATGCTGTAATCAATACTTGAATGGCTCCTTATTAAGGGCGTTGGAACCAGGCCCTAACCTCAAAATTGAATTGCCTCATTTTACTCCATAAATACTAGAATTAGATCTTTGTTTGATACATAGGGCCTGCTCCTGTTTTGAATCAAGTCTTTATTCGAAGTGAAAAATCAGCTAATTTTGAAACTCTTCGTGTAAAACGATTTTTTTTGTTCTAACACGAGCATTTTTAAAAAATCGTTTTCCACGAAAATTATTAAAATTACCCAATTTTTCGCTGCGAATAAAGACTTAATTTAGAACAGGAGTAGGTCTAAATTGTCTAACAAAGATGTAATTCTAGTATTTATGGAGTGAAATGAGGCAATTCAATTTTGAGATTAGGGCCTGGTTCCAACGCCCTTAAGAAAAATTATATCTGGAAAAATCTATAAATACCTCGAAAAAACCTGGCATTGTCCAGGAATTTTTTTCCAGGATTTGAGTAGACACCCTGCATTGCTATAAATCAAGATCAGGCTTCAGACTCACAACACTATTGACACTTTTTGACACTTTTTTTAAACGATGCAACTATTTTGCTACTATTTTGAAAAAATGACACTAATGCTGCTATTCTCAAATTATTATTACATAGTCTTTTTATGTGAGGGATTTCAAGTAGTTTCATCTGATTTCAAAGTTTTTAAAATTTTTATAGAAATTTTAAGAGATACTACAAATCTCAAGATAATTAACGGGATGTCAAAGTATTACAAGGGATTTGTAGTGATTTTACCAGACCTAAGCAATGTTGTTTCGATAAGTTGTTTTGATATCGAATCAGGCCAAACAAGAAGACCCTAAGGTGCTCCTTGTAGGATAGGACAGTTTGTTGCTTACAGACACAAAAATGAGCTTGGAAGGGATACGGATTTCATGGAATCTTAAGAGGTCGCCGAAGATTTTAAAGATTTAAAGTTTTTTAAATGACTTTAAACAGGTATTAAAGACTTTAAGATATTGTACGGGATTTCAAGCGACTTCTAAGGATTGTACAAAATTAAAAAGATTTAAAGCATTTCAAAGGATTCTAAAGAACATTCTAAAGGATTTCAAGAAATTTTACAATAATTGAGGGATTCATACGTTTTTAAAGGAAATCGAAAGATTCCATAAGAAAAAAAATTCAAGAAATTAAATTCAGCATTAATCAAAATTTAAATTTCTCTATAACTTCCAACATTGAAATTTACCTATGAAATTCTTGGATATTAGGAAAAATAAGAATCTAACGATCAAATTTGGACAACACACTCTTTAATGTCTCCATTCAAATAAAATAAAAAGAGAGGAAAGAAAGCAACCTCCAAATCCCCTTTCTTCTTTTTTTCTCTCACTTTTTTTTAATTTTTTTTTTCAAATCACAATCAAAGAACATTTACAAGAAATCTACCCATGACCGCCGAAACTTTGGTAGATTTTTCGTAAATGTTTTTGGTTGGGATTAAAAAAGTAATAATAAAAGAAGAGGGGAAAAAGAAGGAAGGTCATTTGGAGGTTGCTTTTTTTATTGCCTCTTTTTTATTATTATTTTTTTATTTGAATGGAGACATTTTAGAGTGTGTTGTCCAAATTTAATCATTAGATTGTTTTTTTTTCTCAGAATTCCGTAGTTGTATTCCATATTATAAGGAATTTTCGTAGATTTTAGGAGATTTCAAAAAATTGGAGATTTTTACAGGGATTTCAAAGGACTTCAATAGAATTCAAGAGTTTTTATTAGATTTCAACATATTTCAAGGGGTTTCAAGGGGCTTCATTATTTTAATTTCAAGATGTTTCAAGGGATTTTATTAGATTTTTGTGGGATTACTAGGGATTTAACAGAATTCAAGGGATTCTATAAATTTCAAGGGAATTCAAAGGTTTTTTAAGAGTTTAGGATATTTAAAATATTCCAAGGAATTCGAGATTTTAACATTTTAAAGGGTTTTCAAAAAATTTCGTAGGATTTCAAAAAATTTCAAAGGATTTTGAGAAGGTATCCAGGATATCAATGATATTTTAAAAAATTCAGGGTTCTAACGGATTTCTAGAGAAATTTAGGAAATAAATTAAGTTAAATGAAGTTTCATGTGATTTCTAAGGTTTCCGACGGATTTGAGAGATTTCACGCGATTTCATGGGAGATGTATATTGTAATTTATGCTACTATTGATACTATTTTGAATTTCTCAAATGAGTCCGAGGGAACTGAACAATTTGAATAATCCCACCAAAAACATCTACGATGCAAAAACTTGGCTACGTACAATTAAATAAATTTGTGAAATCAAAGTTGGCCACGTAAAATGAAGAAATAATAATTAGCATTAATTGATTACGCGTATTGGAAATGAAATTTTTAAATATTGTAGAATTTAAATTTGAGAAGAACATTCAGAAAAATTAGTTATAAACAAAATGTTTAAAGTATAACAACTTGGCGGGATCGAATGTGTTTCTCTTTTCCAAATATAACTGAAATTTATTAAATATCCTCTCCTTTCGTTAATAAAGTTCTCCATAATTATGCAGCTTGTAATTTTTTCTCTTTCTCTAAAGAGATTGTCTCTTTAATACGACATTCATTCCCGCCAAACTGTTATAATTTAAAAAATTTGTTTATGAATAATTTTTATAAATTTCGTTTTCAAATTTGAATTCTACAATAACATTAAAAAATTTATCTTTCAATACTCGTAAACAATTAATGCTAGTTATTATTTTTTCATTTTACAGGGCCAACTTTGATTTCACAACTCCATTTAATTATACTTGACCAAGTTTTTTCATCGTAGATGTTTTTGGTGGTATTTCACTATTTTTTGTACAAAATATAGAAACATATTACAAAAAATTCGAAATAACATTCAATAGAAAAGTTAAGAGTAGTTAAAACTAGTTTCAACTGATACATGACATTTTCTTTATTTCGTTACGAGTAGACACTGCCATTAATAAATTCAATTTTATGTGATAAAATATTTACAATTTTCCAAAGTAATGATGATATTATAAATTCTTGAAACATACTAGTAGAAAATGGTACTGTACACTTGCAGTTACTATTTTATGTTAACCAGTTCAATTGATTTGGCTGGCTCCATGCGACAAATATGAAGAATTATATTTTTTTGTGATAAAATATACCAGATTTTTTAAACTAAGATATTATAAATTCTGGAGAAAAGTAGTAGAAAATTGTACAGCGCACCTACATTTAACATTTTACGTTGATTGGATCAATACTATCAATAGATAGAAAAGAGTAGTATATCGGAATCTCTAGGTTTTATTATTTAAACATTATAATAATTATGTATAAAGATTCCCAAAAAAGTATTGAAGATCAACACGTATACAAAAAATATAAATAATATAATAATTAATTTTAATTTCATATCTAAAATTTCTAATTAATACAAAGCATAAGCCCCAAATTTTTTAACCATAGTTTCCTATAAAACAGACGGAGAAAGAAAAAGGAAGAAAGTTTACTATCTCCTTTTTATCCCTCTTTTTTACCTTCCTTATTTAATTGTCTCTATTGAGCCTATCACACTGATTTTTGAAAACATACTTTTCTCGTTTAAGGGCTTTTTGTGCAATTTCACTTGTACAAGATGACTTTGTTTGAGTTTATGTTTGTTTTTCAAGTTTTTTTTTCAAAAAAATATGAATTTCTTGAAAATAGTACTAGAGAGCATTGACGGACACTTACAGTTTAAATTTTACGTTAACCGGACCAGTAGATTTTGCTGTAGCCGTGCGTAAAGGAAGAAAACAAATTTTGTTAATTACATAAAGACACTAATATTTATTAAACAAATAATTTTTTCATGAATTTCTCAAACGTAGCTGTAGAAAAGAGTATTGCGTATGACCAGTTAAAGTTTGGTGCTAATCGGTACCGTAGAATTTGCTATAAATGTGAACAAAAGTGATGAGCAATTTTACTCTTTAATAAAATCCTTAAAAAATTTTTAATTAATGAATACATCGTAAATTCCAGAAAATAGCACTAGAAAATGATGCCGTGCATGTCCAGTTGAAATTTGTTGTTAATCGGTTTGATAGGTTTGTCTCTAGCCACTGACAAAGGTGAAAAATTCTACTTTTTTTATAGTTTTCCAGATAATTTTACAGCTTTGACTTTATCAAGCTCAAATCTTCACAAAATTCATAGTTTCTCATTTTACGGCTCTCAGTCATTTCACTGAAATCGATTAAGAATTGTACCGTCAATCCATTAAAAGTTGAATATCTATGCACTGCAGCCCCGCTATAAATGTCCCCGTTATAAAAGACAAGGGGTCTAAGGGGGCGAGAGAGAGAGACGCTGCGAGGTCAGCGGAGCAACTTCACAACAACGCAGGAGTGTATGAAAAAAGTGGACAAATTAAAGTGGCCACCGTGATATATGTTCGTACATACCTAAAAATCAGTACTTTGATAAAGTTTGATTTTCGAGCACAAACATTTTCACTTTCATGATGATATTATAAAACCAAAATGGCAAAAATACAAAAAAAAAATTTTTTTTGAGAAAAAAACTCCAACAGAAATGGTTCATACGGCCCTGATTGTTTATGGTTTGGAGAGCCCCGAGATAGAACGAAGGCCATTGAGGGTACCCCCGAGACGTTCTCTATAGTGGGGCTGCAGTGTAGTTCTGTCGAGAAAATAGATTTGCCGTATATTTTTTTCGTTATTTGTACTTGGCGGGGATTTGCTAGCGCAAATCTTGATTGTTGACACATTAAATTAGAAAGATAATAATTTGAGTAGAATTTTCGAAGAGTATCTAAAATTAAAATTTTGAATTGATGTAATTTCAGGTGCATCCCGGATGGCGGGGACGTTGGTTACACGATGACGGAGCTGCAACCGTCACCGCCAGGTTATCGCGGTCAGGATGAGGCCCCGGGCCCACCTTCCTGTTCTCCAGGCTCTTTCAAGTACTCGAATCACGGCCATGTGTCCCAGGTTGCCAATTACAAAGGCACCTCGTCGTATCCTCAGGAGGGCTATAGCCTCAAGAGCTCGTCTCGTCCGATCCCTACTAGCGAATACTATCGGCGGAGGAACGAGAATTCTAGGAGGTCCGCGGACAACGACGTTGACAACGAGAATCTCAAGAAGGCCGCGAATACCGGTTACAACGATGGTTACAAGAAGAATACTCCGGGCTACAAAAACGACAGCGGGTAAGTTTCAAAACTCTAATAATAAATCTAATATCGAGATTCCAGAACAATATTAAATTCGTTGAGTAAACATTTTTAGTCTCAGATATTATAATTAATTAGTAACCGCTCAGAAAGTCGTTGAAATTTATTCTTTTATAGATCTAAATAAAAATTTCTAACTTTTTGTTTCAGATACAGCGAAAGTGTCGGATTCGACAGTTTCAGCCTCCCTCTCAACGAGAGGGACGAAGCATCGCCACCACCAACGCCTCCAGTCAGAGACGCTTCCAGCCTCAAAGGTGTCTGTTATGGGCCAGGGCACGAAAAATATCCTTCCTGGCCGAGCGTTCCAGAACGACATTCTCAAGAGGATAACCACCCTTCCACATACAGTGGATCCCACCGCTCCAAGTCCTGGACCGATCACACAAACTACCCCAAGGAAAAGCCAGCACAATACACCAGGCCTCACATCAAAAGGCCCAATCCCACATTCACCCAACAGGTTCGCATTTTTTCAAATATCATGAGAAATTTCAGAAAAGTAGGCTAATTTCGAGTTCTCTCATGAACTCCTAGCTGCCAGAAAAAGCTTGTAAAACACGGAAGTATGAGGCCGATTCACGAGAAAATCAATGTCAGCGTGGAGCTCGTGCAGCTCGAAATTAATGAACGGTACGCCTCTCACTCAAGCGAGATATCAAAGTCAATTGAGACCTAAGCACGTAGGTGGTAACGAGATGAGTGTTCGTAATTGGAATAACAATACAATGACGATTAGCGATTGTCACTACGCGATCATTGTTGCTTCAAGAAGTTGATCAAGTTCCCCACCTCACCCACGCGAATCGAATCTCGAGGTCGACGAGTCGACGAACTCGAAAATTGTTTGTTTGCTTCCATTGAGTGGCTATCCCGGATCGTCTGCCTACCTTGCATTTGCAAATATGTAAATCTCGGACTTTATTTTTCTCTAATTGGATACTTCACTTCAAGTAGAAACTCACTTTTAGTGATTCGTTTTATTTAAAGAGATGACGAATGATGAAGAGATTTATAAATAAATTGACAAACAGATAAAAAGATCTAGAAGTACCATTGGATAAAGTAAACCCTGAAAAACTTTGTGAAAGTTTCCGACTTTTACTTAATCATTTTTGAAGTAATTCTTGTAGAAGTCCTTCCTAATTATTAATTTTCAAATCGGATCGTAAACAATCTACGCTACTTGCTCGTTATCCTAGGAAACCTTTATACTTTGATCAATAGTGCTGCGTTTCGAACACCAGGCAATCCACACAGTAGTCTTCTACTACGAATTTAGATCGCTATCCCGATTAGGAATCGCGTGCCTATCGACTCGAAAGACATAACTTTCTTCATTCCAATCGCCGTTCGGAGTCGTGTTATGTCATACTGCTTTGTCATTGTTTCGACGAGAAAGTAATTCATACCTGACCAAGTAATCAATAACAGGTCAAAACCTTGGTCTAGACTGATTGCGCCGTAAGACCGTCATATGTGAAATTAATCTTCACTCCTACGCTCCCTTTTTTCTCTCATTCCTCCTGACGCAACCTGTCGACTTGCTCTCCAATTTCGATGACAGCATTTATTAGAGACACTATCATCATTTCTTACTTCATAATGGAAAATATCCAGCAATTTTGATCAAATCTGAATATTATTTCAGCTGAAGACTGTGATGGAACGTTGTGAGAAGATACCAGCCGAGACTTTCGAGTCACGGACTAGAAGCAGTCCGGAGGAAGAATCAAGACTGTGGCCTCGTGTAGATCGCGAAGGCAAACCTCTGGGCGATTCTGACTACGTCGTCCCCTCGCCGCCTGAAAGAGAGCAACCTCCGCCTCAGGCTCTCAGTCACGCTGATTTAGAAGCCTACGTCAGAAGCTATCAAGATCCTCAAACGCCTCAGGTACTTTTCGCACTTGAAGCCTCCTTTGCTCTTCGCCTTTATTTATAATTTCCATGTCCTCGTAAGCCATCAAACACGACTACGTAACTCCATCTCAAAATTTTGAGGACCCAAGTCCTCAAAGTTGTTTACTATCTAGAAACCCTCGTGCACTCACCTTGAAGTTTAGGTACACCAATCCTCCAATTCAAGCAAAATTCTAATAATAAGTTCCTAAAGAAACGTTAGCACAATATTGTCTAATTCTAATTTATTCCAGGTGGACATCTACCGTGAAACGACCTTGACGCAAGCGGGCCTCGAAGAGTACACGAGGGTGCAACATTCTCAACAAGCTAGCTACGCACAATCGGAAGGTTACCACAGTTACGTTTCCAGTGTCGACTCCACGACAAACACGCCATTTCTCGACAGGTAATTATTCTTTCAAAGAGTAATAGAATCTTTAAATAAATTCTTGTACTATGATTCTAATTGCCTTTTGATTCTCAGATTGCGAAGGGACAGTGAAGCAGTAGCTCAAAGACCAACATCAAACTGGGAAGAGGGTTCAAGAGAAGGAAGAGACAGTGTGGTAACAACTTCGAGTGGAAGTGCCTCTAGTAGCGAGACCCTCAAATGGCACGGATCCATGTCCGATGTGAGTGTTTCTAGTGGGATGCCTACCAGACAAGTAAATGCTGGCAGATGGCATCACGGCTCCATGTCGGATGTGAGCAGCGTGAATGGTGGAATTCCTCCTCAGCAATCTAGCCACGTTCATGACAAATGGCAGGGGTCTATGAGCGACGTCAGCACCACCGACGTACCTCCAACAAAAGTTAGACACAGCGAGAAATGGTCCGACAAATGGCAAGCGTCGATGAACGAGCGAAATAAGCAAAGTGGCAAAACGAGTTTGCCTCCTGTGATTGGCCTCTGTTCGTCGAGTATCGACGCCTGCCAAACAAATTCAAGTGCGAATCAGGAAGGCAAGTGGCAGGAATCGAACATTGATGAGGATCGGGTGGAAAGGTCTAATAGTTTGCAGTGGGATCAGTCAGAGAAGTTCCCTGGGATCCAGCTAATGGATCAGAGTTCTGTGATATCGCAAGCTGGGCCTAGAAGTCCTCAGAACCAGGATTGGAATCCTCTTCATGGATCCATGTCAGATGTGAGTCTGGTTAATGGAGTCCAGGGTAGTAAACAGCTAATTGCACATAGTGCCAGGGTTCAAACGCCTCAAAAACATCATTCTGAAAGCGTGCTTTACCTGGATCATGAACGTGGTCAGAGAAAGTTGTACCCCGTGAGCATAACGCATCCAGCTAATCTGTCTCCAACTTCTAGGTAAATTAGTTTTTAATGAGCAACCTCCAGGTTCTTTACAAGCTTCCAATTTCAAATATAAATAAGATTAAATCGTTGCTTTCTTGAAGTCATTTATAGTTTTGATCTTCGGCTTTGAAAGGTACTTGGAATGTGTAGAACTCTCGTTTAAATACCTGAAGAGACTGCTATTAATATAATAGAGATAATATTTTCAGGCCTCCGCGTGAGATTCTTATCTCCTGTGGGGCGTAATTCATTCGCACCGCTTTCTACAACTTAACCGCGATAAACTACAGCAGTAGCAGTCATTCCTCACAAAAATTAGGTGACAGAAGCGTAGCACATTCCACGTATTTTCTCGATAGAGAGCGCCGATAAATTGGCTACTGAACTGGGCACCATAAATAATTACCTCGCTCGAATCCGCATCTGACCCACACCTTCTTATTTCAGGATCACACCTACTTCACCGCAGCAACCGCAATTGTCAGTCGCTGAACGAATCAGTGAATTGGAAAAGCAGCAGCAGCAGCAACATCAGATGCGTTATACATATTTGGACCCAGATAAACGGCACCGAGTCTCAGATCCAACTCTTAAAGCGATTCAGAAGAAAGCGCTGCTTTCGTTTTACGAGAGACATCACCAAACATCATCTTCTTGGAGATCTGAACCTCAACTAACGCAGGGATCAGTTGCAGCTCCACAGAGTCCACCACCTCAACCTCCTCCGAGACCGAGACCTCCCTCGTCAAGAAGAGCAAGTTCTGCTTCGGATTATGCGAGTGGAAACTGGCGAGAGAAGATTATGAGAGGTCAAAGTGCATCCGACGTTCCAAGTCCGAAACACCAACACAGCAATAGTTGTGGTAGTCTTTCTACCGATTTGATGGGTCCTGTGATAATGGGTCCCGCTATATCTGTCGACGATTGGGTCCCGGAAAGGCCACCGAAGAAACCCCACTTAAGGAATGTTTTCAACGACAGAGTTCCAAGTCCAGACTTACCACCGCCATCGCCTCCAACTGTTACTGAAAACGAGGTTCTCAACTGCGATGATCCTCTACCGCCACCTCCTCCTGAACTTAGCGACGATTCTCTCTCGGACTGCAGTCGCAAGGAAGCCGACGAGATTAAAAAGAAAGAAAGAGATAAATCTTGCGACAGGCATAAGTCAGAAAGACGCTCTTCGGTCCGGAGATCCAAACGCGGGAGAAGAGATCACGACAAGTCTAAATCTCCAACAACAGCTGTCGCAAAAAGTAAACCTGTCAACCAAGAGCAATATAAAACAAACTTTAAGCAGGTCGATTCGGATATGGTTCTCGAAAATGGAGTAGCCGCAGGCTTCGCTACTCACAGGATGGTCATTGGTAGATCCAGTCTCAGATATCCTTCCACTCAGAAGCTCATGGTGAACGGGAGAGTCGCTCCAGTTAGAAAATTATCCGAAGAACGGATCCTTCCTGCTAGACCACCCGCACAATTGCCAGACTTGATCTCTCAAAGGTACAGTGACTCTGGGAATCAACGACCAGCTCCTCAAGTTCCTGTCGAGACCAGGATCATTCGGCAGGAGTCGATGAGGGTCGAGAGTACCAGAATTGACGCCTCCGGCTTAATCAGAAATGATACCAATCGTCTAGAGTCTTCTTCTGGTCAGAGACCGCAACCGCAAGTTCCGAAAAGCGGGGACAAGATTCAGCAATCGATGCGGCCTAATCATTTGCCAATTGTGGAGAATTCCAAGAACGTTGCCAAGAGCCAGGAGAACGGCACTCACAATTTCTCGATCAGTAGTCCTGTGAAAACCGGATACGAGGCCAACTCGAAACATTTCCCCTCGGAGGGTAGTCCTCAAAAGTATCACGAACCACCAAAGTACGTCCCTAATCAACATCCTCGTCACGGGGAATCCACGCAGAGAAATTATTACGCACTGCCACCGAAGTACGTGGATCCCTCAAAGGAGAAACCGCAACCTCAATGTCCGTTTGAGAGATTCAGCTCTGGATCGTCGAGTTCACCACCACCGCCTTTAGCTCCCAGACAAAATACCCCTGGGAGGAAATCCTTACCACCGCCACCCCGACCCGCACCACCGCACACACTTCACGGGTGAGTAAATATGGAAATAAGAAATTTATTAATCTTCGATTTGCGGATCGATTGCTGAGAATTCGAGGTACATTTCAATCAGCGATTTGGGATGAAGGTTTCCATTCAATTTCAGTTTATTTCTTTTTAAATTGCAGCGTTCTTTGATCAAAACCAATTTTTAGTGAAATTGTATCAGGTTTCGTTCCACTTTCCGGCACTGGAAAAAAAAAATTTATAGTATGGAGAAGAAAGGATGGTAAATTCAGTATTGGAACATTGTTAGAGTACTTCAATTCAATCGAGAAAAAAACTAGTACTGAAATTTGAAAAACGGAGGCAAATTTTCAGGGACGGTACAGCGGCTTAGCATTTTTCTTTGATTATTACAGAACAAGTCTAATTTACTTGTATTGTCTTTTTTTTCGCGTATTAACTCTGCAATAAAAAAAAAACTAGTAACAAAAATTGAAAAAAGGCGGAAAAATGTTAGGTGTGGCACGACGGCTAAGCATTTTTATTATTATTACGGAACAAGTTTGTCTTCACATGTATTGTCTTTTTTTCCTTTGAGAACTCTGCATCGAAAAAAAAATATTAATGAAAGTTCAGAAAGGTCCGAAAATTTTAATATGGCCTTGGTCGGTCTGAGACCTAAATTCTGCTTTGAATCCAAGGTCTAACAAAATCAATATAAAATCGTCGAACGTTAGAGCGATTAATATCAGTCGAATTTAAATAGTCTTTATAAATCGCTTGATAGGGCCGGGGATCGATCTGACATTAAAACGAATCGTATAAGCGCAGGTTGCAGGCTCAGGGCAATGTAGGTCCTATAATTGCGATATAATTGAATGGTAAATGGCCGTGGCCACGGTGAAGATTGAGCGACGCTCTCCATTATGTTACTTACTGAATCTACGCCACGTTCTATGCGCTCGTCTTATCTCCCGATCGATCAATTGAATTAGAGCTTGCTCGTAAGTACACCCTCTTTCTCTCCTTTTTCTACTCCTTGGATGTTTATTAACGATCCGTGAAGATCGATAGATCGAGCAGCGAATTTATCTCCAGTCGTGGGCTGTCCAATGAATCTACTCTATTGTTAAAGTGAACTCAATTTGGAAATTCTCTGCCTGCTTAACTTTCAATTTTACGCGTGGACGATCAAGGTTTTCGACAGAGGTCTTGCCGAAGATTGCATTATTTGGAGTCTTAGGTCATTTCTGAAGGATTTCAGTGTTGGATTGCAATCGAGAATAATTGTGTGGTCTGAGATTTAACTTAAGAAACTTGGTACAAGCATGTAAGACTTTAGGAAAAAGTTAAATATAAATCAGTAGATCAATATTGTAATGATAGTACTCAATATATATTTTTAGAGAAAAATGTTTGCTTTTTCAGAAATAAATAAATTACTTGAAAGCTTCGTGAAAATTGAATTAAGAATAACTATTATGCAAACAATGTGTTGTGCTTTCAATTTTTGTTTGTTGCAAAAAGAACTTTTTTTTCTTCATAGTTGTTTAGATAACCATTTTTTTCTATTTAGGAATCTTCTAAATATTATCAAAATTTAAAAATGAATTCAAACACTCGTGAATTGAAATGTCTGAAATTTAAAGCGTTTTTAACTTTGATGTTTCAATACTTACTTTTGAATTGAATTGTTTCCAGTTTTAATCCGAATTTCAACCCTTTAAAATTAATATGCTTGGGAATTTGAATTTTGGACACTCTTAAATTTAAACGCTTCCAAATTAGATTTGATTTAATGGGAGTAAAAATAAAAAAATCGTCTTGATAACATTCTTGAAAGCTCCTCATTTCGTGGTAGTTAATTATTCACAGGTTAAATAATAAATACCTATGAGCAATGATTAAAAAATGCAGATAACGTAATGATATGGAGAAATGCAGATAAGAGTTTAAATGAAATGGCAGAAATCTTTCAGTACTCGTCAGTGCTTCGCTAAGCGTCTTTCGCATTTCTGATACAATTGTCTATTTTTTAAATTAGTTATCCCAAGGTTTTCAGCCCCCTTTGAGTTATTTTCCTTTTTTTTTCTAATAAAAAAAACATTGTTGATAAGTGTTTGCAGGCTTGATTTGATCGAATAGAGGCATACCGGCTGCACAATGGAACGGTTTGTATCTCTGTTCTCATTACGTTAACAGGAAAGCTTTCGTTCGCTTACGATTGAGAGGAATTAGTTCGATCGTTAATTATATACTCCCATTCGTGATTCGATCGTTCCACCGAATGGCACGCATTACCATGACATTATCATTGCAAATGATAGCGCTCGTTACGATTTGATTTACGAGCAACTGACTTTCCCTGAATGGCCTCGAGATGGTACACAATGATTTTGCACTGAAAGGGTGAAAGGTGGAGGAGGGAAGGACTCGAGATAATTTACTGGAATTTAAGTGGACACTAAAATGTTTACTGAGGAATCGGTTTCAAGCTTTGCTTTAAGTCTGTCTTGATGGTAAATTTTTTGCGGCTCGTTGCTGCGACTACAAAATTCAGTTAGCAGGTTTTAGCGTTTTTACTTCAAGTTTTATGTTTCTTACTTCATGCCAGGGTGTCTACTCACCTGGAGAACCTGGAAAATCTAGAATTGTCGGGGAATTCTTATTGATCTGGAAAAACCCGGAAATGTCAGGGAATTTTTTTTTAGTTAGGGAAATTTTTCGCGCATGCTATTTTTTATGAATTGTAATATAAAATTATTCCAAAATGATTTTTTATTTGTAAAAGTAACCTTAGTAGCAAAAGATTCATACTGATTTAAATCGATATGTTAAATATGCACTGAATTTTAAGTATGACGATAAAGTAAAAATTTGTTTCAATCATTATTCAAATTCATATACTTTAGGAACAAATTTAAGAAATTATTAATTATGTTTTTAGCATTATTAATTTATTTAGTTATTTGATGGTGATAATTAATATATTTAAAAATATTCTGTAATTATCTGTCAAAACTTTCTAAATGAAACTCATTACTTAATTGAATTAAACACAAGATTAATTTTCTACCGAAAACGACGAATTTTCAACAAAGTAATTCAACTTTCAACTAAGTAATTGAATTTTAAACCAAAAAAGGGGAATTCTCAACGAAAAGTGTTATATGTAGTTGATAATTCACCCAAAAAGATTTTAAACCAAAAGCACTTCAATTCAACCAAAAAAGACAAATTTCGACAAAAGAGTTGGACTTTCAACTCAAAAATATGATTTTCCATCGAAATAATTAAATTTTCATTCTGAAAGATGAATCTTCAACTTAAATGATGAATCTACAACCAAAAAAATAAATTCTTAATAAAGTAGTTCCATTTTCAACCCACTAGTTCAATCCTCAACCAGAAGCGATGAATTCTCAACTAAAAATGTAATAATTGATATTTTATCCAGAAAAGGTTCAAATTGTAAATAAATACCAGTTGAATTCAACAAAAAAGGACGATATCTCAACGTTATAGTTAAATCATCAACTAAAAATGATTAATTTTCAACCAAACAGTTGCATTTTTAACCAAAAAGATTAATTTTCTACCAAAAAAAGACGAATTTCCAACAAAATACGTCAATTTTAATTCAAATAGTTGAATTTCAAACCAGACAATAGGATTTTTTAACAAAGTACTTGAACCTTCAACCAAATAATTGATTTTAAATCAAAAAAGGAAATTCTTAACGAAAAATGCAATAATTGATATTTCATCCAAAAAAGGTTCAAATTTTAAATAAAAACCAGTTGTATTCCACGAAAAAAGACGATATTTCAACATGATAGTTGAATCCTCAACTAAAACAGATTAATTTTCAACCAAACAGTTGCATTTTTAACCAAAAAGATTAATTTTCTACGAAACAAGACGAATTTTCAACAAAATACATCAATTTTAATTTATATAGTTGAATTTTAAACCAGGCAATAGGAATTTCTAACAAAGTACTTCAACTTTCAGCCAAGTAATTGAATTTTAAACCAAAAAATGGGAGCTCTTAACGAAAAATTTCCAACATAATAGTTGAATCCTTAACTAAAAAAGGATTAATTTTCAACCGAACAGTTGCTTTTTTACCCAAAAAGATTAATTTTCTACCAAAAAAGACGAATTTTTCAATAAAATACATCAATTTTAATCCAAATAGTTGAGTTTCAAACCACAAAATAGGAATTTTCTACAAAAAATATAATAGTTGATATTTGAACCAGAAAATGTTTTAAACCGGAAGCACTTGAATTCAACAAAAAGAAGATTTTTCAACAAATTAGTTGGATTCTCAAACAAAAAACATTATTTTTCAACTAAGCAGTTGCATTCTCAGACAAAATTATGAAATTTTTACTAAAAGAAATAAATTTTAAAACCAAAAAGACGAATTTCCAACAAAAGAGTTGAATTTTCTACCCGAAAATATGAATTTCTAACAAAATAGTTAAATTTTCAACTAAAGCGATGAATTTTCAACAAAAATGTTTTTTTTTCATCCAAATACCTAAATTTTCAACCAAATAAACGAATTTTCAGCAAAACAGTTGAATCCTTGACCAAAACAGATTAATTTTTCTACCATACAGCTGCATCTTTAACAAAGAAAGATGAAATTTCTACTAAAAGAGATGAATTTTTAAACCAAA
>JAUMHM010000031.1:45730696-45741710 GCA_032362435.1 Melikaiella ostensackeni | reverse complement strand
AATTTCCAAGATTTTGCTGTTTAAAGCTTAACTGTCCTGAATAAAAGGCAGCACCAAGTTTTGAATTAGATTGTCTTGTAGGAACCACCTTAAATTCTAAGGAATAGGTAATTTTCCTATAGAATTGTTTTGGGCGCCGGAATAAATTTTGAATGGGATTGTTTTGTATGTACCACCTTACATTCGGAGTAAATTTCAAAGGTTTTGCTAGTTGAAGCTTAAACATATTCTGGACATAAGGCAGGGCCAACTTGTAAATGAGACTGTCTTGTAGGAACCACCTTAAATTCTAAGAGATAGCTCATTTTCCTATAGAATTATTTTGGGCGCCGGAATAAATTTTAAATGGGGCTGTCTTGTATGTACCACCATAAACTCAGAGGAAATTTCAAAAGTTTTGCTGTTTAAAGCTTAAATATATCCTGAATAGAAGGCAGAAGCAACTTGTTAATGAGACCGACTTATAGGAACCACCTTAAAATCTAAGGAATAGATCATTTTCCTATAGAATCTCTTAGGACGCCGGAATAATTTTGAATAGAACTGTCTTATATGTATCACCTTAACTTAAGAAGAAATTTCCAAATATTTGCTGTTTGAAGCTTAACTGTCCTGAATAAAAGGCAGCACCAACTTTTAACTTAGATTGTCTTGTAGGAACCACCTTAAATTCTAAGGAATAGGTAATTTTTCTATAGAGCTGTTTAAGGCGCCGGAATGAATTTTTAATTTGACTGTCTTGTGTGTATAATCTTAAATTCAGAGGAAATTTGAAAGGTTTTGCTGTTGAAAGCTTAACTATATCCTGAATAGATGGCAGAACCAACTTTTAAATGAGACTGTCTTGTAGGAATCACCTTCAATTTTAAGGAATGGGTCATTTTCCTAGAGAATTGTTTAGTATATTTCAAAGATTTTGCTGTTTAAAGCTCAACTACCGTTAATCGAAGGCAGGACCAACTTTTGAATAAGATGTTCTTGTAAGAACCACCTTAAATTTTAAAGAATATGTTATTTTTCCATAGAATTGTTTGGGGCGCCGGAATAATTTCGAATGGGACTGTCATGTAGTTACCACCTTAAAATCACGCGAAATTTCTCTTCGAGATCTTAATATCCCAAATAGATCCATTTCATCTTTTCCAAAATTGGAACAGGTTTGGTCTT
Organism: Melikaiella ostensackeni; assembly: GCA_032362435.1. NCBI lineage: Eukaryota > Metazoa > Arthropoda > Insecta > Hymenoptera > Cynipidae > Melikaiella > Melikaiella ostensackeni. Next base: position 45,740,543 of record JAUMHM010000031.1, on the reverse strand, counting down.
CGGGTATTCATAATTTAAAACCTTAATTTAAGAGTAAAGAAAAGACTTTATTTTGGAAAGGGTCAACATTGAAATAATATTGAATAACTTTATATTTAAAACCACAAACATTTCAAAATCCTAAACTCTGCAGGCTGATACTTTATTTTTTCTCGAGGCATTGCATTCTTTGTTCGACGCAACCTGTAGGATAAATTACCAATTGAGTAACTCTACTATCGTTATCGATAATCGTCGTGTACGGGACGCGACATTTTCACTTTTCGTTGCTCGGAAGATAATTGGCAGTAAATTCCAGCTCAACATTATTAGGCTTTCTCCCATTCTCAGTTTCCCTGAGTACTGGCAAACGTAAAATTGTGAGGCGTGCAGCGAATCAAGGAAAGGATGGAAAAAGAGGAAAAGAAGAAAAAGAAAGAAAGAGTAAAAAAAGGAAGTGCCGATTCAGACATCAGTTACGCTGAGCGTTGTAAATCAAGCGCATTTTGCTTTTAACGACTTTCGTGTATCACATCCGCTTTCTTCCTTTCTTTCTCTCTTTCCTCTCGTCTTTCTCTTTTTGTGTCTTTTCTTTTATTCCTTATCTCCCCTTTTTGTATCTTTTTTCCTTTTCCTTCTTTCTTGCTAGCTCTATTTTTTCCTTTCCTTCTTTTTCACGCCTTTTTTGCCTTTTTATCTTGTTTTTTACTCCTCTCTTCTTCTGGTATCTTCTTCCTTTTCCTTCTTATCCACGAGCGAAACTTGTTTCACCGTGCACGCACCTGCAGCTACAAAGCAAGACCACGACCTCGACAGGGTAGCCACCACTCCGTAAAGACACTGGGTATCACTTAACATCCAGTTGCCTCATCGTTCTTCAACGTCTCTTTGCCTAAGAAGGCTACGAGGTAAAAGCTCTCGGTTTTCAGTGTTGATTTTCAAAAGAAATCAACAAATCCCCATTACTCAACTGGAACACGATTAATCGCCAAGGCAAATCGTTCATTTTTAGTCATCTTATTCCCTCAGTGTCAATCTTAATCTTAATCAAAGCAGAAAATACAAGAAGCTTCAAGTGTTCCCAATTGGAAAACATACCACATTATTATTACTTCTTGAGATTTTTTTAAGTCTTCATTAGGGATTGAATCATTTATCACTTACTGGGTCAGTCTGAAGACCTTGAAGTAAAGAATCGATCCTTCTCAGACCCGAAAATAGTGTGAATTTTCGGGCAAAAAAGAGGTTGTTGATCGAATTCCTTTCGTGTTCTTCCGTGGTGTGTTTGGCAGCTCGTTAAAAAACCAGGCCAATTATATAGAATCGCCATTCTTTCTCGAAACTTGTAACGGTGGTAGTAAGAGTATGAGTACTTGTTCTCTTGATCGGAAAGTTGCCCCAGTGTTAGTGAACAACGATGATACATCAGTCCCTCTTAATTTCGTAATAGTAACGACCGTCTTGGGCAGATGGTACAAAGAACTGAACCGTAATGTTTTATCCAATGGTCACGCGTGTCAGCTGCTATTGTACGTTTTCCATAACTACTTTAAGAATACGCTTCGAGACCTCAGGAAAAGTACTGTCAGAAGAAAGTATTTCTCATTAGGAGCCACTCTTATTTTTTTGGTCTGTTCTAATTCTGAGCTTCAGAATTTAGATCCATTTTAGTTTCATTTGTTTGAAATTAAAATTAGAGAGCGGTCGGATACTTTCAACAAATTGCTGTTGCTAGAATCCTTTTTTTCTGACTTTCGTCGTTGGATGATTTTTGGATTGAAATTCTTAAAAATTTGAAAGCTATTTGGGTTGCTTTTGATCTCTGGTTCAACTGAGTTTTTGTAAGGCAAGGTTAATAAGTGTTTCGAATAAGAGGAGTGACAGTGATACTGCTTTGAAGAAGACAATGACCAGAGACCGCAACCAAAAGACACCGGACACGAGTTTAAGGACCGCGTCATGGAACGGGATCGCCTTGGAGACACTCGCTCTTATATACCAAGGGAGCAAATTGTCCAGCATTATTACCGGCAGTAACTCGCCTACCCGTATTACCGTTACCGTGAAGCGAGGAATTATTCCGGAGGACATTTAACGCTGCTACCGGATAACCGAGAGCAAATTCTTCTTCTTTTTTTTAGAGAGAGCACGTGCTCCTCTTCTATCTTATTCTTCAGCCTCTTCCATCCATCCACAATCTTACACTGTCATTTGGGTCAAGTCAAGAATAATAATCCCCATTATGATGAAAGCATTTTTTTTATTCAAGTACGTTTCTTTATGTTCCTTCTTTTCATCTCCAGTAGGCTTTCTTGCTTTTATTTCTGGTTGTCATTTCTTCTTTTCTATTTCGTTTAGCGAGAAACGGATTCTTTTCGAATTTATAATTTTGTTGGCAATGTTGAAAAGCATTGATTGAATCTTGGGGTTCGTTGACCCTAGTTCATCGGATTCTGTTTTTAATGTCCAAGCTTCAACTTCAAGTTTCTATGTCTACAGTTGGATCTGAAAATAACTTCATTCCTGCTCGAATGAGACCTTCTATTTTGAGGTCCTTTCTACAGTTCGATGATCAAGCTCTGAATAGTGATAATTTGCAGACTCTGTTTTTACACTTGTTTATAGGACACTGTAATAGGAAGGAGTTCCTGTCTTATCTTTAATTATGAGTTAATTTATGATTTTAAATTCTCGATTTCTTCTTGGCAGCACCAACTGATTTATTTAATTTTACGTTAAACGTTAGAGTAGTCCTTGAAGCTTTTTTCCTTTGTTTCTTTTCTATCTATTTCTAAAGGAAGGCCGTTCCCTCAATTATAGAAGGTGATCAGTGTATTTAGCGAACGAGAAAGGTGAATTTACTATGTGCTTCCGAGGGTTAAGCAGCAATTGTTCCGGACCACGTGCGGCGCGCCCCTAATAATAACACCGTGCAAATACAACGCGCAATAAAAGTAGACAGGTCGTAAAGCACACCGCGCCTCTATATATATATTTAAAACGCGCAACTCCAGAAGCAGTCGTTGAAAAAAGAATATAGATTCTGACGTTCTGTAATAATACACCCGCGCCATTAGAATCAGTTTTGAAAATATCAGTAAGCCTTGATCGTCAAATGACATTGCTTTTCCGGTTTGGAAAACATGCAAAGTTGAACGCCTTTGGTTTCAATCTATTTTTGCTTGAAAGCTTCCAAGCGAGCTTCCAAGTTGAAAAATTGAAAGCTTCTACATCGAAATAATTTATTAAACTAAGACAAATAAAATCGGACTCGTTTGACTAGAACAATGAAGATCTTGTTGAAACAAGAAAACGGAAACGGGTTTTACAACCTGATGGATTTTTTCACATGAAAGATTTATTGCATGCTGATGACGCTGAAATCATTGAATGTGTAATCTCAGCATCTGAAGATCGAATCTCAGGCATCCACGTGTCGAACGAAAAGTAAACGTGTACAGTACTTGAGGCGAGAATTCAGGGTCATGCAGACCGGAATAGCAGCCGAGAGACGCGTCTGTAATATGCACACAGGCACAGTAGTCTCCCAAGAATTTGCCAGAATAGCGAATGACATCAGAGTAAACTAGAAGTCAGTAATGGTTAGTGAGACGAAACGGCAACAGGTTTTTCCTCGCAATACGCGCTTTAATTCAATTTACTTTTGAATCATCCCGTTCATCGATGATAAGAAAGAAAAGTCTAATTGCAGACATTCGCTTTAATTAAAGAGCCGAGTGAACTGATTATGACTCTATTTACATCGTAAAGTGACTCACACTCGATAAGTTTACAGAATTTAAGTGAATAACGTGAAGAAATCACCTATGGGAAAATGGACCTTGTTGCTTGTTGCACCAGGTGATATAAAACTTGACTAAAATTCAAGATAATTCAAAGATGAACAAAGAGAGGTCGTTAGATGCGGGACACCGATTCAGCTGAGGTTTTACGCGACTAAAATATATGAAAATCCATTAGACACTTTGAATCCAATGGACCTTAGTTTCCGAGATATAGAGGTTTGAGTATTTACGTTTGAGCGCTCAACTCGCTTCTGTCGAGCGCGGACCACCCTCAAAAGCATAAATACTCAAACCTAGATATCTCAGGAACTAAGGCCAAGTGGATCGAAAGAAAAAATACGCAAATAATGGATTCTGATTAATTTTCACCCTGTGAAGCTTCCGTCGAATTGACTTCCCGCATGTCGAGCCATTAACGTCATGTGCAGTTAAAATGAGTCACGAGATTGAATTGCACTCTGGGAGAATTAAATTTCGTAGTTTAATACGAGTGAATTTATCTAAAAGGCTATCAGCGCGCTCAACTTACTGTTTCGAGTCGACTTACGACTTTATTGCGTTTCCTAGAGCTGTATACCCGGATGATTTTGCGGTCGGATCGACCGCGTTTACATCGACATTAAGAGAAAACTAGCTCGTCGCTGGATCTCAATTTGAAGAAAAATTTTAGTAGACGCACGTCTCCGTTTCTTGCTGGTTAGCTAGCTCACGGCCGCAAGACACACTGTAAACGATATTCGTATTCGCACCTTTGATAGATATACGATGGGTTAGGAATGTTTCAAAAATAAGAAAATAAAGCAGATTATTTTTCTCGGTAATGTACTGCTGGATTACCTTTCTTTATTTATTGCACTTCACAAAAAAGTCGTTAACTATCTGTTTGATGTCTATTTATGTCAATGTGAAGCTGAACCAGATTCTAACGGTCAATATGTTTTATCTCCATTTCTATTAATTCATTATTATTTATCGTCTTTTTTCTATGCAGGGTGAACACGATTAAGTCAATATTTTTTTATTCGAAGACATTTACACTTTTTTTTGTTCATTCTCATTCATTCACTGATTCCTTTTCTTTCAAAGAGTTATTTTTTCTGTGTAATTTTTTATTTTTGGTAATTGAGAAATTGTGATTTATTCTACCTCATTTTGTGGGTTGATTTAGAACCAATCTGTTCAGATTATTCCATTTTTCAAAAAGAAAAAGGTAATAATTCAAACCAATAACACATTTCTAAAAAATTGCTAACCTCATCAAATTTGTAAACTACATTTAAGTGAAATAGATATCTTTTGGTAAATTGAGTTAACCATTAACACTTCAATTGAAAGAAATCTTATGTATTCATAGGCAACTCGGCAGATTGGAACAAATCCTTGCTTAATGTCTCTCTTTTAAAATTTCTTAAAGACCGAAATTTATTGATGATATTCTCATTTGAAGTTCCTTTGCTATCTTTTTTTGTTGAAGTCAAAACATATTTTCTTGTTAATATGAAACATCTTTTTTGAAAAAAACCATGAAACTTGCATTCTATCAATAAATCCTTCTGTAATGCATCCAATCTAAATTTTTACCGATTGAATAAATTCATTTAAAACTCCTATACCGGACCTTCAGTAATATCTATCAAAAAATCCCATTCCGCCAAATTTTTATCAATTACATTAAAAATTATATTAATAAAAACATGAAAATAAGAGTAGATAAAATAATTTTTCATATAACTTCTTGTGTATAGAATCCAAAAAATTGTAATTCAAAGTTTGGCAAACACTTTACCACAACAACAAAATTTTAATTATTTTTCAAAAATGTTTGTAAATTTTGTTGATTAAAACCACTTTTTTAATATAAATTTTTTAAATTATGAAAAAAATTCTTCACAGGGAAGAAAATTCAGAGAAACACGAAGTGCACTGAACGAAAGAAATTCGACGAATGAATCGTCTATAAATAGACACTTGGACAAACAAAACGTTTTACCATTGTTTTTTTGAGAGAGAAAATAACCAGTACCCTCGCAAAAATCATCTGTTCGAAAAATGCTAACAGGTTTTAGGAAACTATACAGAAAATCTTAGCCCCAAATAACAAGATTCAGAATTTATTCCAAGTAGACAATAATAAGATAGTAAAATATTTTAACATTCAAATATGAAATTTAATTTTAATCGTATTCAAATATTATATCTCAAATTATGTACATATCCTTCTTGTAACCTTATTATATTCATGATAAGTACCAGGATGACATTTTAATTATATCAACAGTATACTTAGAAAAAATGAAAGGTATAGCAGACTGAAAGTATATTAAATATATTTGAAATCAAAAACATCTGTAAAAAATCATAAGATTAGAGAAAATGTAAATAAAGTACACAATGGTACATAATATGCACATATTGTTAATATGGCATCTTCCTCAGAATACCATTTTTCGTAGACAACGAGGGTATAATTTCTTTTACCTGAATGTATGTAAAACCTATGTCAACCATATTTTTTGATAAGTACCAGGTTAACATTTTAATTAGTTAATTAATTGAAATTAAAAATTATTTTAAATTAAATATAAATTAAATATATTAAATTATTATTATTAAATTATTTTTAAATTATTATTAAATTTCAAATTATTATTAAATTATTATTAAATTAAATAAATTAAATTAAATATTAAATAATTAAAAATTATTATTAAAATTATTTTAAAAAATTAATTGAAATTAATTAATTAACTGAATTCAATTAAAATTAAATTTCATATTTGAATATTAAAATGTTTTACTATCTTATTATTGTCTCTTTAGAATAAATTCTGAATCTTGATATTTGGGGCTAAGATTTTCTGTATGGTTTCCTAAAATCTATTGGCATTCTTCAAACAGATGATTTTTACGAGGGTTTGGGACTGGTTATTCTCTCTTTCAGAAAAATGGTAAAACGTTTTGTTTGTCTAACTGGCTCTTTGGGCGATTCAGTCGCAGAATTTCTGTCGTTTAGTACACACACTTCGTGTTTCTCTGAATTTTCTTCCCGGTGAAGAATTTTTCATCATAATATAAACAATTCATATCAAAAAAGTGGATTCATGCTTCTATCTTTAAAAAGAAAAAGAAAATCAACAAAATGTACAAAGATTTTTGAAAAATATTTGAAATTTTTGTTCAATTAGTGTTGTGGTTAAGTGTTTGCCGAACTTTGAATTACAGTTTTGTGGATCTTATACGCAGGAAGTTGTATAAAAAATTATTTTACCTCTTCTTATTTTCATGTTTTTGTTAATATAATTTTCAGTATAATTGATAAAAATTTGGTGGAATATGATTTTATGATAGATACGAGTATTACTGAAAGTTCGGTATAGGAGTATCAAATGAATTTATTCAGTTAGTAAAAACTTTGATTATATGCACTACAGAAGGAATTATTGATAGAATGCAAGTTTCATGGTTTTTCCATGAAAGATATTTCATATTAACAAGAAAATATGTTTTTACTTCAACAAAAAAGATATCTAAGGAACTTTAAACGAGAAAATCAATAAATTGAATAAATCTATTTGAATTTGGTTTAAAAGAGCTGCCATGCACATATACACAATTAATATATGTTTCATTATTCATAACAGTAGTTATCCTATAAATTACCCCTGATGAGGAAGTCTAAACTGGCTTCGAAACATGTTGGTCCCCAGTAGTATAAAAAAGACGGAAAAAAGACAGAGTGTGCGGTTGGTTTTGGTTGACTCTTCCCTCTTTCTCCCTCTTTTTCTTTTTTTGTTTGTACATTTATTGTAAATTTGTCTCTAGTGAGCTGGAAAGTCGGAGAGTCTCGAAGTCTAGTTTTGATTTGTGAACTTTTTGGGTGTTTCTTTTTCAGTACACCAAAAAATTTTCGTAAGAAAAAAGATTTCATTTCGATCTTTAAAAAACTTCTTCAGTTGAAGTTTGCCATCCTGAGTAGGAATGAAAACTTGGTATTGTAGCGTACCAGGAATCGTTACTGCTTGGTTAAATCGTCCTTTTAGAATCTCGGTAGCCGAGGTGTGACTTTCTTTGCTGCTGAAGAAAATTACGGTTTCTTTGTAGTTATCACACACACGCACCTTTGCCGTGGGATGTACCATGGAAGCACCATTCTGATAGAATACCGAAATCATCTTTATGGGCTAGGAGATCAGCAAAGCTGCTTTTATTTTTAAAATACTGCCCTACACCATCAGTGAAATAGTAGATTTTCTTCGGCTCAAAATGATTTTTCAGATAATCTACTATAATCTTCTGGTATTCATGAACAGCCATCGTGTCATGAACTAAATGGTCGGATATTATCGCGATACTTAAATGTTTCATCTCTCCACCATCTTTAAAATAAATCACGAAAGTGAAGATTGTAGCTTAGTCGTTATTCCAGTGGAATAATTGCGCTAAATTCTGAGCGACGAAGGCATAATTCTCTGCAAAATCGAAGCAAATCAAAAACTCACCTGGCAATAAATTTTCCTTTAGATTTAAAAAAAAAGATGATTGCTCCTTTGAAACAAAGTGGCGTGTTTTTAATTTTAACAACTGTTTACAGAAATTATCCAGGAATTCATCGGTATTCATCACCAAAGTCTGCAGGGTACACTTGTCGGCTTGTAGTCGAATTTCGAATCTTACTTCAACGATTCCATGTTCATCGAAAGCATTTGTCGAATTTTCATTCAAATTCGCAGTACCAGGGCAGTTTTAACACTCTCCTAGATGACAGGAACTTGAAGATTCAGGGCATACACCAGCATCCAGACAATCGTGATACTTCTTTAATATCATGTCAACATCCTCTGTAAAATGCTGAATATTGAACTAAGACAGAAAGGCGTAAAAAAAATAAAATCCATCAATGGGTCCGGTTACTCGTCGTTCAATTACTCGAGAACAAAAAAAACGCCCTGATGAATTTTGGCTATTTTATAGGAAAAATTCTCAGCTTTCTAACTAGACTATTTACAAAAAAATATTAAATGAGTCCAAATGTGAGAGAAAGTCAAATTTATTTTTAATTTTTGAAAATGGAGGTCAAATTTTTATTTTTTTCCAAAATGTTTATAATCAGTAAAAATATTGTGAAAAAGTCTGTCGGAAACATATCAAGTAAAATCTCATTTCCTGCAAAAGGAAAAAAGTTAGTAAATAAATTACCATGAATATGAATTATCGGAAATCTGCTAAGCGCACTTTAAAGGACATAAAATATAAATTTTATATAAAGTTTAGATATTGACATATATTTTTAATAATAATCATGCTAAAAAAATGATAAATAATATAATCAGAAATTGTTTAAATAGATTTAAACATTAATTTAATATTATTGAGTATCTGATGGTAACTTTCTAAGAAATATGTGGCTGAAAAAAAATTTTTAATAATATTCAATACATCTCCGAAAGTGAAAGATTTTATTATCAACTCTTCTAATAAGTATTATTAATATATATTTAATTATTGATTTCCTTCAACATCGAATCAATCATTGAAATTAAAGGACATGCATTTCAGGAGTTAATGCATATTAAATTTGTAATAGATTTATCAGCTAATCTGTTTCTGTGCTTTCTCACAACTAAAGAGCTTCGAGAGAAAAGTCGCTCTGATGGGACTGAAGTAGCAGGAGTACACAAAAAATCTAGTGCCATTCTAGCCAGTTTTGGGAAGAGTTTTCGTGCTTTTCCCACCACTTTAGCACATTCTGTGTGTTTTCCAGCGCGTTTTTGGGACAAATAAAGGTCGAGTTCCTATCTCCAACCCGTTGGACCCGTTGCTGTTTTAGGAGCAGATGAGTTTTGATTTTGTTCGGGGTCCGAATCTGATCCGTATAAGACGTCTTCATCAAGTTTGTCGTTATTTTTGCCTTTCACAGTAGTGATGACTTCACCTTCCGACTCAAGAGCAATATATCATTAATGATTATTATTATAATAAATATAGAGATGCACTTTAATAACGATTTCCAAAAATTTTAATTTTTAAAACATTAATTATTAACGAAGACTTAATCTTACATT
>JAUMHM010000031.1:45702794-45724512 GCA_032362435.1 Melikaiella ostensackeni | reverse complement strand
TCGAATCGAAAGTGCACAAAAAAAGAATTAGGCTTCTTATTTTCGCTCCCTTTAAGGTTATTTAAAAATTCACCTGGGCTTTAAAACAGAGCGAATTCATTTGGGAAGGGTTTATGATTAGGATGAGCTAAAACAGGTCGGAAACTTTGTATAGGGAAGGTACTATGTTCAGAAAATCTGTGTTTTAGGATGATTTTAATTGATTTTTTTCATATTAATCATCAAATTTACGTTCAGATAGAGTTCTACATTTCCTCAAGGGAAAACGTGAACTTTGTTCGAAATAGTTTCAAACACCAACGGATCTTTAAGAAAAAGTATCAAGGGATATGTGAAAGTAATGGTATTTTCTCATTTTTAAATTGATTATATATCTTGCTGAAGAACTAGATGTGTATACTATTATGTATTGAGAATAACTTCATCTGAGAAGTAGATATATGACTACATTAGAAACAACGAATCGGCTGCAATTAATCACTTTGATGGGCCTAGTAATTATCTAGAAACCAGAATAGAACTTCTCCGGATATTTTTCATAGGAAAATAGAGCTGTGAAACTAACATAGTGTGATTTGTATCTAAAAGTAAATGAGGAGGAAAAAAAGGGTTGTTGTCTGAAATGGATCCAGTTGATCCAAGTCACCCTTACCTACGACAATCGCCGGAGGCTCCTGATCTTGGCGGCCGGTTTCTTTCTCGGGAAGAGAAGAGCGATCGGTTGATCAACGGTCAGGCCCGTCAGGCCTGTTATTACATGGGAATGCGAAAAAGAAGGATCGGACCTCTTCGTTCGTGGATCGAGAAAACTGGTAAAAATGTCTAAGACTCACGCCTCGCCGATTGTCCTCCACCATAATAAACTTGAACGCTGTGGTTACGATGGGGATGGACGACCTGAAGGGTCGACCACAAGATTCTGCGTATGTACTAAGACGTGTGCAAATTTATTTTATAGAAATTTATAATAATTTTATAATGAATTTATTGCAATTTTGCGTTACAATACGGTACTTGCAATTTTATATTACAATTTGTATTGTAAAGTATTGTAAAATTACAAACATTTTTAACAGTATACCCATCATTTCGGATGATTTGGCGCACCACTATTATTGTTTGATATTATAATGTATTAATAATTAATTGAATTACATAACTTACATATAAATTACATAGCTCACTTGTAATAAGTTATTTTAATTTCAAGTCAATTTAGAAGTAACACATCGCGGTAATAAACAACTTAAACCAGCACTTAAGCGGACATGCGATTTTCACTGTTTTCCACTGTTTTGCACAAAATCGCATGCGATTTCTGCCATACTTTTGTAAAAAGACTCTATCTACATTTTAAGTCGAACGGAGATATTGAACAAAACGTGTTTGTATCTTTACTGATCTGCATCTTCCAACATATAATTGTTTTTAGAAAAAAGAACTATCTTTCTTAGGTTGTTTGGACCTTTCTATTCATTGGTGCAAAAAATAATTGTAATTGTTCACATGCAAAACTGTAGATATGCTTCACAGTGAACCTCAGGAATAAATTCTATCTTTAAATTGGATAAAAACGCTGCAGCACATTTATCAACTCATAGATAAGATTTATCTGGCTAAAGATAAAATTTATCTGGCGAAAGATAAAAATTTATCTCAGGAAAATATTTATATCCCGTGCGTGACATTTGTCAAGTGACACACTTCGATGTCAAACATCTCCCTATTGAAAAAATTCTAGGGAAATACTCATGTAATTTTCGGACAGGATTTGCGCGAAGAAATCCGCGAGGATCAGTTGCCTGACTCACGGATTTCCTAGAGAAATTATAAAATCCTCGCGGGGTTCCTCGTGTTAATCGTGTCTGAAAATTACACGAATATTTCTCCCAGGATTTTTCCAATATGGAAGTGTTTGACATCAAAGTAATACTTGACAAATATCACGCATGTGACAAATATTTTCGTTAGATAAATTTTTATCTTTCACCAGATAAATTTTATCTTTCTCCAGATAAATTTTATGTGGATAAATGTGGTGCAGCGTGTGCGAGAAAACTGATTAAAAAACCTATGTACTTAGATATGTTTTCGAGCCGCCTTTTTCGGCACCAAGGAAGGCCACTTTCAGGTTGAAGAAACACTCTTTCTACATTATACAGTAAAATTATTAATTAACGCAATTGATAAATGTTTTTTATATTTTTATAATTTATTTAGTATCTGCCATTGTGTATTAATATTATGTTATAATTTTGCTCGTTAAAGTAATTGCAATAAAAATTAGTTGAAAATCCAAAACTGTAGATGAGTTTTTTCTTCCAGAAAGTTGAACCGAACTTGACGAGAATCAGAACGAAGAACGTTTTATGTACATAGGCTTTCCTCCATTCGGCGCTAGTGACTTATTTACTGACGAGCAAAAACTTATCTGGTAGATGGGTTTTTCGAAGCTGTTATTCGGCGCCGACGTAAAAAACTCATTTTTCATAAAAAATGTGGATAGGGCCTTTCTTCAAAATTACAGCAGACTTAATGTCTACGCCAAATCACACGTCCGCTCGGATTGGTCATTACTTTATTACTTTTCACATAAAAGCCTAATTTATTTGATGAAAAATCTTTTTCCTGATCATGAGCTTAAAGATCGAATATTATAAAAGTGTAGGATTAGTCAGGTTAATGGAAAATGTGAGTTATTCATCGATTGAAAGAAGCTGCTCTGAAATTAACTAAAAGTTACCGGAAAAAATTCTATAAATAAACTTGCAGTAAAAATGTTTTGAAAAAATATAACTATTTTCGTGAGCCTATTACAGTTTTTTTGCAAATAACTGTGCGCCAACTCAGTCTTCGCGCCAACTTACCCTCCTCCCCCTAATTTGAAATTGCGGATAATCAGTAGTGTAAAAAGTGTTATGTATTCTATATTTATGGTTGATTAAATTTTAGTCAAAATAAAAGGTTGAAACCCTCACGGAAAGACAAGGAAAGAAAAAATTCTTGTATTAATATTTATTTTAATGCAATTAGTGAAAGAAATTATAAGGATTCTAAATAGCTGGTTTGGGGCAATATGCAATTTGGAAAGGGAAAGTACCGAAAAATTAATTGAGCTACGGTGGCATAATATGAAAATGATATAGCATTTTAGTTTTATAAAGAAAAGAACAAAAAGAAACGTAATGAAACTTTCGTTGCGTTTCTCTCGACAAAAAGGTTTGACGACACACAATTTTGACATTGTGCCTTCGAAACTACATTATTTTTCGGTGCTTTCTCATAGTTAGCTTTGTTTTTAGACAAATTATTTTGATTTTATATAAATAATTGGAAAATATCGAGAAAAAAATACAGTTTTTCTAACGAAAACTTTCATAAACAAATAACTATATTTGATAATAATTTATTCATTATTAAAAATTGAATGGGGTCAGGTTGTTGAAAACCTTCTTTTCGGAAAAACAGGTTCTGATTCATTAAATTCGCATCATTTTCAAAAATTTGGTGATCGATAAAAGAAAAGTTCCTTCTGTAACTTAATTTTTTTATATAATAATTTTTTTGTGAAAAAAATCTTTTTTTCCTTTAAACGAAACCATCAGCAATGATATTAAAAATTTTAGAAGTATAATTAGATGTTTTTTCCCGAGACCCGATTTTACGTGCCAATAATACCTTAAGTTTTTGAAATCCTGTTTCTTAAAAAAAAAAACTTGGAACTGCTTTAGACAATAACTTCAATTATAACAAGTCATGCTTTCCATGGTAATAACTAAATAAATGTACATAGTCTTTTTATAATTTCATTTTATAGAATTTACTAGGTATTGAATTTAAATATCTTGAAACTTTCAATAATTATAATATCAAATTCAAGTGAGACTACTGTTTATTTCTCTTTCGACAATTTTAGTGAAGAAAAAATTATCACTAATTCAATATTGAATGTTTTCTCTGACAATGAAAAGCAAGAATTCTTACAGTCGAGTCATGATTCATTAAAACAAATACCTTATCGCTCGAAATTCGGTTTATTCATGTAGAGAAAATAATACTAAATCATTGAATTGAGTGAATAGTCATAAACGATGACGTAAATGTAAATTCACTCGGATTACTCATTTCGTAAAATTAAAAAAAAATATTATGGAATATTTTCAGGAGTTTAAGAATTTATCAGGACAATTTGCAACTTATTTTATTCATTTGTCAACATAATTTAATAGTATATGCTTTTTATCTTAATGTTATTTCAACACCACTAGAAACCACAGGTTTTTGCTAGAATTCGGAAACTTTTGTTGTATTTTATTGCAAAAATATATATTTCATATACTTTTACAATGTGAAGAAAAACATTCTTCAAGTCCACGGAAAAATATTTATAGTTAAAACAGATAAATACTGAAAAATTAAATTAACAAAACTAAAATATATTTGAATAAAGTACTTCTTGTTTTTAGTTTGTGAATAAGAAGTATGGAGAGATTATATAAGTTTAAATCCAAATTTTGAAAAAATAAAAAAATTTAAAAAGAAGTTCTAATATTACTTCCATTTACTATTATTTTAATTAGGCCTTTATAATCGTTATAATTGTTATGTAATCTGTGAAATCAGTTATAAATTTCAAAACTCGTTAAAAATATTCTTAATTACTTAGCGCTATATTCAGACTTCCAACATTTTTAATTCAGCCATAAACATCTTTGTTTTAAGGATTTTGCTAATGTCGTTGGTTCGTTTCCAAAGATACTTGTGGCCAGATCAATGGTAAATATCGCTAGTTCAGCTATACATTTTTTCTGTGTGGTATGTAAATTTTTGTATTTGAAATTTATGCAATTTACGTAATTGATATATAGTTGAATTTAACTAAAACTCCTAAACAATCTTTTCTAAACTATCAATATTTTTCGATGGTTTTAGATCCGAATCAAGTTATCGAACTGAATTCTGGATATAATAATTACATAAACAAATGCAATGAATTGCCATAAATTTGATTTCGCCGACTTTAACTTATCTAAAGAATCCTTTCTTGGTTGAACCATTAAATCGATCAATCCGGTTTTATAGATCCAGATCACAACTAATCTGGGAAAATGGCATTTAATCAATACTTATATGCAAACTGCATAATAAATTGAAACAAACTTCATGTCGTGAAGCAACTAAGTTTAATAAACAATAAACGTTGAATGGAACAAGTAACTGACATCAAATCAGGAAAGAATTCTATTTCTTGTAAATGTATTGCTTTTACATAGGTTTTGTTCCTGATTAAACTAGAATCCAGAAAACTACTTTTGTATCATTAACCACGGTGCGGATGAAACAACTGTAATTGAAAGGTTATACATGGGACTTTTTTATTGATTATAGTTTTCTGAAATCTTACGAACATTTTAAGCGCAAAAACAGAAAATTGGCAGGGCGCTTTTTTTAAAAAAAAATCGATTTTTGCAAAAAAAAATGAAAAACCAGGTTTTTTGACAATAAAATGAGATGAACAGCGCTTAAATTTTTATAAAATTATATACAAAAGATTTCAAAAGATTTGAAAGACCTCCAGGGATCTCAATAGATTTCAAGGGATTTAAAAGTATTGCAAACGATTTCAACAGCTTTCAAAGGAATTCGTAAGACTTCCAAGGATTTTAATTATTTTAAGGAAGGTTCAAAGCTTTCAAAATTTTGAAGGAATTTAAAAAGGTGTCAAAGATCTTAAGATAGTTCAAGGAATTTCATAAGACTTAATTAAGGGATTTGACATTATTTTAAAGATTTCAAGTGGTTAAGATTTAAAAATTGTTATGGGTTTCCAAAGAATTTTCTAAACTTTCTAAGGATTTTGAAGGATTTCATAGGGTTTAAAAGGTTGTAGGGTATTTTTGATGATTCCATGGAATTTCAGAGAATGTCAAAGATTTCAAAGGTTTTCTATGGGACTTCAAGGGATTTCAGTAGATATAAAATTTCTAAACATTTTATGACGTTTCTATATATTTCAAATAATTTCACAAGAATAAATGGATTTTGTAGGGTTTCAAAGATTTGAAGAGGTTTTCAAATATTTCGGGGGATTCACAATATTTAAAAAATTCGATGCTGTTTTAAAGAATTTCCATGAAGTTGAGAAGATTTGGAAGTATTTCATATGATTTATAAAATTTTAGGCTATTTTAGAAGATTCCAAAGGATTTTATCATATTTCCTAGAATAATGGAAGATTGGGAAGACGTTATAGGGCCTAAGTATAAGATCTTAGAATTTTTGGAAGATTCCAAGGAGTTTTCAGAAGATTTCAAGGGATTTCAAAGGATTCTAAAGATTTTAGGGTATTTCAAAAGAATCCAATGAATTTCCAAGAGATTTTAAGAAATTTCAAAAAATTCCAAAGGATTTGATTAATTTTTAGGTTTTAAAAAAATGTCATACAGTTTTAAAGAATTTCCTAGAATTTCGGAAGATTTGGAAGGATTTGATAAGATCTAAGTATAAGATCTTGGGAAATTTTAGAAGATTCCAAGAAGTTTTCAATAAATTTCAAGAAATTTTACAGAGTTTTACAGATTTTAAAGTATTTTAAAAGATTCCAAAAAATTTTTAAGAGATTTTAAAAAATTTCAAAAAATTTTTGTCGGTAAAACATTTATTAATTTAATGTAAGAAGTTTAATTATTTTGAAATGGCAAATCATAAAAAAATCGTAAAATACGATATATAAAACTGAAAAATTTCATGTTAAAAGTAATTTTTCTTCCAAATTATTACATTTTATAAAACCATTAAAGTTTTAAAATATATAATTTATAATTTTCTAAATATTTAAGCGCAATTTATAAGTACAAAAGACTTTTCATATAAAGTTGGTTCAGCCGCACCGTGTAATATCATACATGTGACAAGCACTTTGAATTGACATAACTTTAATTTCGACTCGTAACCTCCAAGGAATCGTTATCATGAATTCGCTTTCACAATTTCAGATCGTATTTAACCCATAAAACTGTGAGTGAAGAAAAATCTATATTCGATGTCTCAATAACATTAAAATAATACATCTGGCCAGAAAAGACACGTAAATAAGGAAATAGTTTTCATCATAACCTAAAGTAAAATAATTCCATTTGCGTCTCTCGGATCGAGCTGTAAACGCCCACGCATTGCATTTTTACTGGGAGCTGAGAAAATGTGTTGACGGGCAGCAGTCCGGGGTTATATATACATTTTACATTTTCATCATATTCACATATTATGCGTTCGGTCTGCCCGTTTAGATCACGTGGGTGATAAGGTGACAGCGTTGACCTGTCGCCAATCATCGGATCTTCGTACAGACCCGAGTCCCTTCGGACAAGATCGCTCATTTGCTCTCTCTTTCTCTCCTGACGACTCCATTTTTCCCTCTCTCTTCCACCCTCTCCCACCCTCACACCCCCACCGTGTACCGCTAGACGAGAAACGAGAATCGAGTAAAATGTAAAATCATTCGCCGACCAGCAGTCGCGGAGTGAGTGTTGTTTATGTCGGTACGTCGATGTTCCAGATAGTTTGACAGTTCTTCAATAGAGAGTTCAATTATAATTTATCAGTGTAGACATGATTCAATTCGATTTCAGGAAAATATGGTTGAAATGTGCTCTTAAATTGGGATTAAACAGGTTACACTAGTTATGTGCATCGATTTTTATTGAAAGGGAAGTGAAGAGTGATCGTGATTTAAATCCTCCATGTTGGCATGCAGCGATTAATGGGATGAGTTGAAAGCATCCCCAAAGGATACTGAAAACAAGTGCCGGTCGGACAGATGTTGAATTTGAGTGTTTATAACTTGCTGGCCGGCATCAACACGATGGTTTTCGGAAGCAATAAGTTTCGTATAAGAAGGTACGATTTTCATCATTTTTTATTTTAATATAGGATGGAAATTATACCAATTTGAATAAGAGGGTTGCTTCCTCATTTGAATTAGAAAAAAGTTCAGACATTTCAATTCTTATACACGTTTGCCACATCACACTACATATTGTGAATGTAACCTTTTCTGAAAATGTCATTGTCATTCGACTCGCAACATTATGCACTTTTTTTATTAAGATCAAAATGAAATCTACTTGCTCATGAACTGTTTCATGCACCAAAAGCAGAACACAAAAAAGCTCACAAATCGAAAGGAGATTTCCAGCTACCTCCTTTCCGGCTTATTAGAGACATATTTATAATAAAAGAAAAACAGTAGTAGAAAATTGAAAATAGTCAATTTGTACCTTAGTGCAATTAATTCAGAACTTAATTTAGCCACTAAAGAAACCCCGAAGAGAGTTAAATGAGTAGTCGAAACATTTTATGAAAAGTAACACGTCAGGAAGCAAGTGTTATTTATTCATTATTAAGAAGAAATTACTTGGTGTAATGCACAACAAATATAATGAAAACTTCCTTAAGAACATGCAATGATAAGTAAATTATTCAAATATTATCCTTGTTAAATACCACGAATGAAAGATTCTTTGTTATTGAATTCTGCAATTCTGCATAACAAATTTTTTTCTTTTAAAAAATTTGGTATTATTTTTTTTTATTATTATACGATTAAGCCAAATCCCTTTCGGGGTAAGTGTAACTCTTTCGGTTCTAACCTCGTTATACTACCGGGGATCAAGGACTTTATATAGTATGGGTAAGTAAGGGATGTGTAGGAGAAGGGTTAGGTTGTAGATCAATCTAGAAGTCTCCTGTTGTTCATTCAAACGACACACTCATCCCACAACACCGCTCCGACACGGGTCGTTGATCAATCTTTCTAACAATCACCCCAGGTGAAGAGCTTCGCAAAGCCATTATACTAATCCATTAAGAAAATCACATCACGCGGGCCCATTAGTATCCAAAATCTTGTGTTTCTACGTCTTCTAATATCCCTTCGCTTCAGAGTTTCATTCACACATTCCAACCATTCTTTCCTCGGTCTACCTCTGGTTACGCTACCACTCATTTTACATAAGTATATTTGATTCGTTAAACGTTCTTTACTCATTCTCTCAACATGACCAAACCATTTCAGTACATTTTTTTCACTCTTGTCAAACAATGTTTCTTGTGCACCGCATTCTTTGAGAAACCACTCATTACTGACTTTGTCGATTAGCGTTTTACCGCACATATTCCTCAGAAACTGCATGCCAACCGCGTTCACTTTGCTCCTGAGAAAATAGCAAAACCAAAGCAAAATGTCATAGAAAGTCGCTTTGACCAAATTCCAAATGTTCGTTTTTTATGTTTCTTTGAGGAATAACGAATTAATATTGACGTAAAGTAATCAAAACTGATTCCATATGCAAAAAATGAATTTGAACTGGATTTTGCATTCATTGCTTCATTTACTCCTTAACAATGCGCTCAGTGTCTTGAAAGCATTCATCCTTTGCATCCGAAAGCTCGAAGCAACTTCCGGCGCCATCAAGACAGTGGCTTTCAACTTCCGTTTGTTCGACAGTTCGAGAATGGTTTATTTCCGCTGGAAGCGAACTTCCAGTCACGCTTACTTACTGCCGATCAATATTGTACGGTCCCTCCTGAAGTACTAAAGTCACGTGATGGCGTTGAACTCACTTCACGCACTTCCAATTCGATTCATCTGATTCTAATGCGAGGGAGAGCTCTTGCCATTTCCTTTGTTAAAAAAAAAATTGCTAATACAATTCATGTTCGAATCTAATTATTTGACTTCAAATCCAAATATTGGGTGTGGCCACTAGGCGGGAAACTGGGAAACGACTGGAAATTTTTGTATTAGTTAATAAAAAATAAAAACTTGTCCAATTAAATTTTTCTGGATATAATATCTAATTATGAAATTTTAAATAGGCTTATTTCGAGATTCGTCAAAATTGCTAGGATTTCAGTTTTAAATTGTACAGTTTTAAGCAATTCAAAAGTTTTACATTATTCAATTTTTGGAAGTCTTGTAATTGAAATGTTAAATCTGAAAGTTTTTAAAATTGAAAATGATTGAGCGTTGAAAACCATAATTATTGTAAAATTTCTTGATTGAAGCTTTATAAATTTGACAATATTAAAATATTAGCGATTGATTTTTAACGCATTTTCAGTATTCTACAATTTTAATTTAAATTCAGAACCTTAACAGTTGATAAATTTTAAATTTAAATAGTTCCGAATCGAATAATTTCCAATTCAATTATTCAAAATCGGACAGTTTCCAATGGAAATTCTTAATAGTTGATGTATTTTTAATGCTTTACTTGGAATGTGTCATAAAAAATTAAATAGGTAGTTGTAAGTTTTTAAACGCTTACATATAATTTTAAATCATATGCGATATTGAATTCTTCAAATCAATATTTAGGCTTCGAAGTTCCACACTTTTTTACTTCATTGATACTTTTTTAGGCAAGGCTTCTTTTTTGCTACTTCATCAGTAAAGTGGTATAAAAAATTGAACGTGCAAACAAATTCCACTTTTTTAACAATAAAAAAATAAAAAAAAGATATATCCCCGGGTATGCCTAAGGAAACTATTCTACTGAAAAAAAAGAAATCAATCAATCAAAATAGAACAGTCGATGGGTCTCTTAAAAAATCTCGAAATGAGAAGGCGTAGTATATATACATTCAATTTTAAATTTTTTTCTATTTTGAACAATTGAAAATTTAACTGTTCAAAATTAATTTTTCAATTTTCTTTAACTTTGTTAGTTGAATTTTCAACATTTGAAAATACAAGAAAAAACGAATTTTATATTAAAAACAAGTATAAAAAATGTTATATTTAGATAGTTTCACATAAGAATTTAATAAATAAACATTTCAATTCATGAATTTTGTTGTTGAAAAAGTCGATTTTTTTGGTTAAAGTTTCATCATTTTAGTTGAATTTTGTCTTTTTGGTTGCAAGTTCAAATGTTTTGTTGAAAATTTGGGTTGAAAATTCAATTATTTTGGTAGAAAGTTGAACTGTTTGGTTCTAATTTAACTTTTTTGTTATAAACTCATATTTTTAGGTTAAAAATTCAACTGCTTTGTAGAAAATCCGTTTGTTTGGCTTAGAACTTCAACACTTTGGTTCAAATTATTTTTTTTTCTTGACTGAAAAATCTTTCTTTGGTGAAAATTCAACTCTTTTGTTAAATTTCATCTTCTTGGTTTGAAAATTCAACTATTTGGTTTGAAAATTAATCTCTTTTGGTTAAAAATCTTATTCTTTGTCTGATAATTTAATTATTTTATTTAAAATTTGACAATTTTGTTAAAAAGTCATCCTTTTTGGTTGAAGGTTCGTCTTGTTGGATTAAAAATTCAACTATTTTGGTAGAAAATTGAACTGTTTAGTTAAAAATTGAATTTTTTGTTAAAAAATTCATATTTTCAGGTAGAAAATTCAACTACTTCGTAGAGCATTTTTTGGCTTGTAACCTCATCGATTTCGTTGAAATGTCTTTTATTTCTTGGCTGAAAAATTTTTATTGCTTGAAAATTCCACTCTTTTGTTGAATTTTGTCTTTTTGGTTTAAAACTTCATCTCTTTTGATAGAAATTTCTTCTAATCATCTTTTTTGGGAAAAATTCAACTGTTTGGTTGAAAATTAATTCATTTTGGTTTAGGATTCTACTATTTTGTTCAAAATTCGTCTTTTTTTTTTAATTCAACCATTTTTGATTTAAAATAAAAATCTTTTTTAGTCGAAATTTCAACAACGTGGTTGAACGTTGAACTGCTTTATTAAAGATTTTTTTTATGTTGAAAATTTATCTTTTTTAGTTGAAAATTGAACTATTTGGTTGCAAATTCATGTATTTTCCTAAAAATTCGTCTTTTCCAGTAGAAAATCAATCTTTTTAGTTGAAAATTCATCTATTTCATTGAAACTTCAACTACTTGGTTGAAAGCCGAACTCTTTTGTTAAAAATTCATTTTTTTTCATTTAAAGGTTCATCATTTTAGTTGAAAGTTCATTTCTTTGGTTGAAAATTTATCTTTTTCATCCAATGGACTCTTAGTAGGGAATTTATGAGATTTAAGAAAAAATAAGTCTTCCGCGTAGTTATGTACATACAGAAAAGTATGAAAGAAATTATTTTTAAATATGTTTTTTTTTAGGTTATACTTTTTTCTTCAGAAAGATACTTTTTTGATACTTTTTTTAGTTCCCTAGAGCACTTCGAGGCCTGAATATTAAACTCTCAATTGGAAATTATTTAATTATGAATGCTATTTCTTTAAAATGAATCAATTTAAAACGTTTTCAACTTTTGTATATAGTACTTAAAATTGTTATGTTTGAATGTTTTTTTTAATGTATGCAATTTTGAATGCTTCTCATTCAGACTTTTTCAATTTCCAAGGCTTCGAATTGACTCCCATTTTTAAGGCTTGTTTTGAAATTGAATAGTTTTGATTTTAATTCATTCAAAATTATACTATTCTATTTCAAATTGGAAGCTTTAGAAGTATAAAAAAATTTAAAAGATTACGTAACGAAAGCGGAAAATAATGGGAAATACTGGAGAATTTGTTTATGAGATTTGAGTGGTTACCCTAAAATATTCTACAATTCTACAATTATTTAAAACGCCTATACAGAGTTTTTTAAACTTTCAACTTTCAAAGTTAAAAATTCAATGCAGGTGCAATTATTAAGCCGTTTAGCCTTGTCGAAATCGAAAGGAACTTGAATGAGGGGAAAGAAGGTTTCTTTCAGACGCTCATGTTCCGGTTGGTTGGCGAAGACAAGTTGAGAAATACAGTTCAATTGTTTCCTCCTATTGGCCGTGAAATGGTGTCATAAATATTTGATGTATTGTGTCGCATTCGGCGTTTCATGTTCGAACTTGCAATTCTTCGACCAAGATCATTGACCCCCCAGTCGAGAAATTACTAACAAGTTCCACTTTAAAATCGATTTTTAATCGACCATGCATCACAGCTCAGTGTGTAATTAGTATTGATAATGCACAATTTAAGCCCTGGTTAATTTATCGAGGGCCAGAAATATAAAAAAAGGTTTTAAAAAACTATTTTTTAATTGCTAATGCGCTTCAAGTCCCCAAAAAAAGAAAAATCCTTCAAACTTGGCAACGAAAACTCGAGCTCGCAAGGCTAGACGGTCAATTTTTATTTTAAAAAGTGTGACAATTTTGACTCGACCCAGTTGAAGAAACAAAAAAAAAACAAGAAAAAACCCGTCAACTTGGCAAAGAGTGCCAAAAATCTCGAGCTCGTCAGGCTAGACGGTCAATTGTCGGAATAAAAGTGTGTCAATTTTGACTCAACCCAGTCGAAAAAACAAGAATACAAGAAAAAAACCGTCAAACTTGGCAGAGAGTGCCAAAAATCTCCAGCTCGTCAGGCTAGACGGTCAATTGTCAGAATAAAAAGTGTGACAATTTTGACTCGATCCAGTCGAAGAAAAAGAAAAAAAACCCGTCAAACTTGACGAAGAGTGCCTGAAAACTCGAGCTCGTAAGGCTAGACTGTCAATTTTCATTTAAAAAAGTGTGACAATTTTGACTCGGCCTAGTCGAAAAAACGAGGAAAAACCCGTCAAACTTGGCCAAAAGTGCCCGAAAAATCGACCTCGCAAGGCTAGACTGTCAATTTTTATTTTAAAAAATGTGACAATTTTGACTCGACTCATTCGAAGAAACAAGAAAACAAGAAAAAACCCGTCAAACTTGGTAGAGAGTGCCAAAAATCTCGAGCTCGCAAGGCTAGATGGTTAATTGTCAGAAAAAAGTGTGATAATTTTGATTCGACCCAGTTGAATAAAACAAGGAAAAACTCGTCAGACTTGGCAAAGAGTGCCAAAAATCTCGAGCTCGCAAGGCTAGACGTCCAATTTTCATTTTAAAAAGTGTGACAATTTTGACTCGACCCAGTTGAAAAAACAAAAAAAAAACAAGAAAAAACCCGTCAAACTTGGCAAAGAGTGCCTGAAAACTCGAGCTCGCAAGGTTAGACTGTCAATGTGCATTAAAAAAAAGTGTGACAATTTTAACTCGACCCAGTCGAAAGCTAATATCAGGAGGTGTTAGAAAAAATTTTCAAAAATAGTTTTCCAAAACGTGGACCCGTCAAACTTGGCAAAAAGTGCCCGAAAACTCGAGTTCGCAAGACTAGAGAGTCAATTTTCACCAAAAACATAAAAAGTAGGACAATGTTGAATGGATCTAGTCGAAAGCTAATTGTCACACTTTTTGTTGTAAAAATTGACCGTCTAGCCTTGCAAGCTCGAGTTCTCCGGCAATTTTTGCCAACTTTAACGGGTTCGCGTTTTGAGAAACTATCTTTGAAAAGTTTTTTTTATCAAATCTTGATATATTACCTTCCGACTGGGTTGATTCAAAATTGTCACATTCTTTAATTTTTCAAGAACAGTTAGTTTCTTTAACAGGATTGCTTCTTTTGGGAGTTCTTCTTGTTTTATCCCGAAAGGGATTTGTCTTAATGGTACGATAATAATTATTATCGCTTAAGCGCATTAGCAATTGAAAACACAGTTTCTTCTATCTTTTTTCATATTTCTGGGCATTATACATTAAAAGTAAAAATTTCGTGGAATATACGTCTGAAACTTGAGCTTAATATCTAGGGCATAGATTGATTTCATACAAAATTGACACAGAAAAATCCCGAGCTGTCTAATTCGCGGAAAAATTAAATTTATTTGCTGTCAGTTAAATTTAACAGCTGTGTAAAACAATATTGACAGCAATTTTTATTCGCTGACCGATAATTTATACCCACCTAGTTAACAAAATACTTTGTATGCAATTAAAGAATTATACTTAGCTTCAATTATAAACAAGCTGAAGAATAATTAGAGAGACAGAAGTCGAATATGAAATTTTAAAGTGTTACAAAGTCTAGAATTAGCATATATTTCCAGGAAATAAAAATATCCAATATCAGAAAAATTTGGACATTTCCATAGAATATTCGAGAAAAGTATGTCGCAACATGTTATTAGTATCAGCAAATCAGTTTTCGTAGCTGTTTTAGCAAGAGCATAAGTTTCTACTGGCAATTATTTCAAACTGCAAATGACCGGTTATCCCATAATTTTGTCCCCAGTCCTGTTTCCAGTTTGAGCGACAGTTTTACTCGTCAGAAATCTAAGTGAGTGACCTGTCTGAATTTATAAAATGCATGACTTTTTCATATCGCGACAAGACGTGTTCTTTATAAATAAACCGGTTCACTTTCAATGCATATGTATGGTGGTGTGCCACCGATTTCACAAATAACGAAGCACATATCAATTGCGTGCGTAGATAATCGTTAATACGCCCGAATTAATCTCCTCGTCACACCCACAACCTAGAGGGGGATGTGTTCACTGACGCGATGACGATATGGCTTATAGTACCCCATTATTTCGCCGCCCTTTCTCACGCTAATCAGCCACCGATACCAAATCTGCATCGCGGACTTGTATTTCGATACGCCTGCTTTATCGCAGATATGTATATTCTCTTAAATCTTGCGTAATTTATCGCAAATGTGCTCCGATCGGCAAAAGTCGCGCGTGGCTAGACTCAATTGCTGCAAGACAAGAAACTTGTAACGTTTCGCTGAGTGTTGATAAAATTGATATTAAACTTGATTATGGCATATTTATTGTATTAGAAACATCTTATAAGGAACATTTTTTGATACTCCTTAAAAGTAACGGAATTGAAGATATTTACATTTCTTCCTCATCATTAACATCTAAATTTATACGACTACTGTATTCAGGGTGTCTACTCATCTGGAAAACATGGAATGGTCAGGGGATTTTATTATTCAGGGAAAGTCAGGGAAAACTCGGGGAATTTTGTTTGAAGTCAAGGAATTGCTTCAAAAATGCTTAAATTTTGTTTCAGAGATCGTTCATATATTGCGTAACACGTTTTTCTTTTGTTAACATCGTTGTGTTCTTTTCAATTTCACGTCAATTTTATTCTTGTCTTTATTTAAACAAAAGAAAAATGCATGACGTAATATATAAACGATCCCTTAAGTGTAATATAAAAATAAATAACAATTTTTTTTATGGAAGGAAAATTTTTGTATGGAAGGAAATTTATAGTACTGAGTTTATATTTATTTGAATGAAACCTCTTTGTATCATTTTCACTAATCTCAGGAAAATATTTTTTTTGTTCAAAATATTGATATGTTAAATATGCATTGATTTTCAAGCATGAAAAAAAAATTTTTCAATTATTATTCGTTTTCATGGACTTTAGGAACAAATTTAAGAAACATTTAATTCTGTTTTAAGTATTATTCATTTATTTAATCATTCGACAGTGGTCATTAATTGATATAATAATATCCTGTTATAATTCGTCAAAGCTTTCTCAATTAAACATATTAATTAAATCTTTAAAAATTTGTACCGTTAAGGAATTTTTTTTCCATTTATAACGTTACTTTCACAAATGGAAAAATATAGTTTTTTCATTTTACGTATGAATAGTGCACATTTTACACAGTTAGATATTTACAACGACTAAAAGAAGCATTATTTATACAGGACTTCCACACAGTCATTTAAGTCGCTTTTAGTAAATTTTGAAAGGAATAGGTCACTTCAGTATTTTTCTCCATCTAACCACCAAAAAAAAGTCAAAGTAATCAGCCTTTAATTTTTCGAACTTTGATAATTGATGGGTCTCCGTGCACAATGTCAAATTTTGGGTTTTGTTTGATTGGCTTAATGTGATGTAGAGTTCCGAACTCATGTCCCTATAAAAAATGGTGGTCAGAATCGAATTAGAAGTGTGCGGAACAAAATTTTCTGCTAAGAATAAACTCGTAAGCACCATATGACATTAAAGAAAAATGGACAAAATCTTCTACTGAAGACTGAGTGCATTTTCCCACCTGCTGCTACCATGATTCAATAGAGCCCAATGATAAAATTCAACTATTTTTGCTTAAAAGTTAATTTTGTTGTTGAAAAGTCTGTCATTATATTTTTGGTTCGGAATTCATCACATTTGGTTAAAAATTCCACTGTTTGGTTGAAAGGTTAATTATTTTGTTGAAAGTTCATGTATTTGGTTACTAATTCGTCTTTTTTGGTGGAAAATTAAACTTTTTGGTTAAAACACCATCTTCTCGGCTGAAAATTCAACTATTTGGTTGAATGTTGAACACTTTTATAAAAAAAATTCATTTCTTTGTTTTGTTGAAGATTCATCATTTTGGTCGAAATTTTATTTCTCTGGTTGAAAATTTAACTATTTTGGTGAAAATTCGTTTTTTTTTTGTTGAGAATTAATTGTTTTATCTGAAAATGTAACTATTTCATTTTCGGTTGAAATTTAATCTGTTTCTGTTAAGGACTCAACTATTTTGTTGAAAATTCAACTGTTTTGTGAAAAGTTCGTCCTATTGGGTTGGAAATTCATCTTTCTTAGTTAAAAATGAACGTTTTTGTTGAAAATTCAACTGTCTTGTCACAAATTCGTCTTTTTGGCTTGAAGATGCAACTGTTTTTAATTGAATATTAATCTTTTTTGTTTGAAAATTCGACCACTTGATTGAAACTGCATCTTTGTAGGTTGAAAATTCAACTACTCGGTTAAAAATTTAAAAATTTAATTAAAAATGTAATTATTATGTTGAACCTTAAACGATTTGGTTGTTATGCAACTGCTTGGTTGAAAAATAATTTTTTTTTTTGAAAATTCAACTATTTTGTTAGAAATGCAATAATTTTGAATTCAAAGTTTTCTGTAATCAAATTTGATATAATCTGTAAAATCTAATCCGATAAAGTAAAAATGGGTATTCAAGTTGAAAATTTTAACTAGATAAGTGTTTTAATTGACCTTATGGCTTTTTTATGAATATAAGTCACTTTTAGTTACGTTTTAGCTTTAAATGGTCACAATAAAAATATTCGTACTTCATTTTTGACATATCTTCATTTGAATCGACCTCAGGAGTCCAAAAATGAGGTTTGTAAAAAATGCCCGCGCGCGCGCTTGTGTGTATTTGTGTGTCGCAATACTGTTTTTATAATAACTAAAAAACAAGTAGAGCTAAGCTCATGAAATTTAGAGAAATTTTAGTCCTAAATAATGCCCATTATTCTTCAAGTTTAGAGCCTGATCGGGTAAGAACAAATTTTTTTTTTTCGATTTTATATTTTTCTCAAAAATCGTTTCAGAAGTGAATTTTTTTGCCATTTTGATTGTATTGGGGGGGGAAAAATTGACACGTAGATTTTAATGAAATACATCCTTTTTCAACAAAATTGTTTGAGTTTTATTTTTTATATGTCGTGAGAATGACAAAAAATGAATTTGAAAAATTCAAAATTTCAAAAATTGTTATCACAGTATTGGCAGTAATACCAGGCACTAAACTTGAATTTTTTGATACACGAGGCGGTATTCAGTTGATTTAATCAAATACAATGTTTATAGCTATTCCCATACAAAAATTTTCATCTTTGAGAATTTGAAAAATTAAAAATTTTTCGTCCGTTTTTTCTTTGAATATTATAAACATAGCAACGTAATGATTACGAAATTTGTTCATTTTGATAACCTGAATCGATGGATGTATTAAGAAGAACTTTATGACCAAATGAAGGTATGATATATACAGATTTGTAAATTTTTCTAACATTTGTAAGAGAAAAACTTTCTTAAGGGGGGAGTCTGAAGTAAAATTTTCAAAAAATCGATTTTTTTTGCATAAATGAATACTCTGACATCTTAAAGATGTAAATCCATAAGTTTTAGAACGCATTATTGTGTATTATTGAGGAGGGAGTCTCAAGTAAATTGCTATAAATAAAGTGATTTTTGAAAATTTTTTTTTAATGTGCCTTGATGAAACTTTGTGAAAGTCTTAGTTTATATTTTCTCATATCTGAAGAATAAAAAGAAAGGATTTACAAGTTAATTAAGACAGTTTAAACGTAAGTCACGTGGTTTGTTGCGCACAGCCTCAGCGTTGGAGCAGAAAGCGGTAAGTTTCTCATAACATTGACAAAAAACTTTAATTGCGTTTTTCTCGAAATCACTTTTTTCAAATTGGCGTGCGGCATAACTCAGAAAATAATTGAAAAAATGGATTGTCCCCACGTATACTTACACATAATTAAATTCCCCACTGGTTGAATCTCAGTTTTTGACGATATTAAATTTTTAACTTATTTCATTCCATCATTGAAAATTATTTTTTTTCTTCGAAAAAATCGTTTGAACCGTCTTAATTAACTTGTAAATCCCTGATTTTTATTCTTAATATATGCGAAAATATATACTAAGACTTTCACAAAGTTTCACCAAGACACTTCTTAAAAAAAAATTCTCGAAAATCATTGTATTTATAGCAATTTACTAAAGACTGTCCCCTTAATTTTGAGGATATATCAATATTATAATTACTAAATTTATGTATTTAACAGGCCTATATGACAAAATAAAATCATGGTATATACAGATTTGTCAATTTGCTTAACGTTTAAAGGATAAAGAATTCTCATTTTTTGAAATATACCAATAGTTTAAGCATAAAATTTGTGTTGATGAAATGAATCTGTTGAACTGTATAAAAACCTATGACCTATTTAAAATAATCAATAAACAATAAATAATAATAAGCAATAAGAAAAAAGTAATAAACAATAAATAATGAAAAACATAGGCGAAATCGTCTTCTCCATCCCCTCAGACTCCTTTTACAATCCAAAATATTCGTTTCCATCCACCCAAACTCTTTTTGCATTTTAAAATCCCCTTTTTTAACCCCTCAGGCTCAACTTGTAATCAAAAATCCCCTTTCCACCCCGTCAGACTCCTTTCACAACCCAAAAACCCCTTTTGTGTCCCCTCACACTCCTTTGAAAATCCAAAATCACCTTTTCCATCCCCTCAGACTCCTTTGAAAATCCAAGATCGCCTTTTCCAACCCCTCAGACTCCTTCGAAAATCCAAGATCGCCTATTCCAAATCCTCAGACTTCTTCGAAAATCCAAGATCGCCTTTTCCATTTCCTCAGACTCCGTTTTCAATCAAAAATCCCCCTTTTCAACTCCTCAGGCGTCTTTTACAACCCAAAATCCTATTTTCCATCCCCTCAGACTGTTTTTGCAAACCAAAATCTACTCTTTTACCCCCTCAGACTCTTTTTATAACCCGAAAA
Organism: Melikaiella ostensackeni; assembly: GCA_032362435.1. Classification (NCBI taxonomy): domain Eukaryota; kingdom Metazoa; phylum Arthropoda; class Insecta; order Hymenoptera; family Cynipidae; genus Melikaiella; species Melikaiella ostensackeni. Next base: position 45,704,327 of record JAUMHM010000031.1, on the reverse strand, counting down.
CCCCTTTTCCAGTCCCTCAGATTGTTTTGTAAATCCAGAATCGCCTTTTCCATCCCCTCAAACTCCTTTTGCAATCAAAAATCCCCTTTTTCACCCCGTCAGACTCCTTTGAAAATCCAAAATCGAATTTTCCATCCCCTCAGACTCCTTTTGCAATGCAAAATCTCCTTTTCCACGCCCTCAGACTCTTTTTACAACCCAAAAACTCCTTTTTCGTCCCCTTAGACTCCTCTGAAAAACCAAGATCGTCTTTTCCATTCTCTCATCCTTTCTCAATCCAAAATCCCATTTTCCATCCCCTCAGACTCTCTTGAGAACTTAAAAACCCTTTTTACATCCCCTCAGACTGGTTTGAAAATCCAGAATCGCCTTATCAATCCCCTCAGACTCCTTTTGAAATCCAAAATCCCCTTTTCCACTCCTTCAGACTCCTTTTACAACCCAAAAACCTCTTCTGTGTTCCCTCAGACTCCTTTAAAAATCCAAGGTGGCCTTTTCCATCCCCTCCAACTCCTTTTGCAATCAAAAGTCCCCTTTTCCACCCCCTCAGACTCCTTTTACAACCCAGAAACCCTTTACCATCCCCTCAGTTTCCTTTAAAAATCCAGAATCGCCTTTTCCATCTTTTCAAACTCCTTTTGCAATCAAAAATCCCCTTTTCCACACCATCAGACTCCTTTGAAAATCCAAAATCGCCTTTTCCTTCCCCTCAGACTCCTTTTTCAATTCAAAATCCCATTTTCCACCCACTCAGACTCTTTTTACAATCCCAAAACCCCTTTTCCATCCCCTTAGACTGGTTTGAAAATCCAGAATCTCCTTTTTCATCTCTTCAAACTTCTTTTGCAATCAAAAATCCCCTTTTCCACCCCATCAGACTCCTTTGAAAATCCAGAATCGCCTTTTCCATCTTTTCAAACTCCTTTTGCAATCAAAAATCCCCTTTTCCACCCCATCAGACTCCTTTGAAAATCCAAAATCGCCTTTTCCTTCCCCTCAGACTTCTTTTTCAATCCAAAATCCCATTTTCCACCCACTCAGACTCTTTTTACAATCCAAAAATCCCTTTTCTATCCCCTTAGACTGGTTTGAAAATCCAGAATCGTCTTTTCCATATCTTCAAACTCCTTTTGCAATCAAAAATCCCCCTTTCCACCTCGTCAGAATCCTTTGAAAATCCAAAGACCCCTTTTCCATCCCCTCACACTGCTTTGGAAATTCAGAAACGCCTTTTTCATCCCCTCATCCTTTTTCAATCCAAAATCCCATTTTCCATCCCCTCAGACTCTTTTGACAACCCGAAAAGCCCTTTTACATCCCCTCAGACTGGTTTGAAAATCCAGAATCGTCTTTTCGATCCCCTCAGACTCCTTTTGCAATCCAAAATCCTCTTTTTCACCCCCGCAGACTCTTTTACAACCCAGAAGCCCCTTTTCCATCCCCTTAGACTCCTTTGAAAATCCAAAATGGCTTTTCCATTCCCACAAGCTTCTTTTACGATTCAAAAAACCCTTTTCGCCTCCCCCCCCTGAC
>JAUMHM010000031.1:45683058-45702694 GCA_032362435.1 Melikaiella ostensackeni | reverse complement strand
TTTATTATTATTATTATACCATTAAGCCAAATCCCTTTCGGGGTAAGCGTAACTCGTTCGGTTCTGGTCTCGTTTTATTACTGGGGACTGAGAAATTTGTATGGTAAATTTGGGTACGGGATGTTTAGGAGGAGAAGGAATAGGTTTTAGAATTTAGATCAATTTCACAACGTCGCTCCGACACTAGTCGCTTGATCAATCTCTATATTTAAGATTGTTAGAATTTTTGTACAGTTTAAACTTCGAATTTTAAATTCATAATCTTTTGAAAGGCTTGATTTTTAATTTGTACAATATCGAAAGATTCTGTTTTGATATTGTACATTTGTCATTTGTAAGCAGTTCTTATGAAAAGTGATTCAATTTAAATTTAAAAGAAAAAAAATTTAAATGCTTCTTATTTGGAGATTGTATAAATTTAAAACCTTTGAATTTTAATTTATTCAATTTGACTGCTCCCAATAAATAAATTACAATATGTGAAAACTGTAATTTCGTGTAAAAAATGTGTTATTTACAATATATGGAAATTGTAATTATTTGTAAAAAATTTGATAAAAGTGTCCACATTCTAGCAAAAAATTGTAGTTTCTAGTAGATTTTTTTTAAATAGTTAAAAATTATGGAAAATTACAAAGAAATTCTATTGTCTTAACTGAACCAGTAAAATAAAAATTTTCGCGAGAATTCGGACCCTATAAAAATTTTTTCTGAAATTGTATGATATTGATCGTTAGAATTTAAAATTAGTTGATAGCTAAGTAGTGAATAATATTATATGTACATAAATTGAAAGTGACATATGAACAGTAACAATAAAATTTAGATTCAATGTTCTTGAATATTAAAAGATATAACCTTCTAAAACAGTTATGTAAGAAAAAGTCTTCCTTATATTCTCTAAAATGTCAGGTAAATTAAACTACAAAAATATTCACAATAAAATTTATTCACACTGATAATGTAATAATAAAATGTAAGGATTAATATTTATCTTTGTTTCAACAAATATTTCCTCATCGACAAGTATTTATTCAGGTGACAAATAAAGCAGTCACAAGATAAATTTATTATAATCTGTCAATCAACAAGCTTCAATGAATAAAAAAGATTTCTCTTTTCAGTTATATGACAAAATCAAATCGTAAAAATACCTACTAGTTAAATTGATTCAGATACATCAATAAATTATTTCTTATTATTAAAAATGAAATAAAATCTTCAAATTAGACGTAAAGAAATTAAGCTCATTGTATTATGTATTTATGCAATAAGTTTTGATATATTCAAACTTTTAAAGGCACGATACATCCATTTTTTAAATACCTTAAATATTAACACCATTAACTTGCTATTTCTACACGAACTTTTCTAATTCAAAACAACCCGCAAATTAAAAGTACACATTATTTTTGGTGTTTTTTGATATTGTAATTTTTAAATAAATTTAAAAAATGTTGAATCCAAACCCTTACTTGTTCAAAATAAAGTTCAGAATATATTTAAAAATTAATGTTTCGCTTTATTAACTTTATTAATCTTTCATAAAATACCTTTTTCTGATTAAAAGATTGAATTTGATAATTTCAAAATTTTAGTTTACATAAAAATTAAAATGTTGGAAAACACAAGCCCGCGTAGTTCATTTGTAATGCGCTTTATAGGTAATGTACAAAAAATCATCATATATTAATCTTGAATTTTTTAGAAGTATATAGATTTTTCAGTTATAAAAAAAACTGCATTCAAATATTAACTTATAATAGCCATACATAATTTTTTTTTGTTATTTCAGTTAGATAACTTAATTTGCGTGAAATTTACTATAAGAAAAAGTAGGATACCTTATAAGGCCAATATTGCAGGTAATTAAAAATTTGAATAGAGAAAAATGGTTAAAAGTTATGACAATCGCCTTCTCCGGTTTGCGTCGTTATCATCAACTTCATAGGCAGCGTTCAATTTTCGAACGAAGTTCTTAGTCCTATCTGTGATAAAGCTATCGACTTGGCCTAAAACGTTCATAAATTGAATCATTCTTTCGAATCCTCTGTTGAGCCTTTCCGTTCTCTCCAAATCATTACCGGTAGTCTCAATGTTTGACAGTGAATTTGAGAACATTGACAACTTGTCAGTAGTTTCGTCTATGACAGCCAAGTTCTCCAGAAAATTTTCTTCCTTTTTAGTCTCATTTTCCGATTCGTCTCCCAAAGTTAAAACCTGTTGAAAAGAACTGAATGTTAATCTTGTTTATAGTAGTTTATCAATGCGTTCAAATTTATTTGACAGACATTTGAAACATTTAATATTTTGTTAAATTATCTTTTTTTTTGGGGGTTTGTAGGAAACCCTCATGTAGTCGGTTCGATGGCTGTCCGTTAGGGTGGGTCGAAAAAACAAAATTATGGAAATCGAAATTGGGATTATATGGAAAATTAGTGTATGAGGACCCTGAAAAAGTATAATTAATTTTTTACCAATCGATGAAAGCCTTCTACTCGCGCGTTAAGAAAATGTGCTTTAACAAATTCTTATTTTCATAGTTTTTATATTTTCGTGTATATCAATTTTTTTAAAATGTTTTTGGAGGTCTTAAACATGTCTCCAATTTTTTTCGCTTTTTGATTAACATTTTCTAGGCGATAATTTATGTTTAATGGAACACTGTTATCAAAAAACAATTTTTTAATTTACAGGAATGACGAAAGAATTTTTTTCAGGTGTTTGAAGCTTTTCTACTGATAAAAATACATTGGGAAAAATTTGATAAGCCTGGGAAATCCTGAATATAAGCACAGTAAATTTTAGAAAATTTGAGTTCTGAGTTTTTCTTTAATTTTCTTTTTTTAGCTGATTCTAAAAGATATTTATAACATCTGAGGGCTTTTTACTGATAAAAATACAGTAGGAGAAAAATTAATAAGTCTATGTAACCAAAAAACAAAAAGGTAGTCTCTTTATAAAAAAGTCATTTTCATATTTTTCCGAATCATCTTTTTCCAGCTGGCTTTGAAAAATCTTTTCTACATTCGAGAGGTGTAGGAAAGAATACAGAGAAGATTTTTTTTTGAACCAGCTGGAACAAGATAATTTGGAAAAATACGAAAATGTCTTTTTTGATTATATAGACATTACATTACATAGACATAAACATTTTGGTTACATAGACTTATCAAGTTTTTTCCTAGTGTAGTTTTATTAGTAAAATGCCCTCAGATGTTATAAATATCTTTTAGTCAGCTGAAAAAGATCACTTAAAAAAACAAAAAACTTTTAAAATGTACTGTGCTTATATTGATGGTTTCCCAGGCTTATGCAATTTTTTTCCAATGTATTTTTACCAATAGAAAAGCCTCAAGAACCTGAAAAAATTCGAGAAAACGTTAGTCAAAAAGTTGAAAACAGTTGAAGAGATGTTTTAGACTTTTTAGACAATTAGGGTCAAAAATTGCATTTTCTATAGTTATTGACTCAGAATGTTTAAATATCAAAAAAAAAAATCTAATAAATTATTGTAAATTGAATGATGGATAGGAAAATCAGAAAATTTGGAAAAAATCCAAGATGGCGGCCAATTAAATAGTCCAAAAATAGCTCATTTTTGTAGTTTTCAAATAAATATTTTCAAACTATGCTATAGAAAGAAGTTTGACTTTAGAAAGCACTCCATGATCCCCGAAGTGAAAGATTTTGAAAAAATCCACGATGGCGGACAATTAAAAATTCCAAGGATAGCTCATTTCTGCAGTTTTCAATTAAATATTCTTAGACTTTGGTAGAAAAAGAAGTTTCACATTGAAAATCATTCGATGATCTCAGAAGCTCTACATTTTGAAAGAATTTCAAGATGGCGGCCAATTAAATATTCCAAAAATCCAAAAGTAGCTTATTCCTATAGTTTTCAATAAAATATTTTTAATATTTACTAGAAAGAGAAGTTTGACCTTAGAAATCATTCTATGTTTGCGTTTTCGAAATTCTGTTTAGAGTAATACAGCTGGCAACAAATATGTGAAATCTAATTTTCTTGAGAAATTAAAAAAAAAATATTGTTAAAGAATATCGAAACTGATAGATTTTTGCAAAGTTTTCTGGTCGCCATCTTGGACTTCTCCAAAATTTTGAAAGTAAAGTTTTGAAATATTTTTGTGAAAACTACAGAAATGAGCTATTTTTGAAATATTTAATCATTCACATCTTCGATTTTTTTTCAAAATTTTGAAATTCGGGGATCATTAAATGATTTTTAAAGTCAAACCCCTTTTTCTAGCAAAGTTTAAAAATATTTCATTGAAAACTGCAGAAATGAGCTATTTTTAGACCTTTTAATAGTTCCCATCTTATATCTTTTCAAAATTTTTTACTTCGGGGATCATCGAGTGCTTTCTAAAGCCACACTTCTTTTTATAGCAAAGTTTGAAAATATTTAGTTGAAAATTGCAAAAACGTAACATTTTTGGACTATTTAATTGGCCAACATTTAGAATTTTTCCAAAAATTTTAATTTTCCTATCCACCATTCAATAGACAATAATTTATTAGATTTGTTACAATTTTTTAATATTATAAGATAATAACTATAGAAAATGCAATTTTTGACCCTAATTTTTGGGTCCGCCAGTTTTTAAATTTTAAAAATTTCAAGTTTTTTGAAATTAGGATATTTTTAGCATTAGATAGAGATTATCATCCTATGAGGACGATTGATTCGAATAAAAAGTGACAAAGTTATGTGAATTAAACGTTTCTGCACAATTTCCCCCGTGTTAATCTTATGGGAAACTTCAAGTGCCTGGGGCGATGGGTAAAAATATCAACCGATTTTGATAAAATTTGAAGGACATTATATTTTTGGGAATTCGTACCAGAATCGCGACTAGAAACTAACGATTTCCAAAAAAAGTAAAATAAGGACCACCCTACTGTCCGTCCGTTACCGTGACTATAAGCAACATCTACATATTAGGTCTACTGACTTCATCTTTTGCATGAAGATGTATTTCACGTCATGTCAAATGAAAAGAAAAATAATACAAACCGTGATAAAAATACTAGTCAGGACAATGCTATGCAAATACTTAAAAATGTAGGCCTTTTGCATCTAAAAAGAGAGGGGGAGGGGGCTTGCCTAAGAAACCCTTACTTGAAGGCGCTTATACTGTTCGCTTTTGAAAAATGAAATTCGCAGAAAAATATCAAGTAGGTAACAACATTTTATAGAATCTTAAGTGGAATATATTCTAAGGATTCACAAAAGTTTCTTCTAATAGAAAAATAGATTTAGAAATTTTTTATATTAATTCCACTTATATTTATCAATTTTTTGTTGAGAAATTTGACACGTAGAAATTTGCAAATAGTTTTCAAATCTAGGAATTCTTAATAATTGTCTCATTTTAATTCATACACTGCACCATATTGTAATCGTTGTACGCAAAACGCTAAACAATTTACATCTAATAAAAAATTTGAAAATGTAGTTTAGTGAACTGGAGAAAAACTAGATATTTCCAAATTTTATCAATAATTATAACTTGAACTCACACCCAGTGATCAAAAAGTTGTTTACAATTTAATAAATTATGAAAATTCCGTATAATAATAACATAAACAACAATTAACTTCAAAATTTTTTGGACACAGAAAATATATAGAAACACGATAAAACACTATGTACTTACCACATAAATGATTAAGAATGAAAATACGATATCTTTTATCGACATTGTGTCTTTTTTCCAAATTTATTTAGGCACGGTAACAGAAAAAGAAGATAAATGTGAACTAACAATAAAGTTAAATTGCACGTTCCTTCTACAGTTTAACTGGCAATGTCAAAAAAATCAACTACCTTGCAAGTTTATACTGATGAAGAAATTTAGCATGAAGCGGATTCTGATTGGTGTTCAGTAATTCAAAGAAATAATGCAATTTTTATTGGCGCAAATTCTGCAAATATTTATTTTTTACTTTTTTTTCTACTTAAAAAAATGTATAATATATTTTTTCATTTTTAGTGAATTATGATTTGTGCTTCTGAATTTAATATCCCAAACTTTAAGAGTGGATTAAAATGGATTCATTAAAATTAAATTAAATTAAATTAAAATTTTGAAAATTTTTTAATTTGTATTTTTTTAATTTCCAACATTTTATGTTTGAAGACTTTGGATTTCAAATGCTCACAACTTGTAATAAATCATTATAAAAAAACTTATTTTAAATGTAAAAGATTTATATAAAAGTGCTACGATCTGTAAACTCATCAATTTTAAGATTATCAAATTTAAAAGAAAAAGTAAATAAAAAGGTAATCTAATTGGACATTGTATTTTACATGAGGCTTTCTTTTTTGTTGTATTTAAAAGCCTTGAAAGGATTTTTACGTCAGGATATTAAAACTTGAGTTATTAACTTTTTTGAAAAGCAAAATAAGTTTTTACTTCTCAGTGTCCAAAAAATTAGTCTCAGAAAAAATGTTCTATATAAAAATTGTATATCTTTTCAAGACATCTCTTTTTTATTTATTTTTTTATTCTTTCTTTCTAAAATTAATATATCAGTATTAAGTTTTAGAGAAAAACTGGAAACAACAAAAATATGTATTTTGAAAACAACAATCATTTTTGTGTAAAATTTTGGTCTGAGATCAACGTTTAAAGAAAAAGGAATTCATGGAAAAAATTAATTCAAGGAAATTCAAGTAAAACCCAGTTTAATTGTTTGATTCCAAGGGAATTAAACTAAAATCAAGAGAATTAAAATAAGTTCAACATAATACAAAGTGAACTGATGGTTCACCGAAATGTTTAACTCCATACCAAATGTTGATAATATAAGATTCCTAATTTTTCCCTTACACTAAATTTAAAGCAGATTGAATTTCCGGTAAATTTTAAATTCAGTGGAATTCTGTTGAATACTCATTATATAGGATTCCCCGAATTCAGACTAATTTTCTTCTAACTGGAATTTCCTAGAATTCGCTTAAATTACGTTGTAACCCTTGAATTATATATACTCTTGAATTAAATTTAATTATACCATGATTCCTGTCTATTGATTTCTGTTAAGTTTAGTTGAAATAAACTTAACTGCACTGGAATTCATTTAAGCTAACCTGGAATTTGTATTTGAATTAACCTTGAATTCAGTCGAATTCCTTCAAAATTCTCTTCAATTCGGTCGGATTAAACTCAGTTTGACTTCAATTTAAGCAAGCAACGTATAAATATATTTTTTTAATTTTAAGTATTAACGTTAGAATGTTTCCAATATGTTTCAACTCAAAAAACCTTCATTCCTTTATTATTGTCAGTTGAATTCCTTTAAATTCAGTCGAAATAAATTGAATTCGGTGGAATTAATTTAAGCTAAACTGGATTTAAAAAAAATTAATTTCGAATTGGCTAGAACTTTCTTTAAATCGAGTAGAATTAAACTCATGTTTACAGTGGTGTAACTACTGTAGAGCGAAATCACGCATTATGGTTAGGGGTGGGGGGAGGGGCACCACCTGCGAGGGGCCTCTTACGCTGAGCAGCAAAAATAGATTGAAGTATTGAATTTTCAACAAAATAGACGAATTTTTATCCAAATAAATGAAGTTCCAACAAAAAGAGATGAATTTTCAAACCAAAAAGACGAATTTTCAAACAAAACAGTTGAAGTTTCAAACAAGAAAGATTTTTCAGTCAGAGCAGAGCAGAAATTTTATCCAAAATATTGAATTGTCAGGCCAAACAGACCAATTTTCTACCAAACATTCAAATTTTTAACAAAAAAGAATGACTTTCTACCATAATTGTTGAATTTTTAACAAAATAATTTAATTTTTAACAAACACATAAACTTTCCGAAAAAGAAGATTAATTTTCAACCAAAAATGGAATATTTAAATTCTCAGTTTGAATAATTAATTTTCAACTGAAAAAGATAAATTTTTAACCGAAAATTGAATGGTTAAAATTTCAGTTACAAAATTAATTTTCAACCAAAAGGATGAATTTTCAACTTAAATGATAAATCTTCAACGAAAAAATTATTTTTTTAACAAAGTAGTTCTACTTTCAACCATGCAGTTGAATTTTCAACCAAAAAATATGAGTTCTCAACAAAAAATATAATAGTTGATATTTCAACCAAAAAAGATTTTAATTCTAAATCTAAAATAAGTGAATTCAACTAAGAAAAACGAATTTTCTACAAAATAGTTGAATCGTCAACTGGAACTGATTAATTTTTAATCAAAAAGGATGACTTCTTAACAAAATAATCAATATAAAACCAAATAATTACATTTTCAAACGTGAAAGATGAATTTCCAACCAAGAAGATTAATTTTTTCCAAAAAAAGACGAATTTACAACAAAATATATGAATTTCAATCCAAATGGTTGAAATTTCAACTAGAAAGATTAATATTATATACCAAAAAGACAAAATTTCCACAAAGTACATTTATTTTAAACCAAATAGTTAAATTTTGAATCCAAAAAGACAAATTTTCTACAAAACATACAAATTTTCAACAACAAAAAAATGACTTTCTAACATAATTATTGAATTTTTAACAAAATAATTACATTTTCAACCAAATAATTAAATTTTTCAATAAAAAAGATAAATTTTCAACCAAAAATGGAATAGTTGAATTCTTGCTTAAAATAATTAATTTTTAACCACAAAGATGAGTTTTGGTGTTAAATGATGAATCTTCAACCAAAAAAGTGAATTTCTAACAAAGTCGTTCCAATTTCAACCAAAAGAGATGAACTTTCAACTTAAGTGATAAATCTTTAACAAAAAAATGATTAATTCTCAACAAAAAATATAATGGTTGATATTTCAACCCCAAAAAAAGTTTAATTTGAATCTAAAATAATTGAATTCAACTATGAAAGATGAATTTTTTTACAAAATAGTTAAATCGTCAACTGAAACAGATTAATTTTCAATCAAAAGGGATGCCTTTTTAGCAAATTAATCAATTTTGAAGTAAATAATTAAATTTTCAAAAGTAAAAGATTATTTTTCAACGAAAAAGATTAATTTTCTACAAAAAAAAGATGAATTTACAATAAAATATATGAATTATAAACCAAATGGTTCAATTTTCAACTAAAAAGATTAATTTTCTATACCAAAAAGACGAAATTTCAACAAAATTGTTCAATCCTCAACTAAAACTAAATAATTTACAATCAAACAGTTGCATTTTTGACCAAAAGATTGATTTTTTATCAAAAAGACGAATTTTTAATAAAATACATTAATTGTCAAATAAATAGTTGAATTTCCAGCCAAGAAGATTAATTTTCTACCAAAAAGAGAAACTCAACAAAATAATTGAATCCTCAACTAAAACCAAATAATTTTCAACCAAACAGTTGCATTTTGCATAAACTATCAAACAAATAGTGGAATATTCAATCAAGAAGAATAATTTTCTACCAAAAAGACGAATTTTCAATAAAATAGTTAAATTTGTAACTAAAGAAATGATCTTTTAACTAAAATTATAAATCGTTAACCATAGAAACACATTTCTAACAAAGTAGTTTCACTTTCAACTAAGTATACTCTACTCTGGATTTAAGTCCTTCTTAGAATTTCCGCTGGTCCGCATTCGTTGATGAGGGGGCCCAAGGGACCGAGAGAGGCGCTATGAGCTCAGCGGAGTTGAGCTGTTCCGTAGCCACAAAGTGGACAGTTCGAACACTCGCGTGCATATTTCGCATTTATATTTGAATACACGTGGAAAATTCTCTTTTCATTAATTAGTCTTCATTATTAAAAAAGGTCCATCCTTTATGATAACAAAAATCTACATTTGTACGAAATACAGTTAATTAATATTATATATTCCTACTAAAAATGGTTCAATACCGGCCTGACTGTTTACATCATAGAAATTCTTGGAAGAGCCTCACGGTCATCGCAGGCCATACTCGAGACTGCCGTTAAATAGAGGTTCCAGTGTACTGAAATTAAAAATTAGAAATTTGTCATATTCGCTTATAAAAAAAAAACAACTTAAGAAAATATAACTTTTACTATCAATATAAATTTTGTGAGTAAATGAGTATTGAATCGATTATCATTATCAGGTATTGCGTTCTCATGCAGTAAAGAATTTCATCATAGCAGTCTTTTATCATCATCATAGAAAGTATATCAGCCCGATTTTTATTAAAGAATTATTTCTTATATCAAAACGATCCTCTATGAGGAAGCACAGTGTTCATGAAATAATCACAATCAAGATACACCATATAATATGAACGCGCTCATCAAACTACTTTTCTTTCTCTTCTTTTGAAAAACAAAATTTTTATTGCAAAAATAAATGTTAAAAAGTAAAATCACATGAAAAATGTCTGTTATTTTTAAAGGGGTAATATTTTTAAGTTTTTGAATTTTAAATTCAAAGTTGTGACTAAAATTTCCTTGCGGAGAATGCAATTTAATTCTAAAAATTCTAAAAATATCTTAATAATTAAGCAACATACTGAGGAGACTTGCCTTTGAAATGAGCCCAAAAACTTTAAAAATGTCACATATTTCCAGAGTTATTCCAATTTTTCCAAAATATCGGAATTCGATGTTTTTTGCAATATCTTTTTATAAAATTGATATTTTTCCTTCAAATTGTACATACAAAAGTAGTAACTGAAATAATGATCGAAAAGTTCTCGCCTTAGTTTTTCGAATTGTAAACATGAAACTCGACTCTAAGTCTAAAAAAAAATTGACTCAACCCTTCGAAATTGCGAATTTCAACTTATTTTGCGTATCTCTGAAAAATTTATCATTAGCCAGCAATATTCTATAAATTACCTAAGTTTTCTCATTCATCGGCTCCGATTCTTCTACAGAAAAATTACCAATTGATTTTAAATTATGCCTTAAAGTCGTCCTTGTAAGGTGAAAAAAAAGAAATGGAAGAACAGGCCACCGGTATAAAATCGATTTCGATGCTTTTTCGTCTCGGCATTAATTATATACCACGCTCGCGTATGCGCGACACGCTTCGACGTGTAAGTTGGTAATGGCGTAGGAACACAAGTAGGTACTTCTGGAGTCGGCTTATGCCTACTTGGTAAAAGAAGTAACCCAGCCAGCGAAGCCTGGGAACTGCTCGGCCGATAGCTAGGACGGTTAGCACGGCTAGGACGAGGGGGCAAGACAGGGCAGAAAAGAAGAGGAAGGAATAGAATCGCGATTCCGCTCTCTCTATCCTCGGTGCAAGGGCGACTGTTTTATTTGTCCGACCGATCACGATCGAGTTCCGCTGTCAATTCTTTGACAGCCGGCTATCAAACTCCAAACCGCCGCTATCCAGCTTGCCATTTACCTGCAAAAAGTTGTAGAAAAATCCCTGAAACTTCCAACTAGAGAATTTCTAACTGTTTCTTACACTTGTACTAGTCCTTTTGAATTTTTAGCTCATCAAATTAAATCAGACTTTCAATTACATTATTCCATTAAGGTTTTACTCAAGAAGCTAAGAGATTATCCATTTTCATTCTTTTCTTAGCTTGTTTTAAAGGATTAAGTAATTCCAACGCCTTAGTGAATTCTCTATTGTTTTTCAAAATAAAAAGGCATTTAGGATTTAGGTCGTTTTCAACCAACAATATGATCAAAAGGACAGAGAACTTTTTTTGCAACATATGTATGAAAATGGTGACATTCCGTGCCTGTAGCTTGTGCTTAAAGTGCCAGATTCCTCTACTGTGAAATTAGAGTCGCAGGAAAAACAAAAGTTAAAATGTGTTGCAAATTAATTTTGGAACGATTAAAAATTGATCGGATTTCGGCGAAAGTTTCTTCGAGGTTAGGAGGATAATTCTGATGTCATCTATTTGCGTCACGCTGGAGTGAGCAAATTGGGGTAGAACATTGAATCAGTAGCAAAAAAACACAAACAAAACATTGTTCTTGTTCATAAATCTTCACTGAAATAGGTTAGACTATTGTAAATGCACCAGAACTTATTTTACACCACTCAACAAAAAGCAACTGACAGCTGGGAATCGCAGTTTTGCTCCAGTTTAATAAACTCAAATGACGGTAGATAGCGCAGCGTCGCAACTTTTGCTACTTCTCGAATAAAAATTGGGGCGAAACAGACGAAAGATTACCCAGGTGAATTTAAAATTACGAAATTATCTCTGCTTCATGTGAAGTTTAATCGGCAAGGTTAATTTTTGTTTCAGCAAATCTTTCACCCGAAACCGATGTAAACTTTATCTCTTGTTTCATTCTGTGGTCCGGGAGCATGGTATTCCCGAAGTTAAGCCATTTCGAGCGCGGCTGGCGCTCGGATGGGTATCCGTTCGTGAGATACACCTAGATCCTGTTTTCACTGCGTTTAACTACTGTCGAGCGGGAGGTTTGACGCAGAAGATGACTGTGTACACTCGATGATATCGAATGTCTACATCTAAAATCGACTGTCTGAAAACCGGCTGTTCTCGGGAGCGGGTTTTCTGCAGTTTTCCTCTCCCCTGTCCAAACGTCCAGTTTAATGCGAATACTTCTAGGAAAGTCGGATGCTGTCGCTGGTTATCACTAAGCGTAATAATGGTTTATACAGTGATTTTAAGCCCTTCTTAGTAAAATAAAAATTGGCACAGGCTCTTACCCGTCGAAATCTTGCGGCGTCGACTTACGTCGAACGCCCTCGATTTCGCCGGGATTTTGAAAAAAGGTACAGTGCAATAGGTTTTTGAAACCTCAGTGTTATAGGACTTGAATGCAGCAGAGGAATCTGGCACTTCGCGCACACTTTACAGACACGGAATATTGCCATTTTCCGGCACTTTTTGCAGAAAATATCGTGTGTGACACGTGTGAGAAGCTATTACACTCATGTAATAGTCAACTTCTCACACTTGTTACACAATATACTATTTTTAGGTCAGACACATTTTTAATATTGCAAAGTATTCTGCAATCTTAAGATATCCGAACAAAGCTTTATTAAATTAATTATATTCATTTCGTATCCCTTGATCTAACAAGCGTTTTAACAATTAAAAAAAAAGAAAGACTAAAAAGTTCAATAGATGTATCTCATAAGTGTATTTTTGGCATCATAAGTGCCAGTTAGGATTTTATTCTCTACTGCAATCGTTATTTAATAATAGTTTTAGTTCCAGTTGGCCAATACTTCTCATTCATTATTGATGACTGCGATTGGTTAAATGGGTTCTCTAAGTGCCAGTATTATTGGTGTTCAATTAACGACTCCTGGGCTCTAATTGCAGTCACCTTGCAAGTTCCTACTCGCCCACTTACTCTCCTGACACCTTTATTAGGGATTATATCATAGATCTGAAGTTGCAAGATTGAAATTTTTTTTTCTTAACAAGGAGATGTAGAAATAGTTGATTTATAGGACAATTATGACACCAATTACAATACATTATTATCCTTTAGACTACAAATTATTCAATTTACCATTACATCATTCCTTTTTTTTCGTTTGACTTTAATTTGTATGCTTACTTTTTTGCTACTAACATTTTTTATTTCGTTCCACTTTGTGATTCTACTTGTAACTGTCTTCGAGAGACACTGGTTGTCTTCTCTGTCGCTGTGGTCATGCTGGTCTTCTAAGTCTACGACGAGACGTAATTAATAAAGCCCGCAGCAAACTTCTCCTCGGGTTACTACTTGTTACAACTCCTTCTGAGAAGAAGCATGCTACACGATTTCTTGGTGAATGCCAATGCACGTCCTAGGTCCTCATCATAAATATTTCAGGATGTCAGTGTCCAATGTTGATTGCTGGGGACGAGTTACCAGCACGTAGATTGACGGAAATTGTTGTATCTTGATAATAAGATCTAAGATCTACTTTTCTAAAATTCTCTCGAAAATCCTCGAAATTTAGGGCCCGGATCAAGTAACACAGAAAATCCTGGGGTTTTACTTCCATCTTGAAGTTGGATCAAAGTGTTAGCAGCAAACTGATACTACATTGATTCAAGTGATCCAGATTTGGTGTCAAAATTATAATTAAAAAGTGAAAATTGACGTTTGATAAATGCATCAAATGTCAAGTTTATACATTCATATTTCACCCGCTTAGATCAAGTCTTATTTCCATTTTCAAATATAACATTTTCACAGTGGTTTTTCATTGCTATGATCATGAATCGTAGATCATCATTTCTCATCATGTCATATCGTTATCATCAACGCGTAACATCATCCTTAGAGAATATCATCGTCAATCATAGATCATCGTCATTATCAACACATGACATCATCTTCAGATATGATTATCATCAATAGTAAGTCAGTATCATCATCATCATAATTATCAACTTATAGCGCCATCTACATATAATATCCGTATCAATTACATCTCGTCATCATATAATAAACTCACACAAAATCCTGAGGTATCAAATTGAGCTAGAACACTTATAACACCAGCTACATAACATCATCTTGCTCCAATATAATTATCAATCATAGATCCCCATCATCAACACATAATACCATCCTCAGATAATCCCTTCACAATCGACTTAGATCATCTTTTTTGTTTGTTGCATTAGTTCACAGAAAAAACTAGGGGTTCGCTAAAGTTGCGGCTTAAATAAAAGTTGGTATCTTCTAGAACTTGAACTCCAATGGAAACCTATGGAGACCCAAAAGGGTTGCTTTGGAGAACACTTGAAGAAAGATAAACATCTTCTTCCTTTGGAGTTTGAACGGAAATCTCTTTTGGAACGAATTCATCGTTTTGGTTTCCTTTTCAGCAAGAGGGGTTCCTTTTTGTTGCAGCTCCCTTGGAATCAAAAATTCGTTTTAATAGAAACCCCAGTTTTTTCTGAGTTCCGCTAATGATTCAAAGTTGGGCTGAACCAACTTGAATTGCAAGGTCCTTGCATATGGGATTTTCCAACTGATTATTGCAGTCTATAAGCCCATGGACAGTTTAAGACCAGAAACAAAAAAGTCCATCGGGACGGTTTTAAAAAAGTTTCACCTTATAGCATCTTATAGCACCTTCTTATGTTTCCACATAAATTTATTCTTTCCGTCTGTTTTCAGAAAAAAAATAACACGACTGTCAGTTGCTAGGTTTTCAAAGTTGGGCCTCAGGGTTTACTGTTAACCCGTTATGCATTTATTTCGCTCAAAGTTGCCAACCCCTATCAGAATATTTTTATAAGCCGTTATTTAATCTAGGCCCTCAATTGTAGATCATATTTGAATCAATGAATGTTTTCTTTGACCTTATGAATTTGATTCTTTCATTATAGTTGAAGTATCTTTTCAGGTTCAGAATTCCCCTATAAGGTCGTTCTTAATTAAGAATCCCCAGAATAACTTATGAACGTTATAAAATATTCAGTACTCAATTCTAAAGCAAGAGAAGATACTGAATCTGGAAGACTACCCTAACGGTATGTAACAATCTGCCTTTTATTCTTTTTTAATTTTCATCCTTAGAATCCTCCTCTTCTCACCTTCCGGGAAATCAGTCTCCCTCGGGGACACTATTAT
The DNA here is from genome assembly GCA_032362435.1 of Melikaiella ostensackeni. Lineage (NCBI taxonomy): Eukaryota > Metazoa > Arthropoda > Insecta > Hymenoptera > Cynipidae > Melikaiella > Melikaiella ostensackeni. The sequence continues at coordinate 45,687,163 of JAUMHM010000031.1, read as the reverse complement.
CTTCTCTTTGTCATTATCGTGGAATGCCGGTAGAATCATTTACCGCTTTGTAATTACTATACTGAAATTGAGTAGTTGATTAATAAGTGAACATTTAGTGTAGTATGCATATTTTCATTTAACTAACAGATGGTTTTTCTTTTTTGTTTCAGGTGAGTCCATAATGATGTAATTCTTATGCAAGGTCTTAGTGAGTATAACAAAACATTTTGTGAACAATATAATGCATTAGCATTATTGTTTTTGAACAATGTTGTCAATTTTCTATGCATATTTTACTTCTAAGCACGAAGATAAATTCCAATATGAGTTGTTAACGAAAATTTATTTGAAATTTAATAGTACCGTGAGACGGAGCTAAGCGGGACATTTTTTTAGGTTTTTCTCAATATATTACCGGAAGGAATAAAAATTAGATAATAATGCTTTTAATGTATAATGTCTAACTCTTCCGTGTCCTGAAGGTGAAACATTTAATTTATCGATAAGTAACTAGTTATTGCAATCCAAAATGTGTCCATCTTTACCCCGTAGTTTGGGGTTAAGTCATCCACTTTCGAAAAAAGGCAAAAATATCTATTCTGTAATACCAAGCGGAAAATATCATAAATAAAAAGCGTCTATTTTTATTTTAGAGTAAATTAAACGACACAAAAACTAAAAAATAATCCTGGCAATATTAGGAAACATTTTCGTGAATAGCATTTTACAACTGCTCATCGGAGTATTGAATAAAACGGGACGATCCCAATTTGGGTATTATAATTCCTGACCATGTCCCGCTTTCCCCTACAAATTAGAAATTTTTTATAAAAATCACTCCACAGCCAAAACTAAGTATTAAACACTAGCTTAAAATTTTAGATAATTCTATTCAGATATTGTGCAATATGATAGGTGACATAAATATCCAAAAAAATTTACCAGTGAAGTTTAGCAAGTGTTTTTTACCCGACTTGACCAAAATACAGGAAATTACAGCCTTAAATAAATATTATTTCTATAAAAACTTACCCACAAAACTAAAGCAAACAACCTCTGAAATAAAGTTTGACATTTATTTTACAGAAAACAATCGAAAATCTTTTAGATTATTATTCAGAAAAAAGAATCAAAATATAAAGTTAGGACTGGCCCGGTTTCTCCAACGTGTCCAAGTTAGCCCTGTTTTACGGTACTTGTTTCTGAATTTAGAAACTAAAATTAGAATGCAATCCGAATTTAAGGGATTATATTCTTTTGAAAAAGTTCATTTCTAAACTCGAAGTCTGAAAATTTGGAAGGCTTCTGAGCATTAGAGATTTAATTTGTCAATGTTTAAAGTTGTAATTTTGTTCACTTTCAAAATGAACGGAAATTATAGGATTGGAATTTAAATTTTTATCTTGAAGCAAACTAATTATTAAAGCGTCCTTATTCCAATATTAGAGATTTTTCCAATTCTAAATGCCTAATTTAAAATTAAAAAGGAGCCATTAGTGAATTTTTAGGGCAATAATAATTGTCTAGGATACTTAATTTTGTTCTCACTATGTTTACATAAGAAATCATGCCATAATATCAACAAGAAGAGACAAAACTTTTTTTTTCATCAAAAAATGCTGCTTTTGAAAAGGAGAAGAATAAGTTTTAAGAAACTATTGTTAAAAAAAGATTCATATTTTCTCTTTTTGGAAAGGAATCTCGCTTTTTACTCATCCACTGGTTGAAGAGTGAGCCAGTGAAACATAATAAATCTGTTCGAGATAATTCCGCAATAATTAGATAAAATAATCTTGTATCTCAAAGAAACCAGAAACAGATGGAAAATTCAAATAGTATCATGCAGAGGAAACCATTTTACTAGTTATCCAATATTATCGAATTATTGAACCTATTAGCTTAGATTTATGTAGTTTTCATAACATATTGAACACTTTAGTATAAAATGCACAAATTTGAATTTATATATTATGAAGGTTACACAATTTTTAAAACGAGATTTTGATGGGATAGAATTTTTTTGTGAACCAAGGGTCAATAATCGTGTTCCTCGAGTTCTGGAATTGCTAAAACCATGCGTAACTCATTTTTTTCACAAAATTGGTTCATCGTGTTTTGTTCGCTTAATCCTCAGTTAGTCTTCCTCTCAAAATTAGCACCCAATAAAAAATTTGATACACTTTCTCGTTAAAATTAATAATTATTTCCAGTAAAAATAGACGAACTGAAAAGTTGTTTCCAGAAATTGTTTACAATCAAGAAGAATACAAGAAGTCGCCAGTTGATATAAATTTAGTTTGTCTCAAAAATTGATTTCACGTTTTCCATTTTTTTGCATATATGAAAATATATACCAAGAACAAAGTTTAAGACACCGTATCATTAAAATTTTAATTTGCCATCAAAATTCACTGGTTGCTCCCCTAAAGTTTGAAGGACTTGAATCGAATTCTTTGAGAACTGGATGATTTGAGTTAGAAAATCCAATAGTTTTCAAGTTTGTTTAATATTCCATGGAATTTGTTCCGGTATTAAAATAAAATATATTCATGCTGGAAATACTCAACAGAAAAATTGAATGATTTATGAAAACGCGTTGACGAATTCGAACTGCAGAAACAAAGTTAAATCCTCAAGTAAATAATTCATTGATATTAACCAGCTTTTGAAAACTTACGTAAAGCTTTGCTACATGGACGACTACAAAAAATATCTGAAGCTTACAACTAAAATCGCAATTTACCACAAAGCAAACATACCGTATACCAATATTTTTTCCCAGAAAAGGTTTCTCCACACATGAAGCAGAATTTATTCATCAACTCGTTGTAAGCAAAGTTTGGATTGTGAAATGTGCATTTCAAAATAGACAATTGTACATTTTCCTCGAAACGAACCCCGATCTAAAACATGGTGCAGGTTTCTCTCATATTTTCTTGAGAATTTCCTTCTTTAAAGGTGCGGCGGCAAACCTACGCTCTTTTATAGATTACCGGTACGATTGAGCTGATCCTGTAACTCATTCAGATGGCTTTTTCAGCAATACCGTTTCCGGTTTTTTCGATACATGCCCCGCTTGTCGGGCAGGACTTGACGTACGAGAAAGTCCGCTCGAGCGCAGGGATTATTCGTCTTTCTTATCTGTACACGTTCGAGGAGTAGGCGGAGGATGCTGCGATGTTAATCAGCACCGATTCTCACGATCACGACCGAACGAACGAACCACTTAGCCCTCCACAACATCATCAAGTTCAGCGCTGATACTTACGATCGAGGAATACTACCACGCTGATGAGACTAGATGCCAGTTTTCATGGCTTTTTGTGGCTAATGACTATGGGGTATTCCCCCATGGCATCACCCCGTCTTGATTTGAGTCGACCCATAAAAGAAGTCGTGCCTCTTTCGTTACGCGGTGCAAGAAGATGCAATCTCTGGAGCCAACGGCTTCATCCAACAGCATCACGCATGATAATTCTGACCCCACGGACTTTAACGATACAACGTTGTACTTTCTTTGGATCTATATGATCTATGTGCCGTACGTATTTTCATTTTCCACTGTCGGTTTCTAGAGGGAACGAACAAGAATCGGAAAAATGCACCTAATGGGGTGTAATAGTACCGGTTCTCACGATTACGGCCGAAAGAACGAACCACTTAACCCTCCACAACATCGTCAAGTTCAGCGCTGATACTTACGTTTGAGGAATGCTGCCACGCTGATGAGACTTGATGCCAGTTTTCATGGCTTTTTGCGGCCAATGACTACGGGGTATTTATTCCCCCCTGGCATCACCTCGTCTTGATTTGAATCGGCTCGTAAAAGAAGTCGTGCCTCTTTCGTTACGCGATTCAAGGAGATGCAATCTCTGGAGCCAACTGCTTCATCCAACAGCATCACGCGTGATAATTCTGACCCGACGGACGTTAACGATACGTTATTTTCTGTAGTTCTATATGGTCTATATGCCGTACGTATTTTCATTTTACACTGTTGGCTTCTAGAGGGAACGAACAAGTTTCGAAAAAATGCACCTAATGGGGTGTACTACATGGGCTGAAAAGTCTTCGGCCTGACACAGAGATGACGCCACAAACAAAAAATCTGTATGCTTGTCAT
>JAUMHM010000031.1:45659685-45677773 GCA_032362435.1 Melikaiella ostensackeni | reverse complement strand
AAATATTTTGCCCACGGTACTTAGTAGGCTAATCGCTCTATAATTAGCACAGTCGCCCTTATCACCCTTTCCTTTGTAGATTGGGCGATAATCGCCTTTTTCCAATCAACTGGAACTTCACCATGCACAGCACACATATTCATAAATTCGCTTAGCTACACAAACAAATATTTGCCACCGCTCTTAAGCATTTCAGCGGTGATGTCATCCATACCGGCAGCCTTACCATTCTTTAGTTTCTTAATCACGAATATAATGTCGATATTTTATTAAACATGCCAGTTTACTTTACGCCGCATGCATGATGTAAGCCGCTGGCCTAGGCCTGACGGATTGAAAAGCATTGAAAGGTGTTTCCGCATTTGTTTCACATTCACTCGGATTGAACCGAGGGGATATCCACTCAGGGAATTTACGCGGGAATCTCAGTCTATCCCTCTTATTTTTCAATTGTTTCTCTGTTTCTGCCTCCCTTCCATTCATTGGAAATCCATGGAAATTATAGTGGTATTCACGGCAGTTGATTGCCCAGTGAATAGCCCCTCGGATTGAACTGATGGATTGAATAGGACTGAAAGATAGGTCTGGTTTTGTTGTGAACTGAATTTGTTTTTGCTGTGCGGATTGAAAAGGATTGAAAAGTCTGTCCGGATGAACCTCGGATTCAATCGGTTTGGGCGTACGGACTGAAAAGGACTGAAAGGTCGTTTCGGATTCACTCGAATTGAATTTGGTGTAGTGTACGGGTTAAGAAGTATTGAAAAGTGTTCCCGGATGCGTTACGGATTTAGAAGGATTGAAAAACACTCGAGATAAGACTCTAATTCAAAAGTAGTTTCGGAACGATTTCGGATTCATTCAAATAAACATGCGTATTGAAAAGGATTGAAAAGTGGATTCACATGGGTTTCGGGTTGAATTTAGTGCGTTGATGCACGGATTGGAAAGTCTGCGGATGCATTCGGATTGATCTCACGAATTGATACAGATTAAAAGTTTGGATTGGTTTTGGATTGAGAAGGGTTGAAACTGTTGTTTCACGGATTGAGAAAGATTGAAAGACGTTCGGGATAAGTTTCTGGTTCACTCGGATTGAATTTGAAGAAATGAATGAAGAAATAGATTTGAAGAAACTAATAGTTGTATGAAGAGAGCGTTAATCTGAAGACTACAATTTGCATGGTTTTTATCCACCTTTAGAATAAAAATAGCTCTTTTCTATAGGAGTTCTATTATAGTTGCACGCATTTAGGGAAACGGTTATTTTCAGTGGAAAACCCTCACAAACCTTAAAAGCAAAAACGGAAAATATTGAACCGAATCTAGGATCTGCATTCCATTCGAACGATTTGGTTTCTATTCCCCGCCTCGCAAGCACTTTTGCAACCGCAAAATTTACGTTCTACGCATTCTTGATGAGGCCATTTAAACCGTAGAGCTTGGATATACATAGTTGGATTTGAATTGGAACGCGGCCAGCTTTCGGTCAAGGAATCTGCCTCGACCTCGAGGAACTTATCGGTCAGAAGGAAGATGCAGCCAGGTAGACTGCAGGTACATACCTACCCATCTCTACACATACGAGTACTTGCAAGACCACTGCTCAAGTCAGACGAAGATGGAGACATAGGAACCTGCGTTCTCTTGGCGAGGACACAATTCACACAATAGTTAAAATGCGCTGAGGAAGTGTAGGTTGTAGGTTGTAGGATATAAGATATATTTATATACACAGCAAGGAGGATGAGTGAAAAAGAGGAGACTGAGGGGTGAGAGGTGGGAAGGCTGAAAGAAGGTAAAAGGAGGAAGAGGAGAAGTGGAGGAGAAAGAGGACAGTGAGCGAGTGAGCGTGTAAAAGATAGTGGTCGCTGACCCGTTCGGAACGTTGACTCCATGTAGTCAGTCCCCTCTTTATATTTTGTTGCCGACTTTACATTACTTTACCTTACCTTACCTTGCCTGATTACCGAGCAAGTTACCCTACCTTGCCTCTTCTCCTCTTACCTCACCTTACTGGTATCCACAAGTTGCCTATCTTACGATCTCTCCTTCAATCAGAACCGTATCTAGGTTTCCAAGACCCCGGTCGATTATAGGATTTATTAGTTATTTACTTTCTCTCCAGCAATATACATTCTCTCCGAGGGGTCAACCACTCTTGAAATCTGGTGTGCGCCTCCCATCGAATCCCTTGAAATTTTATGAAATTTTTTGAAATTCTCTAAAACCCACTGAAATCCCTTCAGATCCTCTGAAATCTTCAAAATTACTTGAAATCCTTTCGAATTTCTTCAAATCCCCTGAAATACCTACTCCATATTCTTTGTAATACCGAGAAATATTCATAAAGTATTATGCAATCGTTTGAAATTCACTGAAATTACTTACAATTCCATTTTTCATGAAATCCTTTGAAATACCTTGAGAAACTTTGAAGTCCTGTGCAAACTTTAAATCCTATGAAATCCTATGAATTTCTCATAAGTATCATTGAAACCCAGTACAATTTTTATAAGATTTTGCTTCTTCGAAATCCGCTGAAGCTTGTTGACGCTTACAATCACTTGAAATCATTCGAAATCCAATAAAATTCTTTAAAATCCTTTAAAACACGTGAAGTCCCATAAAATGTTTGAAATATCTTAAAATTCGTGATACTTATTTGTGATGCAAATGCGTAAAACAGATATTGCATCAACTTTTGGATCATATGAAATTACGTATTTAAAATACTTTAAGAGCTTTTGTAATTTCGGGATACAGTAAAATCCTATGAATTCTTAGAATTACCTTTAAATCCCTTAGGCTGTCAGGAAATTGTTGAAAGCCTGTGCAATTCTTTGACAACATTTAAAATCACGTGAAACACTAAAATTCCTTCAAATTCTTAGAAATCTCTTAAATGAGCTTGAAATCTCTTGAATGAGCTTGAAATATCTTGAATGAGCTTGAAATCTTTTGAAATGTTTTGAAGTCCTCTGAAATTTCTTAAAATAATCCCCTGAGACATTCTTGAATTTGCTTGAAATTCTTTTAAATAAAATACCTTTAAATCTCTTGAAATACATGCATATCTTTTGGAATCCCATGAAATCCCTTGAAATCTTTGAAATATTTAAAATCTAAAGTTTTAAGCTAAAAAATGTAATAGTTAAACCCTCGATTCTTTCTTCAAGATTTTTTCAATCTAAACAGAAAGAGGAACAAAAAAAGAAAAGAAAAAAGAATTATTTTCCAAAAAATTAACAAGTAGCAATGGTTTAAAAACTGTTACTAAAAAAATATTAGAGAAAACTGTAACGATTCTGTAACAGTTATGGAAGCAATATACCACGTAACAATCACGTAACAAGTATTACAGAACCTCTGTGATACTTTGGTTCTGTAATGTTTCTATAACACTATTATGAAATTTTTTTATAAAACAGTTCTGTCATTTAAATGTAACTACTGCTATATAGCAGTTACCTGTTTGCTATAAAATAATTGCAGAATATGGAAAGTTTTCTCAAACTTTTCAAATATTTCCGAAGGTAATTAGATTGAGCATTTTTAAAAATAAGAATTAAAATAAATAGAAAGAACCCGTGATTTCATTATAAAAATAAGTGAAAATTGACTTGATTTGAACTAGATTTGATTACAAAAAAAAATAGACTGAATAATTAATTTTTTTGAAAATCTGTGTCTTCGAGTTTTGCCTGTCAGGGTGTCTTCTAATTTTCGCCCACCGAATTCTTACTAGAAGTACGAATAAAACGCATCTAACATAAGGTTTTCCTATGTGTAATTTTATGTATTGCGATATCTTATTATATTTAAACAAAATAATATTTTTGTAATTTATGGTGTCAAGTGAAAATGATAACAATTAGATTACAATTGCTTCAGGGGTTTCGGCACACGATGGTGACCCTTTTCAGTTATTTATTCTGATTTTTTTACACATATGGAAAACATATAATACAATTTCTATGTCTTAATTATTTGCGTAGATTTAGTTATCATCACGGTTTTTTGTAAACATATCTTTGCTTAATTATTGTGGGTATTCTATCTGGAAAATAATTCTGCGATATAATTTTAAATTTCTTTTGTATTATCGATTAATTATTGACTAATTATTGAAGAGTGTTTAATTACAAAGAACTATTTTAAATTTTTTATTATGACAGTTTAATTATAATAGTTCAATTAAAATTACATGTGTTTAAAAATATTTAATGTAAAATTAACTTAAAATTAAAATAAATAATTCTTATAATGATTTTTTGTAATGGCTCTTCAATAATTAATCAATAATTAGTCGCTAATACCGAATGAATTAAAAATTATATCTAAGAATTATTGAACAATTGTATTATATTTTGCATATATCTAAAAAATTTCAGAATAAATAAGTGAAGAAGCCCATCATCGTGTCTCGAAAAGTCTGAAGCAATAATAATCTAATTATATTCATTTTCACTGGAAACTGAAATATAAATTTATCAATAATCTTAAGCAATTAACACAATAACTTAGTTCAGTAAAAGTAAAAAATATTTACATTTCTAGTTTTGATGTAAAAAATAATAATTCACAAAAGGAATTGTCAACAAATCTTGATTCAATAGCCAGGAATAATCTACAAGGTTATTAAAAAATATCAGTAATCTACATGTCCTAATTTTGAAAATACAAAATAAAGTTTATTTTAAAAAATCTTTATTTTCAGAAACATTCAAAAAATCATGAAAGGGTTCAAATCAAAAAGGCTTTGCGCAAAAACATAGAATTTCATAATAATTAATTATCAATTATTACATCTCTTAGAGAATACCATTTTTTCAGAGCTTAAACATTATTCTTAATTTTTATAAAATGTTTGAAATGTTATGATTTCCGAATGCTTTTTTTTATCATATTTATTACAATTTAAAGCGATAAACATTCAAATTTATTTATCATGTTATCACGATTAATACAAAAATAGGCACTGAATATTGATACGGAATTTTCCGTAAGACTTACCTGGTCAATCATAGCGCTAGGGCTAGAATTATGGAAAATTCCGTAAGTTTAGCCTTGAACGAGCTGGAAAGGGGTTGGTCTTACGGGAAATTCCGTAACGGTAGACAGTTCGAAAGAATATCACATTTTCAAAAATTTTAAATGTGATTCCCAGTTGGGATTTGTATTCTCGGTTAATTCTTGGTTTCATTTTAATTCCCGGTTTCCCGGCTAGTAGACACCCTGCCTGTATAATACAGTAATTATATATATACTTTAGAAATACATTCTTTTTCTTCTAAAGATCGAAATAAAATTTACTTTCTTATGAAAATTCTTATGAAATTTTTTGACTTTTTTTTCTTAACTCGCGTCATTTGGCTCAAAAATTAAAATTGAAATATTCCAATATCATTTTGCATACTTAAAAAACAAACTATGCCCCTTACCAAAAATTCTTTGAAGGAAAGTTTACAGGTCTTCGTGAAAGCAACAATTTTGGTATCTTAACTTTTTTTCGTATATTTTTTAATAAAAAATATATGATGTTAAATTGTTTTGAAATTATTTCAGCCATTAAGCAATATGTATTTTAATTGGATATGTTCAGGTCATAGAAAATCTTCTAAGTGATAAAATGAGATGTCATTCATTAATATCACCTAATTTTTTAAAATTTTATTGAACAATAACAAAAAAGATTTAGAAAAATATAAAATTTATTAAATATCTTAAGTTTTTAATTTTTGACAGTTAATAACCACCAAATTTAGGAGTAAGCGAACAATACGTGTTAAATTCACGTGAGTTAATTTCTCAATATTTATAGATGTATTGTAGCTTGAAGTCCATTGTTCAAAAAAAAAGTTTGAAATGGGCTGTTAAAACATTCGGGCTATCAAATAAATGAAATGCAAAACAAAACTTGTTAATATAATTCTGTCTTACAGTTATGAACTAAATGAAAATGGATTTATTCACTTTTGCTTCATTGAAGGCATATTTCACTGATTATTCATGTATATTTTCAATTTTAAAAATAAAAATCTAAAATTTTGAAAAATTGTTTATTATAAGAGAAATATTGAAAGGATTTATGAATTTTTAAAAGTGTTTACGTGTCTGACAAGTTTTATCTGTTTACGTTATAAATTAGTAATCAGATTTTTTTTCATTTTATTTTATGAATAGACATTGAAACCGAGAAGGAAAAAAATGTTTTCGCCAACTGGAATTTTATATTCGAATTAAGGATATCCCAAACATACGAGAACAAATATTATCTCAATTTTGTTAAAAAATGAATTCATCACGTTTTGTTCGTGTTTTTTAATTGGTTTTAATAATTGAAGCCCCGGCAGAGATAACGTTGAATCAACAAAAATCGGTTTTACTCGAATCTTTTATTTAAACTGTGAGCATATGCTGATAAACTTTGTTATATGACGCAGTTTGTTCAATGACATATAATTATACTACGAAATAGAACAGAAAATCCTTGGGCCGAAATCTCTCGTCATACTATGAGCACAATTTTAAATAAAAATTATTTTCATTGATCCAATGTTATCTCTGCCAAGGCTTCAAATTCTTTCTTTTTTCATGAGAATACCATATTATATTATTGATGTATGAAGCTCTGCTTGGACATATGAAATTCTTTGAAATTTAAATTGTTTTAAGCATCGCTTAGCTCGGTTATACTCGGACGGGAGTCGTTGTACTAGAAGGAGTGTACAACTTTCGATTTAACGGTTCTCGATATATCGCCTGCCTAGAATTGTCGCTGACTGCATTCGAGGATGAGGGGGTCCAAGGGACCGAGAGAAAAGTGCTGTGAGCTCTTTTCATTAATTAGTCTTCACTATTCGTCGAACTTCCAATATTTAATTTTTAAAACCATTGAATATTTTGATTTTTATGTAAGTTAAATAAATTTGGGAAATTTCGATGTTGTAAGCTTGCCCTGCCAATCAAAATTTGGAAACCTTTGAAATTGAAACAATCAATGACTGAAACGACTTTAATCTTCAGAAACTCAGAAGGTGAACAGTTTTTACTTTATTCAAAAAAATTGTTTGAATTTGGACAAAAAGGCATACCAAAGTATTCGAAGCTCAGTTCAATTATCACGATTAGAATAAACTCGGATTTTAATTTTCCAGTCAATTTTAATTTTTAAGTTCCTGCTCAGACAAATCATTTTCTCTTCAAATTCCAAGAGTGGTCTTAGCAAACAAGTAAAATAATTTATTTGCAAGTCTCCTCCCCGAAGAGACTCGACGTTGGATTTAACGTGCGTAGATTACTTTGGCACGTTGTAAACAACAACGTTACTAATTCTCTTAATTGCCAAGGAAAGCATGCTGTCCGCCTAGTGAAACGCGAGTAATTACCAATTATAAACGGGAGACAAATGGGCGGAGGTCGCGACTGACGTTGTGCGGAAGCCATTGTGCGGAAAAGTGGAACATGCGAAAATCGGTGCAAAGTGGAACTTTATGATCATTATACAATGGCTCGTACGTTACTTCTAATTTAATATACTCTTTGCCTCAAATGTAATTACATTTTTTAAGGCGCATTATTGATATGGGAATTCCTATAGCAACATAATTGTGACCACTTTGTGGAAATGCTTCGAATATCTTTAATCTTTATTTTAAAATAATAATATCTCTTCTTGCAAAAAATGCAAACTTATTGTAAATGCCCATAAAACTGTTTGAAGGTCTAATACAAGGATATATAAAATTGTAGTTGATTTTATATCACTTTTAGTCGATTTTTTAAGATAAAATCACTATAGTCGCTTTTTCAAATAAAAAGATTATTTTAGTCACCTTTCTTTCGATAAATTGAAACAGAGAACCTTTGAATTCCTTTGAATTTTTTCATTCACTCTGAATTATTTTCAGTTTATCTTGAATTTGTATGAATTTCGTCGAATTCCCTTGACTTCTTCTAAATTCACTCCAATTTTAAATAAATTAGTGGAATATTTTGAATTTGTTGAAGTTTTTTTCAATTCATTTAAATTCATTTGAAATTCACCTTAAATTATAACTAATTTATCCTGAAGTATTTTCAATTCTTTTGAATTCTGTGGAATTCTCTCGATGTTTATTATTCATAATGAATTCTTTTGAATTCACTTGAATTTTTCTAAATTCGATGAATCCCAGTCAATTAAATTGGATTTTTTTCTTCAGTTTTTTTATTCATCTTTAAGTCTTTTAACCTAACCTCAAATTCTTAGGCATTTTATCAAATTTTTTTGAATTCCCTTGAGCTCTTCTTGATTCACTTCAAATTTTAAGAATTCAACTATTTTTTCATATTTTTAATTTGTTTTCAGTTCACTTGAATTTTTCAAAAATTAACCTTGAATTTTTATGAATTTCATCGAATTCTTCTCATTTTCCTTAAGTTCCTCTAAATTCGCTAATTCCATTCACTACCATTTATCTGAATTCAAAGACATTTTTTTGGATTTTAAGAAATTTGTTCCATTCACTTGAATTATTTTAAATTCGCCCTGAATTCTTTTATATTAACCTTAAATTCGTATGAATTTCATCAAATTCTTTTGAATTCTCCCTGAATTCTTTAAAGTTTTTCCTAAATTCTTTACGTCCATTTGAATTTTTCTAATTTCGCTTTATTCTACATCAATAAATGGATTTGTTTGATTTTTTCTTTAGTTTTTTTTTTAATTTACCGTGAAGTCTTTTAAACTCACCTTGAATTCATAGGCATTTTAGTAAATTCTCTTAAATTCCCTTGAACTCTTCTGAATTCACACCAAATTTAATGAAGTTTATTTATTTTTTTTAATACTTTATGAAATTGTTTTTAGCTCACTTGAATCTTTTAACACTCCACCTCAGATTTATATAAATTACCGTAAAAAGGGGTAAAATCGCTCATGTAGGGTAAAGTCGCTCATTGATAAATTCAAAAATAAAGTTTGATAGCTGTGCTAATAAAAAAAAATCAAAAATATATTTTCTCCCCTAGGAAATTTGGTATTGAATGTTGAAACATAAAGTTGGGGGTGAGGACGTCACCCCGTTTTACGGTAATTAAATTTACCAATTCTATTTACTCCCGGTTACCTAAATTCAATGGTATTTTCTTGGATTTAAACAAATTTGTTCCATTCACTTGAATTATTTTAAATTCGTCATCAATTCTTTTATATTAACCTTCCATTCATCTGAATTTCGTCGAATTCTTTTGAATTCTTCTCAATCTACTCTAATTTTACTCGAATGAATGGAATTTTTTTGAATTTTTTTCAAATTATCTGAATTCATTTGAAATTCACCCTGAATCTTATAAATTTTCCCTAAATTCTTTTGAATTCACTTGAATTGTTCTAAATTCGCCCAATTCTACTTAATTCAATGGATTCTTTTGATTTATGTTGCAGTTTTTTTTTATTTGCCGTGAAGTCTTTTAAGCTCACCTTGAATTCTCTGGCATTTCATTAAATTATTCCCTTGAATTTTTCTGAATTGACTCCAAATTTAATGAATTCAATGAATTCTTGAAAATACTTTTGAAATTTTTCCAATTCACTTGAATTTTTTGAACATTCACCTTGTATATTTATGAATTTCATCAAATTCTTATTTCCCTTAAATTTCTCTAAATTCATTCAATTTTTACGTAATTTATTAGTCTTTTTTTGTTTTTTTTCAATTCACTCAAGTTCTGCTAAATTTGGCCTAAATTCTGCGCACTCCCATTTTACTCAATTCATTGAAAATTATTTGAGTTTAAAAAATTTTTTCAATTCACCCAAATTCTTATGTATTTTATCAAAGTCTCTTAAATTCCTTAAATTCTTCTAAATTCATTCCAGTTCTACTGAAGTCAATGGAATACTTTATATTTAGAATTTTATACTTCAATTCATTTGAATTCTTTTGAATTTACCCTGAATTCTTTTTTGAATTTGACTTGAATTGTTTTGAGTTCACTCTGAATTCTTATGAATTTATTCTGAATTCGTTAACATTCACCTGGAATTCTTATTTTCATCGAATTCTTTTGCATTCTTTTCAATTTAAAAGAACATTAGTCACGTTTTTAATGCACAGTCAATTTTAGTCACTTTTTGTGTTAGAAGTTAGTCACTTTCGGTCACTTTTTCGGTTTAAATAAGTTACTTTTATCACTTTTTCAAATAAATTTGCCTGTGGCAGCTCTGTTTATTTGAAGAGGATGAATCGTTATTTTGGTCTAAATATACTTTCTTTCTGGAAGTAGATCCAGGGTGAAAGTCGACTATCAGAATTTGTGAAATGAACTCTATAGAAACTCTAAAGTGCTCGATTTATCTCAAAGATAAAGGTTTATCTAATTCACTCTTGGAGGAATGAGAAATGGGTCTAAAGAATAGGTTAAAAAGAAAAAGAATTCAGACCCATTTCACCAAAAGGAGGCCATTCAAATTTTTTTTTTATAAATTCAAAGCAATATTTCTCATAAGACAAGAGGCATTAACGCCAGGTCAATTTATATAAATAACTTAATTTACATTAAAAAACCTTAAAGTCGCGGCTCGTTAAGCATATATATGTAAAATGGTTAGGTATTCCTAAATTGGAAAAAAATAGTTTAGCAAATAACAGTACTTATTCCAAAGTGCACCCAATTAACTTAATACCCCTGTTATTTAAATGAATCGGCGAAAATGTACCTATTAGGTAATTTCTCCGTTAAATCGTTACTAAATCTCAAAAGTGCATATTTCTCAACTCTGATAATCCTCGATACATCCACTGATCCATATAAATAGAAAAATTGAATTCACAATTATCGATTCAATTAGAAGGGAAATATGGTTGATTATTTCTCGATCTCGAAGAAAATCGGGTTCATTACTCTTTTTGTCTCGTGCATTAATTATCACGTACCACCTTCTTGTCTATTATTATCGCAGCGTAAGTTTCGAGAGCGTGTATTGCAAAATAGGTTACGCGTAATTTTCAGACATTAGTTTGCGCATACATTTCTTTGCATAAGATGCAAACGATTTAGAGCCTCGCATACCGAACATTCTCCCATTTAGTATTCGCGTTCCAGTTTTACTTTTCTCTCAACGCCTTTTGCATTCGCTGCAGCGTTGAGAGTTTCACTGGCTTCACTTCACAGGTGTAGGTCGCAGTTGGCAACACCTTAATCGACGATTCCGAGACGATTATTTACCCTTCCTCGAAGCACCTGTACCGGCAGACATTGCAGACGTAGGAATGCTCGATTCACCTTCAATTCTCGCGAGAAAATGTAGCAAACTTAATTCCTTTGTCACATTAAAATTTATTTATCAAAAATATGATTCATTTGAGTTAGAAAAATTATTGTCAATGACAGAAAATATCCTCAAAAACTAAAGTGATGCAAACTAAATCTCAACAAAAATACTACGCAGAGAAAGGTTGATTCAAAGTATGTGAAATTCATTAACTAGATATATAGTATATTTGTAAAACTAGCAATATTATTTAGAGTGAACCAAAGATATCAGTCATAAGTGAGCAGCATAATAATGATACGAAGTGAAATATTACACACGTCATCCCACCAGCTTCAATAAGAATCATAAAAGTACTAGGTCGTTTGAAAAGTCCCGGGCCTCAGTAATAAAACAACATTTCTTGGGAAAATTCGCATTTATTCTTCAACATAGTTTCCTTCTAGCTCGATAGACTTACATACTCCAACGAGTTTCTAAAAGCTCGATGCCTTTTTTATAGTAGTCGGCAATCAACTTCTCAAAATAGGCGTTTGTTTCGGTGATGACCTCTTCATTTGAGGAAAGTCTCTTGTCAGCCAGCCATCTCTTCAAGTTTGAGAACAGAAAGAAGTCGTACGGAGCCAAGTCTGGAGAATAGGATGGATGAGGAATCGATTCGAAGCCCAGTTCGTGTATTTTTGCCATTGCGATTGCGGCAGTCTGAGCCAGTGCGTTGAGGTAATGAAACAGCACATCGTGGCCGTTGTTTTTGTAGTTAGGCTTTCAAACAGTCCAATAATGATGCATAGTTCGTTTCTGTTATAGTTTCACCCTTTTATAAGTAATCAATGAGGATAATTTCTTGGAAATCTCAAAATGCTGTGGCCATCACACCTTCCTACCTGACAAAACAGCCTTCATCTTCTTTGGCACACTGTTACCAGGCAGTGCCCACTGCTTTGACTGCTGCTTTGTCTTGGGTGTTTAGTGGTGGATCCAGGTTTCGTCCACAGTCACGAATCGACGCAAAAAGTTCTGCGGATTCCGATTAAACTCCACCAAACTCTGCGCTGAAACGTCTTTTCGATTGCGCTTTTGATCGAGAGTGAGCAATTGCGGCACCCACCTTGCCCACTCCTTTTTAACCTCCAGTTTTTCGAGCAAGATGTTACAGACTCCTTCAGTGGAGATGCCTGCAGCCTTAGAAATCTAAGCACCTTGCTTCGGCGTTCTTTCATAACCATATGATGAATCTTTTCCACCATATCTGATGTGATGACCTCAATTGGGCGTCCGGAGCGCTCTTCATCTTAAGTTGTGGTTCGGCCACGCTTAAATTCGTTTATATGAAATTAACGGTTTTCAACGATGGAGCAGATGTGCCATAATACTTATCAAGCTTTTCTTTAGCTTCATTAGTCGTTTTGCCTCTCAAATAATAATGTTTAATGAGAACATGAAAATCGTTTTTTTTCCATTGTTCACAAAGTCACTAAGATGATGACGCAACAATTACAATAAACACAAAGTACTTGACAGATTGTAATGAAAGTTTTGATTTAGTGTTTTGAACTGCAACAAAATGATCCAAGAATGTAACAGTTTTTTGTTCCTTTTTATTGATACAAATTTTTGTATCAATTGAATACCGTTGCAGCAAACACGATACCTTCAGATTTATTGCTTTATTTTCATTTATATATCTGATTTTCAAAATGCAGAGGTATAGAATATTGTTACATTAATTACGTACATTATAGAATAGAGAAAAACTCAAATTCTTCTATGTGAAATTGAATTGAATCAAATTAGACGTATTCTGCAGTTTTTAAAGTTTTATTTAACATGTGAAAAAGTAATTATATTGGGAAATAATAAATGAAAATCGTGTTTTAACAACAACTGAAACATAACTATTTTTCAGCACTTTCATAGCCTTATTAAAATCGTTGTGTTTAGTTTTTAAAATCGAAACTTACCTCATAAGGTTCATTCTTGGTCAGACTTTTCATAGTCGTAGCTCTTTTTTTAAAACTTTTGATGCCGAAATATGAACATTTTCGTTTCGAAATTCCACACTTTGGAGGTTTTGTTCATTTTCGCGAATGAATAAGTGATAGGGAGAAAAATGAAAAAAACCAGGATTTGCAGTATATGTAAATCAGGTCTTCATTTTATCGCCCTGAAAATTTTGCTTAGATCCTAAACATTTTTCTATCGAAATATAAATTTTCAAAATGGCTCAAAACATTGCTATTTTGACGTTTGGTTAAACGAGGTAATGACTGAGCTGAAGTTGGCTAAATGTTTAAACATTCAATTTTTAAATTAAAAATCTTGAATTTTTTCATTTTTCTCCCTACGAGTTATTCATCCGCGAAAATGAAAAAATCCTCCTGTGTCGAATTTCGAAACGAAAATGAAATCTTTTAAATTTTTTTAAATCTCTTGAAATCTGTTCGAATTTTTTAGAATTTCGATAATTTTCAAATATTTTCAAAATTTTGAATCTGTATATTATAAATTCACTTCCGCAAAATTTTGAAGTTTCTATTTGAAAATGTATTTTCATAGCTTGAATCATAATTTAGTATTGACAAGTAAAAACGACTTATTCTCGGATTTATTAAATTATGAATTGAATAGGATTTTTTTCTCTTGGACTAACGAATCTTCTCTTGTAAATTAAAACTACAATATACTATGGTTATAATAAACAAGCAAAATATTTTAGAAAGCAAATCATAATTTTAATAATTTCAAGTTCTAATATAGTGTTTCTTTTTTAAATAAAAATAAAATATTCTAATTGACTGAAATCTTTTTTAATTATTTGATATCTCTTGAAATCTAACCAAAAATGAAGCTTACGGGATAAGTTTTAATTTTATAAAACTAAACACAACGTGTTTAATAAGGCTATGAAAGTGCTGAAAAATGGTGATGTTTTAGTTGTTGTTCAAATAAAATTTTCGTTCATTATTTCCCAATAAAGTTACTTTTTACAGTTTAAAGACTGTTGAATACATCTTATTTGATTCAATTCAATTTTTCATTGTAGAATTTGAATGTTTCTTTATTCGACTCGCATAATGCACATAATAATGTCATTTTTCTGTGCCTTTGCTTTTTGTTAATTAAATTTCTACTATAAATAGGAATGAAGTAATCTATTAAGTTTATGTTTCAAATAAGTTCAAAAAAAATTGAGTATTAATTAGTATCAAAATTTTTCAAAATTAGGCCACAACCGACTTCGGCGAAATAAAATAGAGTGACCCTTATTTAGGATGTGATAAAATTAATTATACAAAAACTCAGTAAAAATAATGTTCAGTAGTAATAATTTGATAAAACCAAAATTTTCATTATTATAAATGAATGTGTAAAAAAGAGTTATGTCTTCTTTATTTGCCACACTTAAATGCACTAAACCAATATTTTCAGGAGAACATGGAAATAAAATAATGTAAACTTAAAATTAGAAGACGTTAAACACCAATTCCTAATTGCTTATAACAATTTAATAAACAAATACGAAATTAAGGCATTTTTAATTCGATAGATTCAGCTTTTCCAGCAGAATTAGCTAGAAATATTTCACAAATTACCTTCTGCTGTGATTGTTTGCACTGCAACAACAATAGCATTATTTGGCCATTTTTGAGTAGATACGTTTCGTTTTTTCAGCAGGGTCAATAACTAGTAGGTTGCCGATGTGTCTTGCTGTTATACTTTACACTTTGACAATAATTGTTTATTGTTTAAACAAATTTAGTTAACAAATTAATTATTTGAGCATTTTCCAATAAAGCAATTTCGTTTTTTCAATAGAGTCAACTACGAACATCTCAGAAACGGTCCTTTGCTTTGAGAATTTGCAGTTAGATAATTATTATGTATTGATCACACGAATTTAATAAACAAATGCATTGCTTGGCTGTTTTTTAATAAATTTGCTTACTTTTTTTAACAGAATCAACTAAAAATATCTCACCAGTAGCCTTTTGCTATGATAATTTTCAGTTGGACAATGTTGTAAACAAATTTAATAAAGAAAGCTATTGTTTGGCAATTTTTCAATAGATGAGCTTAATTTTTTTCAGCAGAATCAATAACCAGTATGTTGCCAATGTGTCTTGCTGTTTGACTTCACACTTAGGCATTAAATGCTTATTGTTTAAACAATTTGGTTCACAGCTTGTTTATTTGAGCATTTTTCAATATAGAAATTTTTGTTTTTTTAAGCAGAATCAATTACATACATCTGGGAGATAGTCTATGGCTATGATGATTTGCAGTTGAACAATAATTGTACAAAAATTGGAAGACCTTTGCTTCCAGAAGCCCAAGCACTCTTAAATGATTGCCAACTGATAATAATGAAAGCTTATTCGAAACTTGAGACACAAATATTGTAAAACTACAAAGTATAACTGCAAAAGAAATCATTAACATACTAGCATTTGACTCCGCCGAAAAAAACGAAGCTTATCCACCAAAAAAAGACCAAAAAATACATTTGTTTAAATAATGTACAATTATTGTTTAACTGCGAATCAACATAACAATAGACTATCTCAGAGATGTTTGTAGTTGATTCTGCTGAAAGAAATGCTATATTGAAAAATGCTCAAACAATTAATTTGCTAACTAAATTTGTTCAAACAATAAACAATTATGCCTAGACACATTAGAAACATACTAGTTATTGATTCTGATGAAAAAAACGAAGCATATCTGCTCAAAAATTGCCAAATAATGCATTTGTTTATTAAATTTGTTTAAACAACACACGATTGTTATTGCAGTGCAAACTATCACAGCAGAAGTTCATTGGTGAAATATT
Organism: Melikaiella ostensackeni; assembly: GCA_032362435.1. Lineage (NCBI taxonomy): Eukaryota > Metazoa > Arthropoda > Insecta > Hymenoptera > Cynipidae > Melikaiella > Melikaiella ostensackeni. Next base: position 45,661,685 of record JAUMHM010000031.1, on the reverse strand, counting down.
AATAGCGAATTCTGCTGAAAAAGGTAAATCTATCTAATTAAAAATGCCTTAATTTCGGATTTGTTTATTAAATTGGTATAACCTATTAGGAACTGATGTTTAACGTCTCTCAATTTTAAATTAACATTATTTTATTTACATTTTCTCCTGGAAATATTAGCTAAGTGCATTTGAATGTGGCAAATGAAGAAGATATAACTTTTGTTAACTAATTTTTGTATAACAATTTAAATTTTGGTTTTATCAAATTATTACTTCTGAACATCATTTTCAATGAGTTTTTGCCTCGACGTGCATCATTTTCGGTGAAATAAAGTTTTTTTGACTGAATGGGAGTCTTAAAAGTAAAAAGAAAAAATTTTCATTTTGTTTATTAAATAAAAAATTTTTGAGAAAAATTTTCAAAAATATCCTTCGTTGTAACGATGTGAAATTTAATTCAATTTTTGAAAAATGTCTAAATCGGTTGAGCAGTTTAGACTGAAAATTAATTGCTTTTCCTAATCTCTCCAATTATCCCTACCAATTGCCTATTACGCAAAAAGCGTCATCAATTTTCCGAGGAGCAATTGGACGATAAATTATCGCTCAGGTACTCACTGATTTCGCTCATATCTATTGAGTTTCTTTAGGCGCGAAGATATGGATAATTCGCCTCGCAAATAAGCCAAATTTCTTAACTTTCTGTTTCATTTTCTTAGGGTTCTCTCGATTCTTTCTTCACACTCAGAAAAAAAGTTTATTTGAATCAAAAAAAGTTTTCTTTTGGATTTAACAAAATATTCAATTAATTCAAACAAATTTCTTGGTTCGATCTGCCAAATATTTTATCTACCAAAAGATTTGGTCAAAACAACTAAAAATTTGGTTGAATCAACCAAACCTTTGATTGTATCAACAGGGATCACAGTCAGTTCCTTATTCCCATTTTCCCCTTTTTTTCCCCTTTTTTCTGAAATTGCGATTAATTTTTCAAATAGAAACCTGTAAGATTCAAAAATGCTTATCTTAAAAAAGTAGGAAATTCAAAGGAAATTAAAATTCAATTTAAAACTATTGAAATTTAAAGGCCTTTACCAAACAATTCTTTAAACTAGCAATTTGAGAAAGATTTAAAAGCTTCTAAATTTAGACGCCTAAAAATATAAAAACTTTTAAATTAATTCTAAATTCGAAAAGGGAATTTTCGGAAAGAATTATCATAGTTCTGACTTTGAAGAGGGAATTTTTGAAAAGAATGATAATATTGAGTTACACCTGGATTTAAAAAAGAAATGTAATAAAGTACAATTCTGATCTGGAACAGTGAATTTTCAAGAAAAATTATCATTATGAGTTGGAACAGGAAATTATCCAGAAAAGTGATAATTTTGATTTGGAACAGGAATTTTTCCAAAGCAATATTATATGTGATTCTGAATTGGATGGAAAAATTTTCGAAAACAAATTATAATTCAGATCCGGAGCAAAGAATTTTCGAAAAGAAATACAATTCTGATTCGGAAGAGGAAATTTTCGAAAAGAATTATAATTCTTACTTGGAACAGTTAATTTTCCAAAGAATTAACAATTTTCACTTAGAACCGGGGATTTTAGAAGAGAACTAACATTGTGAGTTAGGGCATAGAAATTTCCAAAAGAAGTGTAATTTCCAGACCAGGAAAATTAAAAATTGACGGGAAGAAAACCGAGAAATTACCTAGTATTTAAAATTATTCGTCGAGTAGACGCTCTGATAGTGTCATAAAAGCTATACAATTTGCTTATGAAAATCAACTAAAAATACTGTTTCGAAATATAAAAAATAGGACAAAAAAGATTTTGATAAATGAATTTTCAGTTACAAGTACATGAAAATCATTTTCAGTTACTAGATACATCAAATTTAAGTTACGAGTACATTTGTAATTCAAAAGTGCTTGAATTTTCAAGAATTTTATAATAGTGAATGCAAACATTTTAAAGAATTTCATATTGAAAGTGTCAATAGATACCAAACT
>JAUMHM010000031.1:45623936-45635182 GCA_032362435.1 Melikaiella ostensackeni | reverse complement strand
CGATAAAAAATAAAATTTGCTATTTTAGATTCTACTTTTTTACATCAGTGGTTAAAAAATAAGAAAATGAGGAACTTAGACCCCTATGCTGGAAGCTTTTGTTTCAGTCCGATTTTCCTCGAAGTGGTTCAAATTGAAGATCGTGGCATGTATAATTTCAATAAAAAATGAAATTTACTATTTTAGATTATATATTTTTTTATATCAGTGGTTAACAATGAGAGAAAAAAGAAATTTGGTTTTTCGTCTAACCCCTGTGCTGGGAGCTTTGGTTTTAGTTCAATTTTCCACGAAATGGCTCAAATTGAAGATCTTGGCATGTAGAATTTCGATAAAAAATAAAATTTGCTATTTTAGATTCTACTTTTTTATATCAGTGGTTAAAAATAAGAAAAAAAGGAAATTTGATTTTTCATCAGACCCCTGTGCTGGAAGCTTTTGTTTTAGTCCGATTTTTCTCGGAATGGCTCAAATTGAAGATCGTGGCATGTAGAATGCAAATAGCGAACAAATGTCAATACCTTCCTTTTTCTTCTACCTTTTTTTAAACTACTTTTCTACGCTCAGTATCTCTTGGATTTGATGCGGAAGGGTGCGTGGAAGCAAAAAATTTTTTATAAATAATATTATTTGTTATAAACAAATTTTAATATCAAATACTTAAAATTATGTATTGTTCGTTTTTGAAGTAGTATTTTGGCGATAATATTACTTGCTTTTATCGACAAGGTGTAGTTGATCTTGAAAATATGTCATTCGATATTATTTATTAAGGTTGAGAAACAAATTTGATAAATAAATACACATTCTGGATGATACAGGCAGAAAGAATTTTTTTAATTCTCCGTAATTTACGTTTTCAATGATATGCTTTAATATGAAAATTTATCATAAGATATTATTTTATAATATTATAAACAAACAACTAAACACCATTGGCAGTATAATTTAGGGAAAATTAAGAAAAAAATTATTTTTTTCTGCCTATAAATGTTAACAGTATTCTTTTTTGAATAATTTATTTATGAAATTAGAAAATAGTATCATGGCAAAACATCACCTTCTCGATAAAAGCAAGTCATTTTATCGCTATAATATTACTTTGAAAATGAACAATCCATAATGTTAACTATTTGATATTACAATTTGTTTATAACAAATAACATTACTTATCAAACATTTTTTGTTTCCACAGACCCCTGCGCATCCAAGAAAGCCTGGGCTTAGAAAAGTTTTTTGTTACAAAATTTAGAAGAAAAAGGAACGAATCGACATTTGTTCGCTATTTCCATGAACATAAAATTTTGAACAACAATTTGAAAATCGCTTGCACATATCAATTTTAAATTGAATTCTGAATATTTCTAAAAAACGAAATCTGAAATCGGTTAAGAAATGCGTTCTCAAAGTCATTTTCCCTCTCTGCCGATCGTTGCGCGTGGATAGTGAGGCCGCGCGGCCGCACTATAAAATTAATATCTCCGAAAAATACAGTGTTCATCAATTTTTTTTTAATCGACGCAGAAAATTATAAGGATTCAAAATTTTATTATTAAAAAAAAATCAAAAGTATGATTTTAAGAGACAAATTGATTCAAATTTTTTTTCGGATTTTTGTGAGTCCGTTTTTGAAAATTTTTTTGTTTCTGAATTGTGTTAGAAAGGCCTATAAATTACACGCTACACCTGAAACAATCATTAAAATTCAATATGTGGTTTGGGAAATATGGGGTTTTCAAATAAGTTGGGTTTTGTAATTCAAAATCCTGTAACTCCCTGAACTTTGAAAATTTTTGAAAACCATTTTAACCATAAACTTTACTCACCCAGCACTAAAGTTTCACCGTGTTTTATCAAAATCGTTTGACCCTTCTACAACTCAAATATTCTGGAAATGAATTGACCCATCAGTAGTTAAAAAAAAGAAAATGCGGAAATATGATTTTTTACGGTTTGGAATGTCTCTTGAATCCTGTAGCAGTGTAGCCTAGGAAACCCTTCCTTGAGGGCGCTTGTCGACCTCTTTGGCTTGGTTTTTAAATTCTGAAGACCATACATGGAAAATCTGAGGGTCGAAGACCTTGAATTCGTGCTTCTGACTGGAACCCCCATGAATTACGTATTACGGAAATTTCGATGGTATCCCGACTGGTCTGGATCAGCTTGGAATGTGAGAACAGTCACGTATTATTATTTTGAGCATGAAGTAAAAAAAGGATTAAAAGAAGAAGGAAGAGAAAAAAGGATACGTAAGAACCTCTAACTTATGCGAAGCGCATAATCGCATAGTCTCAAAATTAAGTATAACTCAAAACTTTCGTCTTATATAAAGTTTCCATGCCAAATATATTCAATTTAACGTCGCATCAAAACACATAATTTTAGTTTCATCGCATAATTTTGCAATTTTCGCATAATAACGCATAATTTCATATTTTTTACGAAATATTAGTAGCAAGTTGCGAAAAATTTATTTTTAAATTTGTCCATGTCGAATTTCGTCAGTAAATATAAAATATGAAATTTTTCACTCATTTCGGATAATTTTTTCAAAATCAAATTTAAAGAAAAATTACATTTTGAACTTCTTGCAGTTTTTCCATTTAGGTTTTACGCAAGTTTTTTAAGAGGAGAATGTGCCGATTAATTGAATCATTTGAGCCGAACAAAAAGTTGTGCTTTGGCATTCAAAAGAAGAACAACGAAATTTGCTGAAATCGTTTTATGTCTTCGATTCGGTTTTTAATTTTGAAAATTGAAAAAGATTTCCCTATATGGCCAAAAAAATTGTGGCGAATTTTTTTAAGTCAAGTTTTTTCTGGTGAACAATTATATAAAATAAAACATAAATTTTTTCACAAGTTATAATGCTTTAAAAATTTGTAAAAACATGTTTTTTTAAAAAATAAGTTAAATGCAAATTATAAAAAAAGTTTGTGCATCTTAAATTTCTGCAGTTGGAATTGAATGAACATGTTATTATTTTGTTGTTATGGGAGAAAAAAAAATGTTCATTGTTTTTAAAGCATTAAAATCGTTTCAAAAGACAAAATTCACGATTTGCAAACGCTTTAAAAGGTACGTAAAAATTTTTTTTATATACTTGGAAAAATGCTTACATGTGCAATTAACTAAAAAAAATTATATCGTGCACAGTAAATGTGTTTTCAGTTTTTTATTTTCTACTGTTGTTTAATACTAAAAACTGTAGCCAAAAATGAATCGTTACATTTTTTAGCACAAAGGAAAAATTTTATGAATTTTTAATATAAATTTTAATTTGTGAGAAAAAGATTTTTCACTGTAAAAATTCTTTTCGATTTTGACCGGGAAGAAACTTCAGAAATACGAAGTGTATCAATCAAAAGCTGCCCGTAAATCGACATTGACTGTACATAAAGGAGCTTAGAAAAAACCCTCGTAAAAACCATATGCTTGAAGAATGTCAATAGATTTCAGGAAACTATACAGAAAGTTTCAGCCCCAAATATCAAGATTCAGAAATTTATCCAAAGACACAATATTAAGGTGGCAAAATATTTTTACCCTCAAATATGAAATTAAATTTCAATTGTATTCATTATACTTCAATTCATGTACATCTTTCTGACCTCATTTTATTCATAATAAGTACCAGGATGACATTTTTATTATATTATCAACAGTATATTTGAAAAAAATGTATAGTAGACTGAAAACTACATATATCAAATATATTTAAAACCAAAAACATTTGTAAAAATCATAAGATTAGAGAAAAATATGAAGTACTCAATGGTAGGGGGAGATGGGGAAAAGTGGGACACGTTTTTAGTTTAGTCCATAACTTGCTTAAAAATTGATATTTTTCCAAATTTTGAAGAAGCATGTCATAGTACGTGTGGAAACCTGTTTGCTGTCACAGTATGTTGAAATTCTGAACAGCTGAAAAACTTTACATGTGTTTCGAAAACATGAGTTTTCAAAATTCTGAAAAAAATTGGGGAATAGTGGGGAAACATATCTTTGGTTCTATTCAACCGATTTAGCTTTTTGAGGTCTCAAATTCTTTGTAATAAGACGTAATTTCATATAAAAAAACTAAAAAAAAATTGACTCTTTTTGCAAACTCGAAGAACAAAAATCGGTTTTTTGAAAATACATTTTTTATTTTTTTTCCAAATGAAGGTCTACATGTGTTTTACAAGTTCTGTACATTTCATCGTGGGCCAGCCAGTAGTTTAGGAGAAAAAAAATGCAAACGCAACGTCCTGCATGACAAGGTGTGTTACAACGGCGGGCCGCACTGCGGCTTAGTTATTAGTTGGTACAGTCAGAAGGTTTTCGCACTTCTAAATTCGTGCGAGCAATCTTGCGCGGCTTACGAGTTCTTGTTTTAGTGGCTCTTAAAAAAGTTGCCACATTAAAATCTTCTGAATTAGAAAAAAGTTTCGTCTTTACTTCTGTCTTGGAAATTGGAATGACAGCTTGGATTTGCTACGTTCCATCAATCGTAATGGAATTCTTGAATCGTTCACTTAATAGATTTTCTTCCGTTTCATATTCTTCACAACTGTACAACTCTACATGAATATCCATGAAGTTTAACGTAGTCCATTGAAACATTTCTCAAGGAATAGATAAAAATGATTGTGTATCGGTTGAAGTTGATGGAGGAAAAACCAAAGTTCAGAAGCGTTTAGTCTTATGCAATTTAAGAGAACTCTATGTGGCTTTTAGAATTACTCATTCAAATGAAAAAGTTGGATTCTCAAAGTTTGCTGCGTTTGCGTTCCCCACCAAAATGCGAAACTTATGTTTTTTGTGGAAAAATTGCAGAATTAGTCAAATCTAATTTTTTGCCACTTGCAACTCCCAAGCATTGGGCCGCTCAGTCGATTTGCAATCTTGCTCAAATGAAGTGTTGTTTCAGTGAATGTGAAAGCTGCCCGGGTAATGACAATATGAAGATTCTATTAGAGGAAGCGTACGCAGAAAATTTCATTGAACGAATTACGTTCAAACAATGGTTTACCACAGATCGATCTGATCTAGAAACTGTAATTAAACCAGTAGATGATTACGTGGATTTCTTAAGTGAATTATGAAGAAACTTCTTCAACACGATTTTATCACCAAACAACAAAGTTTGCATCTCAAAGACACGAAAGCTAATTTAAAAGTAGGTGAGCTTCTTATTCTTTTAGATTTTGCAGAGAATCACTGTATTATCAAGATTCTTCATAAGGACATCACTGGTCAAAAACACAAGTAACATCCTTTTGTGGTTTACCATCGTACACGTGAAGAGGAATTAAAACACATTAGCTACGCTGTTATGTCAGACATAAAAGAACATAACACGAATGCTGTACATCTTTTTCAGAAAAAACTAATAGCCTTTTTACGCGAAACAGAAATTCTTGTGAATGAAATAATATACTTTACAGATGGGTCAGCAGCACAATACAAAAATCGCAAAAATTTTGTTAAATCAACACAACATGAGGAAGATTTTGGTTGTACAGGCAAATGGAACTTTCATGCAACTTCCCATGGTAAAGGACTTTGCGATAGAATAGGAGGTATTGTTAAAAGGACAGCTGCCAAAGCAAACCTGCAAAATCTGTACTATAATCAAATCACTAATCCTCGAGAAATGTTTCAATGGACTAAATTAAAATTTCAGGTAATTCATGTAGAGTTCTGCAGTAGTGAAGAATATGAAGCGGAAGAAAATTTATTAAGTGAACGATTCAAAAATTTCATTACGATTGATGGAACGCAGCAAATCGACGCTGTCGTTCCAATTTCCAAGACAGAAGTAAAGACGAAACTTTTTTCTGATTCAGAAGATTTTAGTGTGGCAACTGTTTTAAGAACCCCTAAAACAAGAACTCGTAAGCCGCGCAAGATTGCTCGCACGAATTCAGAAGTCCGAAAACCTTCTGACTGTATACTAATAACTAAGCCGCAGTGCGGCCCTCCCTTGTAACATACTTTGTCATGCAGGACGTTGCGTTTGAATTTTGTTCTCCTAAACTGCTGGCTGACCCATGATGAAATTTACAGAACTTGTAAAGCACATGTAAACCTTCATTTGAAAAAGAAATAAAAAATGTACCTAGTATTTTCAACTAAGCGACTTTTGTTTTTTGAGTTTGCAAACAAGAGTCAAAATTTTTTTCTTTGAGTTTTTTTTTTACATGAAAGTACGTCTTATTACAAAAAATTTGAAACGTAGAGCAGTAGAATCGTTACGGAAGAATCGTTACGCTGCTTGCATATATACATTCATCTGTCTGGTGGTCTGTCTGTTCATCCGACAACTCCTGCCACTCATAACAGTACTCCTGCTCTCCAGGGTCGATCTAAACTCCTGCTGTAACGAGTAATTGATCGAGTTCTCCATAGTTCAATATGCAAATTGCTACATGCTAACTGCTAATGCTGCGAAAACATCGAGTAAAAGTTCAATTTTGTTAGTTTGTTGCTTCACGCCTTTTTTTAGCTTTCTAAAGTTTCACTTCCATTTCAATCCGATTTTTCACGGAGGTTCTTGGTATAAAGTTGATTTATTTCAATTAGAGCCACAGGTTCTCATTTCAAATTATTAATAGCTGTTTACAATGATGAAGTGTTCATGTTTTTAAGGAAGGCTTTTCATTTGAAGGAATTCGAATATAATTTTTTCAAATTTTCTTTAAATCGAGATTTTCTAATTTCCTGTGATTTTATCGTTGATTCCGAAATTTAAAACTTCTTCTTTCGATTGTATGCAATTTTCAATAACTTTCACTTTGCAGGACTTTGATCCTTGAATTGTAAGTATTTCTAAATTTTGAAGATGGAGGTCTTATGGATTTTGAAATTCTGTAGTCTTTAATGGTATTTTTGCAGTTTTTTTTATAGAAGTGTATGATTCTTGAATGTTTTATTTTTACTTTTGAATTTAGCAATTTCACAATTCAGTCGACCACTTTTCTGAGAGCTCAGAATTTCGACCCTGTAAATTAAATTGAATGTTTCTCAACCTGAAGTTTTCTCATATTGATAATTCAAGAATGGTAGTTTTCAACTTTTAAAAGAAAATATATATTATAAAAATTTTATTCGAAAGTTTTAACACTTCTAATGTTTTAGAATATTTGGATTGGGTTTGTGGAAATTTCTAAAATTTCTATACTACAATAAGAATTAGAATCATAAAAGGGTTGAATAAATTATATAAAATCTCAATGTCAGACCTCGGACTCACGACACTACTAACACTTTTTGACACTTTTATTTAATGATGCAACTATTTTACGACTATTTTGAGAAGAATGACACTAATGCTAGTATTTTTTTAAACTGCTCGCAAATACTACTATATTTTTACTTTTCCTTTAAAGGTGTTTTCAAACCTCTTAGCTGATTGGCTAAAATAACATATCCGCCATTTCAAAAATTGAAATTTTAAAATATTGTAAGAGATTTCAAAGTTTTCAAAATTTTTGAAGAAATTTCAAGCGATATTACAAATTTCGCGGTAATTCACGGGATTTCAAGGTATTTGAAAGGATTTTACCATGCCTACGCGATTTTATAGGAACTCTAAGGACTTTGAAGATTTGAAAAATTGTAATGGATTTAAAGAGATTTGGAAAATTTTAGAATATTTTTTAAGATTCCAAGAAATTTCAAGATTTCAAAAATTTTAAGGGATTTTTGAAGAGTATAAAAAATATCAAAGGACTTCAAGGATTTCAAGGAATTTTAGGGAATTTCAAAGAATTTTTAGAGAAATTTAGGGAGTAAATAAAACGAAATGAAGTTTTAATTGACTTCTAGGGATTCCAAGGAATTTCTACGGATTTCATGGTATGTTATGTGGTTTCAGAAGATTTCAAAGATTTAAACGTTTTTAAAGGAATTTTAAAAGACTTCGAGGGATTTCACATGATTTAAAAGATTTTGAAATTTTCAAAGGGTTTTGAAGAATATAGTTTATTTGAGAGTAGGATTACTAGGAATTTTACAAGATTTGAAAGATTTTATACATTTAAAGGAATTTCAAAGGATTTTAATGTATTAAGGGTATTTAAAAAAATGCCAAGGAATTAAGCGAGATTAAACATTTTTTAAAGGTATCCAGATAATTTCGTAGGATTTTAGAAAAGTTTCAAAAGATTTGAAAAAGGGATATCCAGGATATCAGTGATATTAAAAAGTTTTCAACTGATTTCTAGAGCGCTTTAAGGAATAAATGAAATGAAATTTCAAGACACTTCAAGGGATTTCTACGGATTTCAGATATTTGAAGGGATTTCTTCAGATTTTAGTGACTCATAGGATTTTAAAGAAGTGATATAATTTTAAGGAATTTCTATGAATTTTAAGCGATCTCAAAGATTTCAAGGGACATTAAAAAATTGACGAGTTTTCCAGAAATTTCAGAAGATCTCAATAATACATTTCAGGGGTTCATAAAAGGATTTCAACGGATTTCTTGCGATTTTATGGGAGATGTATATTGTATATAAATTTATGAATATAGTTGACCCTTCGGTGTTATATTTAAAAAATTGCATGAAATTATTTCCCTACTGTTTTTCAAAATTTATACTACTATTGACACTATTTTGAATTTCTCAAATAAGGCCACAGCGTGCAATGTTTATAATTTCTTTATTTTTCTCGCGTAAATGAAAACAGGTAAGATCTCGAATAGTGGGTCACCTACCCAAAGTGGGCCACCCCATGTAAAATAATGTTACCACTTATTTAATCAATATTTATAGTAGTTATTTATTGGAATAATTATTTTAATTATCGACTGCTATTGGATAAATATTTGTAATAATTATTTACTTGAATACTTGTTTTGCATTTGGTGGCCCGCTATAGATAGGTGGCCCACTACTGGGGCTGTTACCCTACTCAAAATTCGCCATAACTTCTGAAATCATCTGGAAAATTTGTAAGCCACCTTCTATCTTTCACAAATATCGTTGGAAACTAACTAACGATATTGATAAAATCTTTAGAACAGTGAGTTGCAACATAATTTATTATGAGTATTATTATAAATTAATCACGTTTATAAATCGTTAAGACGAAGATATTGTATAGCTGAATTGAAAATGTTCGAGGTTTGAATATAACACTAAATAGGAATAACTTTGACAAAGGTCTGAAATTTATAATTGATTCCACAGTTTACGTTACGAGTACAATTATAAAGATTATAAAGATCTAATTGAAATAAAAATAAGTGGTATCAATAGCCGAACTTGTTTTTAAATTTTTATATATTGTTTTAAACTTGGATTCAAACATATATTATTTCTCCGTATTTCTTACTAACCAAAAGTTGAACGGGACGTTTCGAGTTTATATCATTTGAATCTCAAGAAGTCACATAGAGGCCGTTCATTTACCACGTGGACACGCGTTCACCTGAATCTGCGAACTTATTTTCAGAAAAACATGAAAAGTTAAGGATATTTTCACGAATTTTTGTTTGTACTTCCTACTTTGTATCATTAAATTTATGTTTTCAAGAAACACATAATTTTTAGCCAATTCTTAGCTCCTTTTGGCTTCCTAGTTTTTAAATACCAAGAATATCCATATTTTCAAAAAGTGGTAAAAAATTGTCCACGGGGTATATGGACGATCCCCATTGAGTTTTATTTTGCTTATTTTCCTGCTTTCCGTTTTTAGCTTTTATCACATTATTCTTTCAATGAAAAATAATGTGAAATTCATGAATTTCAAATTCAATGCTGAGAATTAATAAGTTCGAATTGGAAGCATTCAAAATTGAGGATTTTTACATTGAAATATATAAAGTCGTGTTCATAAAAAAAATTTTTTAATAAAGGCTTTAATGGTTGAGAAATTTTCAATGGAAAAATTTTGAAATTGGATAATTTTAATTCAAACTTTATAATTTATGAAGTTTCTAATCAATAGCATTTGAAATTCAACAATTCGAAAATAAGCCCTTGAAGATTATATAAAATTTATTTCAAGTTTTAGATTAAAATTTTCATAATTGAAATCGTTCATTCAAGTATTTAAAATTGAACAGTGTCAAATTGGAAACCTTGTAGTTGAGCAATTATAAGATTTAAGTTTTTCAATATTTCAATCTTTATAGATTGTCACATATAGCTTTAGTAGTTAAGTTAATCATAACTTGGTCAAAAAATTTTGTTCATCAAGCCCAGAAAATATTTCGACCACCGATAGGAAATAATTCAGTGTATTTTTTCGTATTTGATGACGACTAAAGTCTGACGTATTGGAAGTCTGAATATTGCGCGTTTAAAAAGTGTATCAGAACCCAAGTTTTACTATTTTAAAGGGTTTAAAATAGAAAAACTTTGAGTTGAACACTTTCAGTGATTTTAGATTTGAATTTCGAAAATTGGACAATTCAAAAATAGAAGCGCTTGAAATTAAACAAATTTGAATTTAAACGTGCAAAACCGCGTCGTTTCATATTTGAATTATTCAGAATTGAATTACTCAAAATTGTTTTATTTCCAATTAAAATCCTTTATAGTCAATGAATAATTTTTAATTGAAAAAAATTATTAATTGAATAATTTCATATTGAATTTTCAGAAAATTGACAATTTTATATCAATAGCGTTTGAAAACGAATAATTTTGAAATGAATCCTTCAAAATTTTTATTTCAAATTGGAATAACTTTTCATTTATAAAATTTTTCGAGTTTAAATTGTTGAAAATTAGAACATTTTAGTATAAAATTATTATTGTTTAAAATTGTACAATTTCCAATTATTGAAAGCCTTAATAGTTGGAAAATATGCTGATTTATTCAAACACCTTAATGAATTAAAAACTTCAAAATTGAATAATTTTAGATACGACCTTTGTAATTTAGACAATTCAAAATTACAGGAAGCCATCCATATGCCACATGGACAGTTTTGGGGGTGAAGGGGTATGGCAAAAGTCCACGATTGACCACGAGGGGGATTGAGGGGGGTTGGGCCAAAGTCCACAAGGTCATATTTTTTCCTTTAAAATGTTCATTTCAGCGACCTATTTCCAAAAAAAAAAACATGAAAAAACTAAGAATATTTTCCAGAAATTTTATTTGAAATTCAAGAAAAACCAAATTTTTAGTCAATTCACCGCTCCTTCTGACTTCCTTGCTTTTGAATACCAAGAATATCCATATTTTCATAAAATATGAAATAAGTCCACGTGGACAGAGGAAACGGAGGGGGGGGGCCGTAAAAAGTT
>JAUMHM010000031.1:45570956-45602632 GCA_032362435.1 Melikaiella ostensackeni | reverse complement strand
CCCCCCGCCAGGAAAAATAACTTTACGAACGTAGATAACGTTTAGTACGTTTCCTGATGATAAATTTTAACAAAGTTCTATATTTTGCAACCATACTTAGTAGAAATAAGTTGATTAAAACTTTTAGGAATTCAAATGTTATAAACTTTTGCGACGTGATTTTAATTTGAAAATAATTTTATTTTTTTTAAATCCAAATTGATAGGAATCCAAGTTTGAAATTGAATAAAATGAAATTTCAAAGCTTTCAGAATTTTTGCTAATTTAAAAGCAATCCTAATTTAATGAATCAAATGTATAAAGGTTTACAATTTTCAGTCATCCAAATAAACTGTTAAGCATTAAAATTGGAAAGAATCCAAATTAGTATTCAAGTTTAGTCGTAATTAAAAATAAAAATTCGTCGTAAATTAAAATAAATTAGTGGATTAGGGGTGGTCCATGAACTACGTTACTAATTTGAGGAGGGGGGGGGGTCGCCTCAAAAACTACGGTTATAACATGAGAGGAGTGAAAGTCAATGAAAGTAACGTTACGAACTTAAATAACGTTTAGTACGTTTCCTGATGATAAATTTTAACAAAGTTTGCAAGTTTTGCGAAAGATGACCCTGCAACTTTAAATTAACTTTTTTGTTGGAAATTCGTCTTTTTGGCTTGAAAATTTAATTATTTTGTTGAAAATTCGTACTTTTTGGTTTAATTCAACTGTTTTTTATTTTCAATTAAAATCTTTCTTGGTTGAAATATCAACTATTACATTTTTCTTAGAGAATGAATATTTTTTGGTTGAAGATTCATCATTTTAGTTGAAAATTCAACTATTTGGTTGAAAATTCATGTATCTTGTGGAAAAATCGTCTTTTTGGTAGAAAGTTAATCTTCTTGGTTGAAGATTCATATTTTCGGGTTGGAAGTTCAACTGTTTTTAAGAAAATTCATCTTTTTGGCTTGAAAATTTAACTATTTTGTTAAAAATTTGTCTTTTTCGGTTGAATTTAACTGTTTTACAATTAAAACTAAAATTTCTTTTTATTAAAATATCAAGTATTACATCTTTCGTAGAGAATGAATCATTCTCAGTCGAAACATCAACTACTTGGTTTAAAGTTCAAATAGTTTGTAAAAAATTCTTTTTTTTTCTTTTGGTTAAAGATTCATTATTTTAGTTTAAAATTCAACTATTTGGTTGTGAATAAACTTTTTTATTGAAAATTCATATGTTCGGGTACAAAATTTAACTTCTGTAGAAATTTTTTTTTTTGGCTTCAAAATTCAACAATTTTGTTGAAAATTAATACATTTTGTTCAAAATTCATCTTCTTGGTAGAACACTAATCTCCAATAGTAGAAAATTCAGTTTTTTTTATTGGAAATGTAACTAATTGGTTGAAAGTTGAACTAATTTGTTAAAATCTCTTTTTTTTAAGATTCACCTCTCTGGTTATAAATTAACTTTTTTGTTGAAAATTTATATTTTCGGGTTGAAAATTTAACTGTTTTGAAGAAAATTCGCCTTTTTGGCTTGACAATTTAACTATTTTGTTGTTAATGCAACTGATTGGTTAAAGGTTAATTTTTTTTGTTAAAAATTCGTGTTTTATGGTTGAAAATTCAACTCTTTTGGTAGAAAATCTTTTTTGGTCACGTATGGACGGCCCCTTATGGTTGACTTAAATTTGATCCTAAAATTAATTAGGGAAAACGAAATTTGGGTGTATTCGAATTTAGAAGTATAGAATTCGAAAATCTGGATGTTTAAAATTAGACAACTTTTAGATTGTATTTTTTATTTCTGATTATCTTTAGATGAGGGTTAACTTGTATGGATTCAAAATTCAGTTTCATTTCGTTTTTTGAATACCAAAGGATTTTTTAAATTGGGAAAGTTGTTAAACTTCGAGTTTTTGAAATATGAATTCTTATATTTTGGGTGATTCTAATTTCACATCATTCTAACTTTTGACGTTTTTTAATTAAAAGGCTTTTACATCTATACATTTTTATTTTTTGATGCAACAATAAAATAAAATGCTATTTTTTATTAATGCTTACATTTAACATCGAAAGTATGCAATATTGTACTTTTTTCTTTCATTCATCCGTTGTAGCCCAAAAAAATGAAATATTTTTTATTTTGTTGTCTCACCTCCCTATTTCCTTTTATTTGGTGTGAAAATAATTGTGCGATTTTTTATAAATTAAAAAAAGTTTAATCTGTGGTCCAAGGTGTTTAAACGCGAAAAAGTATTAATTATATTTGTTTGTATTTGAATGTGTTTAAATTTTAATTTTTCTAGTTCTTGGAAGTTGAATCCTTTAATTTGTGGTCGTTTCTGAAGTTGAATACTATATGTAATTAATTTAAAACTGGTCATTTCAAAATCTGAAAGTTTTGGTATTTAACTGATATAAAAATGAAACCCCTTCCAATTAAATATTTAATCTCTTTACTGCCAATTTTTACCATTCAACTATAAAAAAAATCTGTTTGCGAATCAAAATGCATCTTATTGAAAACGGTTTAAATCACTTTCAATTTAAATTCTATTTTTCTCTCTTAGATTCTCCTCGACAGCACGAAGGTCAAAACAATTGGCTTTCGACATAAATCCCTGTAAAACGCGCTGTGAAGTAATATTTGTGTTTTCAACCATGTCATCCATTTTATAGCACCCTCGTAATACTGTCCTCGTTGAATGAGAATGCGTCTCAACGAGGCTCGTGACGTTATCGACATGGGAGGTCGGTGATGATATTTTCTCTTTCGCGGTACCCGGCTTGGAACAGCATGGCACGCGTCCATTGGAAAGACATGCGACTGGTACAGACCTCTCAATGAACAATTATCACGTGGGTGCAAGCATTAGGATTCCTTCTCGACATTATTAATGACCACTATTAACTTCGTTGGACTTTAATTGTCTTTTTTTTTAAACTTCCAAGATCTTCATCTTCGATAAAAGCCTGTACACGTAACTTCCTGATGAAATCTAAGTCGACGAATATCATTATGAATCGCCGAAAGGGCAAGAAAATAATCCATCGATTTATAAATGAAACTTTCGCAACTCTTTCCCATTTTTTCGTTTTTACTTTTTCTCAATCCTCCTTCGTAGGCAGGGCCAGTCCTAAGCGCGAATTTCTACCTTACCGACTTCGGGACAGTTCGACAACCTGAGTGGTTCATGTCCGTGCTAAGTTTTTAGAATTTTCTCAAAAGGTCTTAATGGCAAGGGGCGAACTGGGCGTGAGACTAAATCGGTGCAATCACCGATGAGCCGGAAAAGATGAGGGGTCGCTCGCAGCAGCCCTTAAAATAAAAACCCTCAAAATCTTGGACATCCTATTACAGATCCCTTGAAACTTATGAAATTCCTTAATACTTCTTGAAATATTAAATCAATTCAAATCTTTGCAATCTGTTGAAGATAAATAAAATCCTTGAAAACCTCGTGAAATTCCATGAAATCTTATGCTATTTCCGGAAATCCTGGAAAGTTTATTAAAATTTAGTGAGAGCTTTTAAAATCCTTTAAAATCATTGAAATCTTCGGAAATCTTAGAAAATGCGTTATAGTCAGTTAAAAATCGCTTTGAATCTTTTAAGATACCCTAAAACCTTATAGCTCGCCTTATAGCTTCTACAAAATTCTTCCAAATCTTCCAAAATTTTCTAAAACCACATTAAATTTTTCTAAATATCTTAAAATCATTAAAATTCTTGGAAATTCCTGTGAATCTTTTGAAATTGCATTAAAATATTTCAAGTCCTTCGAAATCTTTTGAAATTGCTTGACATCTTTTAAAACTCTTGAGAATTCCTTGGCATCTTTTCAAATACTGTAAAATCTTTCAAATTTTTTGAAACCCCTTCAAAATCTTTCAAATTCTTGAAATATAAAGAACATTTTTTGGATTCTTTTAAAGTATCCTAAATTCTTTAAAATTATTCAAAATCTTCGGAAATACCTTGAATTATTCGAAATCTCTTCAAATCTTTGAGATTCCTCAATTCTCGTGAATAAATTCTCTGAAATCTATTGAAACATTATAAGATCCCTTGTAATCCCGTGGAACTACATGAACTCTGATGATATTCCCTGCAATATCTTGAAATATTTAAAATCCTATGAAATCCTTTGAGATCCTGAGGAATTTATTAAAATACTTTATCGAGAGCCTTTAAAATTCCCTAAAATGATTGAAATCCTCGAAAATCTTATGAAATTCATATGAAATTCTTCCGAAATTCAAGAATATTCTTTAAAACCGTGTGGAATTTTCGAAATCTCTGGAAATATCTTGAAATATTTGGAAATCTCTTTAAATATCTTCAAATCTACAAAATCCGTTAAAATCCCTTAAAAACCTTATGGAATCATTTAAAATATCCTAAAACCTTATAGATCTTATAAAATTTTTTCAAATCTTCCGAAATTCTATGAACTTCTTTAAAACCGCATGAAAATTTTTCAAATCCCGTAAAATCATTAAAATCTGTTGAAATTCCTTGAAATCTCTTTAAATTCTTGAAATATATTGAAAATTCTTTGGAAACTTTTGAATTCCCCAAAATGTTTCAAATCCTTTGAAATCCCTTTAAATTCTTGAAATATATAGAAAATTCTTTAAATTCTTTGAAAGTATCCTAAATTCTTTAAAATTCTATAAAATCATTTGAAATACCTTGGATTATTTCAAATCTCTTCAAATCTTTGAAATCCCTCAATTCTCGTGAATACATTCTCTGAAATCTATTGAAATATTATAAGATCCCTTGCAATCCCGTGGAATTACATGAAATCTGATGATATTCCCTGAAATACCTTGAAATATTTAAAATCCTATGAAATCCTTTAAGATCCAGAGGAATTCATTAAAATACTGTATGGAGAGCCTTTAAAATTCCTTAAAACCATTGAAATTCTCGAAAATCTTATAAAATTCCTATGAAATTCTTCTAAATCTTCCGAACTTCCAGAATATTCTTTAAAACCGCATGGAGTTTTTGAAATCTCTGGAAATACCTTGAAATATTTTTAAATCTCTTAAAATCTCTTTAAATCTATACAATCCGTTAAAATCCCTTGAAAATCCCTTGGAATCATTTAAAATATGTATCCTAAAACCTTATAGGTCTCATAAAATTATTCCAAATCTTCCGAAATTCTATGAAAATCTCTGGAAATACCTTGAAATATTTTTAAATCTCTTAACATCTCTTTAAATCTATACAATCCGTTAAAATCCCTTGAAAATCCCTTGGAATCATTTAAAATATGCATCCTAAAACCTTATAGGTCTCATAAAATTGTTCCAAATCTTCCGAAATTCTATGAACTTCTCTAAAACCACATGAAAATTTTTGTAATCCCTCAAAATCATTAAAATCCTTGGAAATTCCATGCAATATTTTTAAATACCCTAAAATCTTATAAAATCCTTTGAAATTCCTTAAGAATCCTTCGAAATATTTGGAAATCTTGGAAATTCTATAAAATTCTTCCAAAATTCAAGGAAATTCATGAAAACACCATGGAATTTTTTACATCCTGTGAAATCCCCTGAATTATTAGAAAATCTCTTCAAATCTTTGAAATTTATTGAAATCCCTTAATTCTTGTGAATAAAGTCTTTGAAATCCAATAAATTCTTATAAAATCCCTTGAAATGCTGTAAAATTACATGAAATCTGATGATATTCTTTGAAATCCCTTTCAAATATTTGAAGCTTTATGAAATCTTTTGAGATCCTAGGGAATGCAGTAAAATACTTCATTGACAGACTTTAAAATCCCTTAAAATTATTGAAAACCTCGAAATATCTTATAAAATCCCTAAATACGTTATTTTTCCTTGAAAATCCTGTGAAATCCCCGGAAATATTTGAAAATCTATTCACATATTTGAAATCCTACGAAATATCTTAATTCTTGTGAAATTCTGGGAAATTTATAGAGATATTATAAAATATTTATAAATTTTTGATATCTATTGAAATACCTGAAAAATCACTTGAAATCCGATGAAAATCGTTTAAATCTTTGACATTTTCTGAATAGAGAAGAATAGATGTAAGACTAGAATAGAGATTTAAAAAATTTGCATGCATACAAGTTTTTAAAATCCATTAAAATCCCTTGAAAGCTTTGGTATGGTATTGAATCCCTCAATTAATTCTTGTGAAATTCCTCGAACTGCCTTGAAATCTTTAAAATCTTTTAAAATACATTCAAATGTTTGAAAGCTTTGAACATTCCTCAAAATAATTGACATTTTTGGAAATTCTATGAATACCCTTG
This sequence comes from Melikaiella ostensackeni, assembly GCA_032362435.1. Taxonomy (NCBI): domain Eukaryota; kingdom Metazoa; phylum Arthropoda; class Insecta; order Hymenoptera; family Cynipidae; genus Melikaiella; species Melikaiella ostensackeni. The sequence goes on along the minus strand of JAUMHM010000031.1, from coordinate 45,596,328 downwards.
AAAGCTGTTGAAATCCTTTACAATACATTTAAAATTCTTGAAATCTGTTAAAATCCTTTCAAATTTCTGGAAATCTTTCAAATCTTTTTAAATCCTTTGAACTGTCTTTCGAAAAAATTGCTTACAACCGCTTTTAGGGCCGGTCTGCATGTCTTTTACCGGGCCGGTAAGCGAATCTCAGTCCGCTTCTGCCAATGGCCTCATAAAATTATATTGCGCAATATAATTTTATAACGTCGAGAACAATATAAAAACTTAGCAAGGACATGAACCACTTGAGCTGTTGAACAGTCCTCAAAGTCGCTAAGGTAGGAATTTGCGCCTAGAACCGGCCCGGCCTATCTACTCAAGTTTGATGAGATTTCTGGACAGATTCTAAGGAATGCAACCCTTATGAATAGCATCCCGATATTTATGTCTTAAATTAGTCCCAATATGTAGGCGTTTACATTTCGATTGATCTTTTTTAAGTCGATCCTTAAAAATCTTTCTTTAAATTTTCTTGACTATTTTCAAAGCTTGAAGCTGACGGAATTGATTGTTGACGTTTTTAAGGAATTAGGCTGCAGCTTTTTTCCATAGTCATATAATTTAACGAGTCTTGTCGGAATTTCTTTTCCCTTTTTTGGTTCGAGTCTCAACCTCGTTAACAATTTTTTGCAGAGCATAAATTGACGGAAGCTGTAAAAATGAAGGCGATGGGAGTTTTGCATCTGGCGAACGCCCAATCGTTCGAAGACAATAGTTGTGCTGTTTGCTTCTGCAAGGAGAAAGTGCGGTTACGCAAGTCCCCATAAATGATATTGTCAAGTCGACTTCCCCTGGTCGCTGTTGTGTTCTCACCTACACGTAGGTGCTGTTCTCAGTCAGGACCGCTAGTAGCCTCGCCACGTTCATTCATACTACACGCTATTCGTAAAATAATCATTCGAATAATCTAATTGACTCTGAAAACCAAAAAGTTCGTTTCAAAAAGTTTCGAAAAAGATTTTCTGCTTCAATTTCACATTCTCTGATAAAAAATTTATAACTTTCGGGTATAATTCTCTGTTAAAAACTTTGTGTGACTTCCAGTTTAGAAAGATACAATTTGCAATAATAGAATTAGAGTAGTCGCCAAGAGCTGATAGTTTCAGTTTTTTCCTGGTGGTTTTAATCGCAGTGGGATTATTTCTTGTTGTTTTATTTTCTGATTGCTCCTGTAGTGACCGAATAACGATCTTTGTCGTTCCTTTGAGGATTAAAAGCAAGTCACTGTCAAAAATTGCTTCAAGCTCGGTCGTGAAAAATATCATCTAAGATCTATTTATTAATGTTTTTTATCCTTTTTTCATTCTAATCTATTATTAGTTCTTGATGTATCAGATGATCACTTCATGATCTATCAGATGGTAGATTGTGAATTACTTCTAGTTGATAATTGTAAAATTTTTAGGTCCCACTTTTTTTTCAGACTTTCAGTCTTATTCATGGTTCTAATTTTTTTCCAGAATCGAGTCAGCACCTGCAACACCAGTTACAACAATAACGGATCCCAGCAGTCCTCTTTCTCCTACGTCTCCCTATTTTACGACTTCGGAGGGCAACGCAAAATTTTTTACGAGGTATTTGCAAGACGCGTCTGAAGAAGCTTCACCCGCGAAGGATGAAACGACTCCAGTTATCATGGACAATATCGACCTCAGGCAGAAGAAGGTATTACAATTTTCAAATCCACTTTACTTTACCACTTTACTCATTTATTTAAACTCGTTCCAATTTTCTCCCTTTTAAACTTGGCTCGTGAAACTCTTGTATTCCTCTATTATATTTTTTGGTCGGTCGTTGAGGTCGAGGCTGATAATCGACTCATCTTCTAAACCGCTCTTAAGTATAATACCCTCGACGTTTATGTCTATAATGAACGCATTGATTTCTCGAAGCACCGAGCTAAAATCACAAAGCGACCTGCAGATCGATCATTTTTCCTCATCAGCACCTTCCTCGAATCGTTTTTAAGAGCAGTTTGTCGGGAATACTTGGGGATGTTAGGATATCATAATGGAACGACTTTAGAATATGGCATTTCGTTCCAGGAGGAGCTGATGATCAGGCTAGACAAGAAACTGGTAGTGCTCAGGGCTGAGCAGGAGGCGGTCAGGGAAGAGGGCGACTTGAACGAGGCATTAGGAGCCCGTGTCGCTAAACGTGTATCGGCTGTGGCTCGTCCTGCGGAGGCATCCAAGTATCGGCTGCACGTTGAGGAAGTTGGCAAAATTACCAGTCTTCTTCTCGGACTCAGCGGCAGACTCGCTCGGGCAGAGAATGCCCTTCATGGAATGTCAGCCGACCATGCCGAGAGAGTGCGTATATTCTATATTCATTCTATGGTTCATTCTGTTCTCCATCCCCCTGTTAGCATATCTGTATTTTTAATTATGAGCTTTATATAATAGTGATTATTACCATTGTAGGTAATTGACCATAAACTCAAGGTCATATCGCTTGTCTGATTTTATCCTTACTTTCTTCAATCATTTGTGAATCTTCAATGTCTTCTAACTAAAACAGATTCAAACTTTTAATTCTTCCTCCTCTTTCATTTCCAGAAAGTCTTGGAGAGCAAAAGAGACAAACTGATGGATCAGCTTGAGGAAGCGAAGATTTTAAAGAGCAACATCGACAAGCGCAGCGTAAGCGTCTCGGCGATTCTCTCCAAGTACCTGAACGACGAGGAGTTCGCTGACTACCAGCACTTTATCAACATGAAGGCGAAGCTGATAATGGACGGCAGGGAGATCCAGGACAAGGTCAAACTTGGAGAGGAGCAACTGGCCGCCTTGAAGGAAGCGATCGACTAACACTGATTGATGATTTCAAGTCGAACCACGAGAGCTGAGAAATCCGAAGGCATACCAATGTGCCAATCACTCGATAGGAGCATTCAAAAGGGCATAAAAAGACTTTTACTCTTTAGAACTTTTCAGTGATTTGATATTCAGTGATTTTATCCCAGAAAGTGATCCTTATCCAGAATCCATCTCTTCCAAGAACAACGAAAAGTGCCTGGTTCCAAAACCGTTTTACACCAAGACTTTTATGGAGATTTTTATGCGTGTTCCTTTTACCTGAAGTGAGAGTAGCCAGTTGAATGGTTGACTTTTTATATTAATGTCTTCAAGACGTTATACGTTCCTTGCTTGCAAGGTTATGAGGGTTCACGATCTCAACTGCGATTTGCGATTGTCAAATGTAAACCCAATGGAACCTTAAATACCTAGTCCTTTTTAAGCAAGCGTTGTCCTTACTCAACCAGTGAGCCATCGTGCGTCGCGTACTCTGTTCAAATCAGCAACGAGAAGATTGATGCTGATAATCAGGATTAGATCGAATGGCCAACAACTCAAGGAGGATCCTAGAATGGTCTTAAGTTAAAAAAAAATCTCCTGCAGTTAAGATTAACGATTTCTTTTACTAGTGAATTGTCCGTAAAGTACAATCACTGTAAAAAACGGATGAATTGTTTAAAAACTTCCTTTCGTCTTCTAGTCCACGAGATCTGAAATTCCTCGACTGCACTACAGAAATTCTGGTTTTCAAACTAAAATTCCTAGTTATTTTTGTCTCATTAATTACTCAACGATTTTAGATCCTGCTTGAGACTTGAAGAGTAGGCGACGAATCTAAATCAAGACCACGGCGAGAATCGCCCTGATCGACGAATTATTGTACATGTAGGCGTGCAATTAATTTTTGTAATTAGGCTTTTATATTTTTAAATATTGTAAATATTGTCGAAAGTGATTGAAAAAGTCGGCAGCTGTTGCGCGCAAGCGTTTGTTTTTATTTGGAAGAATTTATCGAGACTTAGCATAATTGTATTATTTATTGAAAGTAATCGGGCAAGTTGTGAAATTTCGCGAGGAAGAAATCAAAATTTTAATATATAATATATATATTAGCGTATATATCTTTTCGAAAGCGTGAAGTCTACTAAATTTATTTTCTGTGCAATCGTTTGTAAGCTGGCTGGTTTGTAAACTAAACGAATCTTTTTTTTTTTATGTGCAGTGTTACTTATATCTGAGTTGTAACCTTGCCGTGGTGCCTTACTATGAGATGTTTTTACTGTTTTTTTCAGGCAAATATGGAAAATAGGCAACCGATCAACGATGTACATACGTAGTTAATAATAGCGTTTTTCACTGTCTGCGTTAAATGCGTTGGTTGAGTGGAAACTGCAAATTTCTACGTGTACTCGCAGCTACACATTACACGCAAAACTCAACGAAATTGTTTTACTTGTACTCTTACCTGAGGATCTTTAAGGGTCCTCTTGACGCTTGTGATTTTATTTACTCTACGACAAAACCAAGGACGCTTGACTCATTTTAGAAGTCGGGCCTCCATGGTCTTACAAAATTTTATGCCTCGGTTCCAAAGTTTTTTCTCTCTTTTTTAATCCTTAGGAAACTTTTCACTTCAACATTCCTGAATGTTTACCTTTTCGGCGAAACTTTTTCTCAAAGTCGAAGACTGACTACTTGTGCGATCCTCCGAATTTTTTGAGCTCAGTAATGAGACACTTACTGTAGCTTCAAAAGTTTCGAGACGGAGTTCGAAATCAAAAATAATGTAAAGATATCTTTGCGGAGGGACTGTCAGGAATAAACGAATGTTAGGCTGTTAAATTCGTTAGGCTTGTCATTCGCTGAAATTATTCAGATTGTGAAGTCATTTTATCCTTTTTTATACAAATTTTGTCAGGCCGAGCGATGATCAAATTGCAAAAAAGTGAGAACCCGTGCTAAAGACTGAACACAAGGCATACAATTTTGCAATATAATAGTCAGTTTTCTATTCCTCGTTTCTCGATGTTCGCAGTGCGGAATTGCAAACTGCTCCGCCGTGGCTTTTTTCTCTTTTTTTGAAATTTTTCGGTTGCAATATGTACACTGCTGTGCAGTAGTCGCAGTGGTGTATCAGTTTTATTGTAATATGTTATAAGTGCGGCGCTGCTAGAATTATTGTAAATACAATGGATTATACGAAATATGGTGCTCCGGATTGAATTTTTCTACGAGACATTGAAAAAAATAGAGTCGTTTCACTTCATTTGTAGGGCTATTAATCTTAAGTACTATGTATATCGATATTTAACGTTCCCGCTGTTGTATATATATCACATATGATTGTCATGCGAATCCATAACATTACACATAAAGTCACATCAACTTGTGACCATAGATTGTTTAGTCTGACAATATTATCATGTATTATGATTATTATCAATCCTTACGATAGCTACATTCTGAAAATCGCTTGCAATAAATAACATATTGGAAATTAAGATGTGTTTTATACGTTCTTACAGAATCTCCTAATAATATCAAAAACACGTATTTTACTGAAGAAACATTATTTGCAAATGAACAAATTTAATTTGCTCCTTAAATAAAGATGGAAAATTACATACATTTGTTTTCTAACCTTGTACACGTTTTTGAAATTTACCTTTACATTTAACATAATTTGAAAAAACTATCTTTCTTATGGAGTTTCTTCTTTGCCTCTACAGCAACTTTCTAATTGAAACTTTGTATTTCCTTATGATTATTGGTTTAAAAATTCAAAGTAATGAACAACTTGACTAACGTTGTAGAAACTTGCGCATGCGCATAGTTTTCACGAGACTAAATTTATTGACTGCAGGTGCTGCAGATTAAAAGCTGATCAAAAGAAAGGAAACATTTTTCTTTGATAAACTTATTAAGAATACAAGAATATGCATAGAACAGTTCTGTCGCCTGATTATAACAATTATTACAGAAAACCACAAATTTTTTTCTAAATTACTGGCTTTAGGCTCATTTACGTAGGACACTAAGCTTTAAAATGACTATTTACTGATGAGAAAAGTGATGAGGAAGATTAAATTTATGTTCTCTGCCCTACCGATACAAATTCACTATTCTCTTAATGTTCTCAGGCTCAGTCAATTTTCTGAGATTTTCTTTACAAGTACACAGGTAGCACTTTTTAAAGATCCAAGTAGCCCTCATAAATTTTCTGCAGGTTCACAAACTTTTTTTTGTAAATATAATCGAAATTTTCATGAATAGCAAGAAATTACAGAGGCTGTCTTGAAAGAGGAGGCCCCACTTGGCATCCAGGTAGAAAGGATTCTTTTGTAGTAAAGTTGAAGTGCAGTGGCCAGATGTAAGAACTTATTTCAAACTAACATTTTTTTTCAATTTCCCAATTAGAGATTCAAAAGTTAAAAAATCAGAATCTACGGTTTTTTACAATGACAAATATCTAAAATTTGGTTTGAAAAATTAAAAATATATCATATTTTGTAGGTATCTCATAAAGTGTATGTGATACGTAAAGACAGATAGCATTTTTAGACTTACCATCAGAGGAATACTGTACATAAATATAAATATATAGGTTGTCACACATAAATAAATAAATAATAATTTTTAAAGTGTTAAAAGGGATAAGTTTTATGATAGTGAGACCTTAAATATTCTGACTTTTTTGAAAAAATGCTACTTTTTGCGACTCATTGAAACGACACATAATTTAAACAATTTTAAAATCCGTATTTAAGGTTTTAATTTTTTCAAAATGCAAGTAATAAAATTTGAAAATTTTTAAGTCGAAAACGTTTAAAACTGATTAATTTCAAATGCAATTATTAAAAAATGAATAATTTTACATTTTAATTACACAGTCTTTAATTGAAGGCTATAATTATTGAATAATTTTTATAGTTTGAAAAAGTGTTGAAAATCATTCTTCCTGAAGTTCTGAGAGTTCAAATTACAAATTAATTTAAACTTAATTTTAAAAGATTCAATTAATTCAAATCAAATTTAATTAGTGCCAGTAAAAATATACATCAGGTACAAGCTTCTTTTATAATTCTAGATGTCCGATTTCTTTTATAACTGTATGAACTAATTTTAGCACTGTTTCTAGTTCAAAAAACTATCAATTAAAAATTTCACAATTTGGAAAAAGCGTTCAAATTTAATAATTTATTTAGTTATATTATTTTCATTATTCATATTATAGATAATAAAATGAATTAGAAATCCTTCCAAATTAATAAGAATTCAAATGGAAAACGCTTAAGTTTGGAATGTAATGAAGTTTAAATTAAAGTATGGAAGAGAACATTTTTCGAATTTGCAAGCATTTCAATTTAAAGAAATCAGATATTTAAAAGTATACTAATTTCAAAACCTTTAAAATAACAAGACTTAAAATTTGAGGCAACGCAAGTTGAAATTTAATGTAAATATAGATCTCTCTCATTTGAAAATAATTCAAGTTGACAAATTTAACATTTCAGAAAGAAATATTTTAAACGTAGATTTGGAATAATTCAAGCAGAATGACGTTTGCTAAAAAATTGCGCATGCGCATCGCGCATGCGCCGAACTCCGTCAAGTTTAAATTTGTTGATTCAGAAATGGCAAACATAATTTTTCCAAATTAGAATAATTAACAAAACACTTTAAACATAGAATTCAAAAATTAAGTTGCTTGAAGTTATTTATTAGTATTCTATTATTTGTCAACCCATAGAAAACGTTGTTTAAAATTATATTTTGTTGCATAAATGTAACATAATCTAAATAATTTTTATACATTTTTCGAATTAACTGAAATAACTCTATGTATGAAAAAAAATTTAGGCTTTGAGTTCGTATAGTAACAGGTATCAGTAACGTAATCACTAAGAGATTATAGGCCCTGGGCCTCATCACTAATTTAAGTCCCAAAATAATATAATTAGAAAAATATTATTCATTATCCTAAAAACAGTAAAACAGTTCTCTTTTCATCACTCTAATTGTGCAGCATGACTGAAAAATAATGAATTCATTCAATTCATTAAATTCGAATCGAGCCTAGCAACAACGCAGAATAGGCAAAATTAACAGATTGATTTTACAGGAAGCATAGTTAAAATTAGAATTATTATCTCAGCCTTACGTTCTTTTGATTTTCAATGGAGGGGCGGTTCAATTTTTCTATTTTTATTCAAATGGAGAGGGGCCCTTCAAAGTAAACCAACGTACGGCCCTGAAAATCCCTACAAAACGAGAAATCGTCTTTTTTGCTTACATTTTTTTAAAGAAGGTAGCTCTAGGGGGAAAAAAACAAGATTCCTGTAATTACTACTGGACGATAATTAGGAAAAAATTAGAAATCTTGTGGAGGGGAGAAATATGGCGGACCAGAAGTGCCATCACTGTCCGTGGTTCGTAGTGTGGGTTTGGTTTGCGTTCAACCGAAACTTCATGTGGCGCTTGAGTTTGGCAGGTTATGGATTAAAGCTTCAGGGTGTGGCTCGTATTGTAGCTTATAAAATGAAAAAACGCAGTGTAAATTATGTTGCATAGCTTTGTCTCTTCCATCGAAATAAATCTTGAGAATATAGTGACTGTGAGTTGGCCGTTCGCGTTTATTCGAGACCTACACGTCAACAAGGGGATTGCTTTTTTAAAAAAATCGGATCGTAAACAAGCCGAGGATCATCGACTGGGAAGTCTTCTCCGGGATCAATTACGCGTTGTTTGATTGGGTTCGTTGTCTTTTAACCTCGAGTGATCATGTTGTGCAAAGTGTACCAGAGTCTGACAATGGGATCCCTTCCTTGCTGCATGTCAGTTTAATTAGCGTTAGACCGTTGACGTTTATCGAGATAAGACACCGCCAAAAAGCGGTGAATTTTCCGCTCTGCAGCACCTTGTCCATGAAATCAAAGGCTTCGTACTTTACGTGGGATGTTGAGCACTACCACCTCCACTCAGCCCCACGAATATACCGAGATGTCTCGGTTAGCCGACTACTTCATAGTCGTCGGCTACCATCACGAAAAAGAGAGTAAGTGCAAAAGGTCCCTTTTCGTCTTATTTTCTTATTTTTCAGTGACAGAAATCAATTAAATAGGGTAGAAGTCAGGTTAGGATTGATGGCTACCTCGAACTCGAATCCTCCGAATGATTGGCCTCCTAACCTCATTTCGAGAGATATAACCTTAATCTTAATTAATATGGATGACGTTCAGTTAAATAACGATGATCAAAGCTTTGTTTGGATAGTTTCGTGTTTATCTCTGGATGATTTAAAGCTTTGAATTATAGGCTATAACTGTCAAGATTTAAGAATTCTATACCTCCATATTGATTGACACTTTATTGGCATTTTATTTTCAGTATGGACTGTCAGATATAAGCAGAAAATTGAACTTTTTCCGTGTCACGTATTTTATGATTGCTGTGTTCCAATCGGATTGTTGAATTACAAATTTTGGTTTTTCTATTTGTTGAAAGGAGCGATATTGAATTCTGAATGTCATCAATTGATCTAATATAGATTTTACGTGTCTCGTTGTTTCTGCAATATAACACTCAATAACTTTATTCACACAATGTTCATTTTAATCGTGTACCCTAAATTCAATTATGAAAGTTGGTATGAAAATTATGATAAGCAAGTTTTGTCCCATTTCGATGGTAATTATTTAAAACAAATTTTTTTAAATTTATTCATTTCTCCAAAAAACTCAATTTTCCTCCATTTTTCGTTTATCATAAGAAACGAAAGAAATCGTGCCAAGAAGCACAAAACTTGAAATATCTCTATTGACCGTTTGTCAAATTGCATGTTATTATAAATAATCATCAGTAAATGCAGATTCAAAATTCTTTTATTTGAAGCATTCAAAACTAATTTAAATTAAAAGCTGATAAGCATTAACAAACTGAAATTACAGGCCTTGAAGAGTGATTCATTTTATAATTGAAGCCTTTCTAAAAATAATTAATTGATAAGATACGATTTTAGACCCCTATTTTTTTCAACAGCAAAAGCTGTAGCCATTCTCTAATATATCTTATCATCACAAGTACCCGAACGTCAAATTTGATGCACATTTGCCATCTTGTTAATTAAAACAATTAATTGAGAATTAAAAACGTTTAAAAACTGAACACTAAAATTGTTACGTTTATGTTTGAACAAATTCTATTCGAAAACGTTTGAAGTAAAAGAATTTTAAATTGGAAGCCTATAGAAATTGATTCATGTTAAACAAACTTTAAAATTGATCAACTTCAATTTCTTAGCGGTTTCAGTAATTAATAATTCATTAAATTTTTGCATAGGGACCCTAAGAAAGAAATTTATTATTGTTTAACAAAGACATATTCAGAAATTTTCTGAATATGATATTCACATTCGAGAATCTTTATTCAGTAAGATTGCTGACGTTTAATAAATTTGACTGATTTGGAAACTCAAGGTTCTTAATTCATTATGGACAAGGATAGTGATGCACTAAGCATAATTTTTTTTTGGTTTTGTCATAAGTTACTTCACTTTAACTGGTCATATACTACTTATACTCACTAGAAAATAGAATAAAAAACACTACCTTGAATTTTAAATCTACTTCTAAAAATTATTAACTTAAAATTTCAATGATAATATCTATGTAATTAAATATTTTTATGGCAAATCATTAAAAATTAACGAGAACATATTAATGAATGCTTATATCAGAATCTGATTTGAAAAAAGTCATTAATGAAAAATATATACAAAGCTATGTACCCAGTTTACCGAGTCTTTCTTGAGGAAATGTTTCGACATTTGTTAATGATTGACTCAGCCATTTAATGACCTAATACTACACAGCAATAATTAATTCCAGGAGGTGGAATTAGATGTGGTGTTGTTCTGCAGAGGTTTCCAGAGAAGGATTGGCCTGACACACCATTCATTGACGGCATAGAACTGGTATATGTCAAGCTTTTAGAGTTCTTCTTACCAAACAATTTTGCAAATTGAAATACAATTTTTAATCGCCTTTTTAGTTTTGTCAACCGCAAGGATGGGCTTTGTCTACCGAAAGGCAGGAGCCTCGATTTTTCGTCTCCATTCTAACAGATGTAGACGGAAATTCCCATTATTGTGCGTGTATGTGTTTCAACGAAACTGTGTCTATAACACCCAGCAAACCTGTAGACGAAGAAGAGGATCCCGTCGATGGGGACAATCGTGCTCTGGTGAAAGCGATACCTGCTATATCACATCATAGCATCATGTATGCTCCAAAATGTCTGGTGCTCGTTTCTACACTCGATTACATTGAAACTTTTCGGGTAAGTTTCGAAATCCACGCTGATAAAGGTCCATCTACTTTAAACTTAAAAATAAGAATCTAATTGATTTTTCTTATTGCGCAGAATTGTCTTGGAATCATTTACACCGTCTACGTAGAAAATTTAGGGATTCCTCTCGAGACTTTGGTGGGAAACATTTTGGGATGCATCCAGGTTCCACCAGCAGGTGGTCCACAAGTTCGATTTAGCATAGGTGCTGGAGATCGACAAGCATTACAACCACCAATCAGCCCTTCCCTGCCGATAACCCACACGAGCGTCAATTTACTATTTCAACAATTAGGTAAATTAATCTTTTTTCTCTGTCTAATATCTCTCTCCCCAATATAATTCCCTAATCTTTGAATTCTCTTTTTCAACAGGTATTCGGAATGTTCTCGTACTGTTCTGTGCGGTCATGACAGAACACAAAATTCTCTTCCATTCAGCTAGCTATTCACGATTGACGGAAGGTTGCCGAGCGCTCACAGCTTTAATGTATCCTTTTAGATACAGCCTTGTGTACATTCCACTCTTGCCTGCGCCTCTCGTCGAATATCTGAACACACCAACCACCTTCATTATGGGGGTCCATAGTTCCCTAAAACACGAAGTTGCTGAGCTTGTGAGTCTTCCATTTGAAATTCCCTCGATTTTTAGATAAGATTGTAGTTGCGTAACCGCTTTTAGAAATAGAGTTGCAAAACTACTCTTCAATTTTATGATTTTCCGGCCTTGAATTATTGCTACATCATAGTCATTTACACTTTACGACTTGTTTTTATCTGAGCTTTTACGAGTTGCTAATTCCCAGAGAGTCTTGTTATTTACTTATTTTCAATTGATTCACTTTTTTCAGATGGATGTCATAGTAGCCGATTTGGACGGAGGATCGATCATGGTTCCAGATGGAGTCTCGCTTTCGCTTCTTCCAGAACCACTTCTCTCTCAAACTCAGGACGCCTTGTCTCTCGTTCTACAACCAGAATTAGCCTGTGCAGATTACGCATTTCCTCCCTTAGCTACAAGAGCACCACATCCTCCAATGTTAGACAAGGAACTTCGAGCAGTTTTCATGCGAGCTTTCGCCCAGCTTTTGCAAGGATATCGCAGTTGCCTAACTTTGATCAGGATCCACCCGAAGCCTGTGATCACCTTCCACAAAGCAGCATTTTTGGGAGAACGAGGCCTAACAGACTGCGATTTTACAATCAGAGTCCTGGACTGCATGTTCTTCACCTCCTTCATCGCTGAACGAGGACCTCCCTGGAGACCTTGCGACGTGTGGGATGAACTTTACAGCAACCTAAGCGACCACATGAAACAAGAAGCTCAAGATGAGAGGTTAATTCTAACCCACATTCAAGAATTGGCACAACAGCTCTACACAAACGAGAATCCAAATCCCCAACCTTACGTTCAGAAAATTTTGAAGCCACCCGAAGGAGCTTTCGCGAGAATCCATCAGCCGATGTTGCCGAGAATAAATCCCGAAAATGTGCAGGCGATCATTGACGAGGGTTTAGCGAAGAGCAATCTCAAAGTCAGGTTATCATCTTTAAGACCGATTCAACCTCGAATCGTACCCATGGGACCACACATATCTATCGTTCACGATCCTAGGCATTTAGTTAGTAACTCTGCTCGAAGACTCGAGGTTCTCCGAAACTGTATCAACTGTATATTCGAGAACAAAATTTCTGATGCACGAAAGACATTCCCTGCTGTTCTTCGGGCTTTGAAAAGCAAAGCGGCTCGATTGGCTCTCTGTATGGAATTATCTCAGCACGTTGTAGGCAACAAAGCAATGCTTGAACATCAGCAATTCGACTTAGTAGTGAGATTAATGAACTGCGCTTTACAAGATGATTCTTCTATGGACGAGCATGGAGTTGCTGCAGCGCTTTTACCGCTAGCAACCGCATTTTGTAGAAAACTCTGCACTGGCGTGATTCAGTTTGCCTATACCTGCATCCAGGAACACGCGGTTTGGCAGAATCAGCAGTTCTGGGAAGATGCTTTTTACCTGGACGTACAAAAAGACATCAAGCGATTATACCTTCCTGGCGAAAACACGCCACCTCGGCCGGCGAACGAAGGTATCCTAAGTCCAATTAGTCCTCGAGATAACAAAGACTTTCCATTTAGAGACCGCTCCTCTATATACCGAGTTCAGGAACCTTCTGCTTTGGAAATCGCTGCCGAGCAGATGAGAGTTTGGTCGACGATTAATTCAGAAAAGCAAAAAGAACTCATCGCTAGTGAAGAAAGCACATTGTATAGCCAGGCAATTCATTATGCGAATAGGATGGTTTATTTGCTAGTTCCGCTTGATATTGGAGCCAAGACTCATCGACAGAACAACGTTTATGATGATGAAAGAGCCAGTAACAGTATCACCAACAGCGTAGCGAGCGATAGTGGCGATGCAGAATCTGGTTTCGAAGAAACTGATCCCGGGGAGACTGGTACTGCAGTTATCCGAATGGTTTCTCGTTTTGTGGATCGCGTTTGCACCGAAGGCGGTGTAAGCACCGAGCACGTAAGGTGTCTCCATCAGATGGTTCCAGGTGTCGTCCATATGCACATCGAGACTTTAGAAGCTGTGCATCGGGAAAGTAAGCGACTACCTCCTATTAAAAAACCGAAGATCCTAACGCCAAATATGCTTCCTGGAGAAGAAGTCATCATGGACGGTCTGCGTGTTTATTTGCTCCCAGACGGAAGAGAAGAAGGTTCCGCAGGTCTTCCAAAAACACCACCTCTCCTGCCCGCCGAAGGAGCTATTTTCCTGACGAATTACAGAATCGTCTTCAAGGGAATTCCCTGCGATCCCTTCGCCTGCGAGCAGATGGTAGTTCGCGCCTTTCCTGTTACTTCCTTAACCAAGGAGAAGCGCGTGTCGGTTCAACACCTGGCGCACTTGGATCAGTGCCTTCAGGAAGGTTTGCAGTTGCGCTCGTGCACTTTCCAACTGATAAAACTAGCCTTCGATGAGGAAGTCACACCCGAGAACATAGAAACACTTCGCAAGCTGGTGCACAAGGCGCGTAATCCTCCACACATATTTCATCATTTCGCCTTCAACGGGCAAGTACTAGTCACTCCTACGACTCACCACAAAGGTAAGGAGAAGAACGCCACGCTGAAGGGATTCGCGAAGAAGACTCTTTTGAAAACTGCAAGGAAGGCGGGTTTTAAACCCAAACAGTCATCGAAGCGACAGAAGTACGTTCTGCCAAACATGAATCTCACAAATAGCAATAAGTACATGACATCTCCCGGTAGAATGAGTCTTCCGATGACTGAAAACAATGACTTGAGTCATGACGATGATCTGAGCGTTGACGAATTTGAAATGCCGGGGATACCGGTGCAGCAACCTTTGACGGACGCGAAGACTCTGGAACGACTATCAGAACGGAGTTACGTTAGGGATTGGTACCGTATAGGTCTCTGCTCAAACGGGCCGCAAAACAACCGACGAAACGAACCTTTTCGCCTGAGTTCGGCAAATTGTGCCTACATGATGTGCAGAAGCTACCCGGCTCTACTCATAGTTCCTACCTCCGTGACAGATGATAGCATCCGTAGATTTTGTAGATTATACAGACACAGCAGAATCCCTGTTGTAACCTGGAGACACCCAACTAAAAAGGCTCTGCTAATCAGAGGAGCCGGATATCATGGCAAGGGTGTCATGGGAATGCTCAAAGCACATCCAACATCTTCTGGAAACCTGAAAACTACCTCTTCAGAAAGTACGTCTTCCCTGGAACAGGAGAAGTACATCATGGCACTAGTGGCTGCAACTCCTCTCTCGATTCTGAGACAGGGATCAGCTTGGGGCATGTCAGATAGCTCTCTAAGCATAGATTCTCTACTCTTAGCTGCTGAAGACCGGAACGCGACTCCGGAACAGTCTCGACGAAATCCTTTCAACAAAGCCATGGGCAACCTGAGTTCGTCGGGGGGAAAAGGACCAAAGAATTTCGGACGTTGGGGGTCCCTGAAGGACAAGAGACACAGCTCACAAGCCTCCTTGTCTTCTACCAATCAACGCGGTACGATTCGACACTCTGCGGACTCTGACAGTGGAACTGAATGCGTCCACACCTTCCAACGAGCTGCATTGTACATCCTGGGAGAAAAGTCCTACATGAAGGGCGTCAAGGCGGAATCGGCACCGAAGACGGATTTCATTCCGGTTGAGTTTTTCGACGTGAGGCATACGAAAGCTGCGTTCAAGAAACTGATGAGGGCTTGTGTGCCTAGCTCTCCAAACGTAGAGCCTGATCAGAGTTTCTACAGACTGATCGAGAGTTCGGAGTGGTTACAACAGCTTCAGAGTTTGATGCAACTCGCTGGAGCTGTCATAGATTTAATGGACGTTCAGGGTTCCTCGGTTGCTGTCTGTCTGGAAGATGGTTGGGACACAACAGCGACGGTATGTTCGATAGCTCAGGTTTGTCTCGATCCACATTATAGGACGATAGATGGATTCAGGACTTTGATTGAAAAAGAGTGGCTAGGATTTGGACACAGGTTTGGTCACAGGAGCAACCTTGCTACGAATTCACAGACGACGAATTTCACGCCGACGTTCCTTCAGTTCCTGGATATTGTGCACCAGATTCAGAGGCAGTTTCCCTTGGCGTTTGAGTTCAACGAGTATTATCTCAAGTTCTTGGCGTATCATTCAGTGTCTTGTAGGTTTAGAACTTTCCTACTGGACTGCGAGTTTGATAGGGTGGAGTGTGGAATTACTGCTGTTGAGGATAAGAGAGGATCGCTCACGAGTCATCATAAGGGAGTTGATACAGGAAGTGATGACGAGACAGTATATCCTGGTGGGAGATTAGCGGGAACGAGTATAGGATGCAATTTGGGACAGAGTATATTTGATTATATTGAGAAACAACATGCGAGGTGTCCCCTGTTTTACAACTTTCTGTACACTCCAAACACGGAACATCCGGTGTTGAGACCTGTTTCTCATCTGCCGAGTTTGGATATCTGGAATTATTACTTCGAGGAAGAATTGGCACATGGACCCGCTTATGACATGGAGATTCTTCAGCAGGACTCGCAGCAGGAAGAAGAGGCTGAGGCTGCTGATGGGATTGTAAAGAGCAATCGAAAGATCGTAACACAAGGGTGAGTTTTACATTCATTTACATCCTTGCAGTACTTAAGATCAAAACAAAATTATTTTGAGTTCTTCGTTTTCAAAATCAGATGCCTTGTAAGTAAATAATTTTAATTAATTATTTTTGAAAAGAAAGAACGATATATGAAACTGATGATGTCTGAAGTAAATTAGAAAAGACATTCAATTTACTTGAAATTCGAGTTAATAATCTTGAATTAATATTTTGAAATATGAGAAAGATAAATTATTATACTTACAAAACTAAAACTGTTCTTTAATTTTAGATACGACAGCATCAGTTCAATGGTACCTGATCAATTTACTCACTTGTTAGAAGAAATTCACAAGCTAGAGACTGAATTGGGCCACTTGCCTCAGAAGTGGAAAGTTCTTTGGGACAAACTGGAACTGCCTAACACAGACTCGCTAGCGGTAAGCTTTCTAAATTCTTCTTTATTATATTAAAATAAAAATATTTTATATAGAAAAATTGTTAATCCTTCTTTAAAATAACAATCAGCCACTTCATTTAATTTCAAACATTTCCAAGCCAGCCACTGGCAAAGAAGTATTTCCATTTAAATGCAAAATATTCTAAATTGTCAACTAGAAAATCGTAGGAAATCAACAAATTGATTGAAATAATCATGATACTGTTGTCATTTTGTTTGATATAATGCCAGAGAACATTGTGCAGCAAAGTTGCTTCGAAAACTTTCTGCATGGATATCCAGCAGGTTTGCGACAAGGTGCGCTTAAAAAGAATATGATACAAAAATTTCGGCACAAGTGTCGACTCTGCACATTTTACCAGAATTAATTTAGTAACGAATTTGCCTGCGATCACGAATGCACAATTTTTAGAACTGCACATTCCTCGCATATTCTACATTCAAGACTGCGTTTTTTGCGCGTGCAGTTTTTGTTAAGGAGTTTTAGGGTGTTGTTTTTTAAGTTTAGAAATTCATTTTGTATTTTCTTTGCTCTTACAGAGACATGCATCCTTTAGCACGGCTTTGGTTAGGCATCATGGAAGGCTCATTCACAAACGTTCGACGCTGGAACTACTTTTGAGAGGAAAACTTGCCGGTGGAACTACGACTGGAAACGAAAGCTCCGTTTATGCTCATCCACACAGGTATTTTATTTTATAAATTCAATTTTAAAGAGTTTAAATTAATCTTTTTTGTTTATTGAAACCTTTTTTATAATGTACATCTTTCTTAAATAAGGTTCGAAAGATTGGATACTGCAACTCCGACTCATTGCGACGCATGTTCTGGCGTTCTATGGGGGCCAGTGAAAGCCGGATTGAGATGCGTCGACTGCGGACACGTTTGCCACGACAAATGTGCCGACGCGGTGCCCAAAAATTGTACAAAGTACAAAACAGTAGCTGATAATTTACAAAATCATACTCTTACTCGTAGTGGCGGTGACAACGGAAGTGTAAATTCAAGTAAGTATTCAGTACAAAATTAATCAAATAATCATTTCATTAATTTCCCTACAATTCTGTCGAATTTACTTACTTAATTAATATTCATTTATTACTTTTGCAGGTGTCACCACAATGCAGACGACTTCACAGCAGTACTACGAGCAATTTTCGAGTAACGTAGCTGAAAATCGAACGCACGAGGGCTATTTGTACAAACGCGGCGCACTTCTCAAAGGCTGGAAGCAAAGGTGGTTCGTGCTCGATTCCATAAAACATCAGTTGAGGTACTACGATGCGATGGAGGATTCGCATTGTAAAGGTTACATAGGTAAGTAACTTTACACAGGAGTGATTTAATTTTTCTGAAACAAAATTTTAAATCTATATTTATATACTATACTGTAATAATTAATTTTAGATCTTGCCGAGGTCGTGTCTGTAAATCCTGCAGCGCCAATGCAGGGCCCACCAAAGAAAACTGACGACAAATCATTTTTTGATGTGAGTAGATGAAAAGTTTATTATAGTTATTATGAAAATACTATTACTTTGTCTAGGGGTACATGATTTTCAGTTTTGAAGTAACCCAATCGAACATTTGCAAATTATCGGGAATGTGTGAAGACAATCCTCCCTCTGTAGAATAAATTATTATTTGTGTTGGTTTTGTACTAAAATCAAAGTGATGGAAGGGTGGGGGGGGGGAGAAGAGTAATCACGGTTGGTTTGCGATTCCTGAGGAATGTATGTAGTAAAACAGACAAAAAATGGACAATGACAGTAATGAGTGTGGTGTAGAGGAAATGCTGATTAATAAGAGTAAACGAATTTTTTTTTTTGGATACTTTGGTCATGTCGAGAAAATGGCTGAAGGACATTTGACGAAGCAAGTGTATTTAATTTAGAAAAATTGAATGGTTGTATACCCAGAGGTAGACCAAGTAAAGAATGGGTGGCTTATGTGAATGAAACTCTAAAGCGGAAAGACATAAAGAGCCAATGGATTAGAAGAGCTTGCATGAAAAGATGTATGGATATAAAGGAAGCAAAAGGTGTATGCCAGGATAGAGATGTTTCGCGAAAATTTTTGTACATAGACGCAAAGTGTGTGACGAAGTGTACTAGTTGGGCTAAATTTAGCGTATGGATTTTCCTATTGACTTATACTTACTCATTTTGTGTGTGATCCGTGATACACGATGACTTTGTGAGTCTTTTCACCTGGGATGATTGCTAGAGATATTGACCAGCAACTCGAGTCGGAGCGGTCAGGGCGGACTCCCAGATTGACCTAAAGTCTACCCCCTTCCTTATGAATTCCTGAATCCTCAATAGTATAATAAATAATATTTATTCAATTTCTAGCTACGCACAAACAGACGGACCTACAATTTTTGCGCGGGAGATGCGGCGACAGCACAAGAGTGGATCGAGAAGGTTCAAGCGTGCTTGCAGTAGTGCCTCTGTTCCGAGTTCAGCTTTAATTTAAATCTTGAAAGTGACTGATAGGATAATTTAAATTTTACTTTGTTAAATACTTTTGTATAGCTTAATTATACGGTAATAGATGTTTTTAGATGTTGCGAATCTCGTGAGGGCGACAGAGTTTAAAGAAAAAGACTATGCCAGCAAGCTATGCTCGATTAGCGTGCAGATACCTTGTACATTGTCATTCATTAAAATTACTTTTGTAAGTTGAAGAAACTAGACCAATTCCAATAGCGCGAGAAATCTTGAGAGTTTTATCTGATATGAGGGTTGAAACAGTTTTTAAGTTCTGTTTTATATTTTTTGACAAAGAAACGCGGTATTGAAACTGAAAGTTTATTTAGAGAGTCTACTATAGATAAGCTGCGTATATCTGTCGATATATCATTAGATTTAGTAGAATTATTATTGTTATTGAAATAAGACGCAAACTCGTTTGTATGGAGACGACACACCGTTGGCAATGAGGGATAGAAAGTGCTTGCTCAGCTTCGAAACTTTATTCGTAATTTCCACTAAATCATTTTTGATGCGCTTATTATAATGATATTATGAATAAAAGTAAAATGGCGATCTGAAACGTCGTTAGAAATGATAATACCTGTCACATGTACTAACTTCCGCGTAGCACAGATGCCATGAAGACTTATTTAATTTTAAGTACATAATGTTTCTATCAAGGCTAGAAATCTAAAATACAGAGGGAAACAATAAGCATAATTTTTTTTTAAACAGTGGCATGAGTGGCAGTGTTCTTTCGCTTAGCTTTTTTTCTCTTAGGATCTTTTTGTACATTCACATGTTTCGCGAAAAAGAAAACTTCGCCTTATTGTTCACTTTAAATTTGTACGCGACTACTGTGTTTACTTTTTGAAAGAAAGTTGACTGATGCGCATTTTCTGATATTTGCAAATAAATCATTTCTTTCGTTAAACGGATTGTCACTTTTCTTAGATTTTTATACAATTTTGTTTCACTTTTATTTTTTAATTTTGATAATAAAAATTATTTTGAAACTAAAAGATTGTGTTTTTTTATTTTATTTAAGATTGCAAATTTAGCATTTTTAAAAGTATTTTGTAACTCTTAACAGCTTTGAATAATGGTAGTTTTAAAATTGAATAGTCAATATAATATAATGAATATTGGAAATTTACTTATTTTTTGTAAATAATACACTTTAAAAATAAAATGGTTAATTTTTTAAAAAACTTAATTTAAATTTCTTTAAGTTTGGCACGTTTGAATCACCAATCAACAACTTTCTTTTCAGAATCTGCTGGTAGGTATTCATTTTCCCTAAAACTCATTTGCCGAAAAAAAACGCTAGATTCATAGGCGTGTTGAAATAATTGATAGATGGGCTCTGCTTGCGAATTTCGATAAATTCTATAACTCAAATTGACGTTAGGCGGCGCTTCATTAGAATTCTTTGTCGTTTTCTGCTTCGACTTTTAAATGTGATAGAGAAAAGAGAGAAGAGATTGGATTATTTCAAAAAGAGGAAACTGGTAAGTAAACATGTAATTATTTGATACTAATAAATATAAGATAATGTTTAAATTAAAAATTATGCAGATAATTAATTTTTTTGTAAAATACACTATTTTGATAGCTACAAATTTTTGTAACGTCCTCTTAATTTTGATTAAAATTTAATATTGCGAATTATTGTTTAGTAATGAAAAATAAATACCAAAATGATTGAAAAAAATGGTTTTTCGAAGGTCACGTCATTCTTACAAGTAATTCTAGTCCAGGTGTTGAAAATACGTCTTCCTCGGGTAAGTTAAGTATTGAATTTGAAGGTACTTGATGGTTTTTCGAAGGTCTTGTTCTCAGAAGTAATCCAGGTAGTCCAGGTGTGGAGAATACATCTTCTTCGGGAAAGTTAAGTTATTGAATTTTAAGGTACTCTGATGGTTTTTCGAAGGTCTCGTCGTTCTTGGAAGTAATCCTGGTAGTCCAGGTGTTGAAAATACATCTTCCTCGGGAAATTTAAGTATTGAATTTTAAGGTACTCTGATGGTTTTACGAAGGTCTCGTTGTTCTTGAAACTAATTCTGGTAGCGTAGGTGCTGAAAATATATCTTTCTCGGGGAACTTGGATTGTAAACTGTAATTTGAAATACCCGGATGATTTTTTTAAAGGTCTTGTTGTTCTAATAATTAAATCTGGTAGTCGAGGTGTTGAAAATACATCTTCCCCGGGGAAGTTGGTTTGTGAACTGAAATGTAAGATAACAGCATGGTTTTTTTTAAATCATTTTTTTTATTTAATTGAAACAGCAAATATCTCTAATAAAGCGCCGCCTAACGTCAATTTGAGTTACAGAATTTATCGTAATTCGCAAGCAGAAGCCCGTCTATCAATTATTTCAACACGCTGGGAAAAAAACGGGGAATGACCGGGATTTTTTTTCGGCAATGAGTGGCCGTCCTGAAATCCAAAAACTGGAATCAATTTGAATTTCGTTAAAAGTAAAAATTGCCCGCCTTTTCCTTGATTTTACCAAACAGGACTCTGCATTGCCATCCAAGTCCTTTACCCCAGGTCCTTTAGCTTCAACCACGTCATCTGAAAATCGATAGATGGCCTTTAAAGCTCCTATCGAGAAACAGGGGTTCGAAAAAAGAACGGGACATGAATCTAAAGAGGGGATGGCAATGGAAGGTCCAATTCCAAAGCATGATTCCTGATACTATATCCTGGCAAATCCTGGGTTGCCCAATTTCACATTCTCATGTTTAACTTTTTTTTCATCTTCCGCAGCATCCCTCGTGGAAATGTACCCTTCTCAACTCTTACCTGAGTTTCAAGACTGCAGCCTCATAGCTTCATATACGATATATATTATATATATATATATTATACAAAAAGCCGGTGTTTCACGTGATGCTAGGTCTCTACAACCCTACCTTTAGGATGACCAATCAAGGACCGTTTCCGGCAAAACTGAAGGGCACAAACTTTCTTAAAATTCTCTCATTGGCAAGATCATCCAAAACCAACTGATGCTGATGGGACCTGAACCAATTTGTAAGTGCTAAAAACAAACCTAATGCATAATGATGGACACTGAATATTTGATGTTAGCTGATGAGGGGTCATCCGTATAACTTACGTAATAGCATTTGTGGGGGGAGGGGGTTCGGAAAAAAGTTACGATCTGTTAAATGTGCGGGAGGAGGGGGCAAATAGATACTGTTACGTAATATTTTTTAAAAATCTATAAGAAATTAGGATATCCAAAATTATATAGTTTAACTGAAAGAGTGAACAAAAGCAACCAAAAGTGACTAATTAGTAGTTTCTACATCAAAAAGTGACTTAAAGTGACTAAAAGTGACTATTGTGTATTAATAATGTGAGCAATGTTCTTTTAAATTCAAAGTAATTCAAAAGAATTCGATGAAATTTATAAGAATTCCAGGTGAATTTGAATAAAATCAGGATAAATTCATAAGAATTCAGAATGAATTCAAAACAAATCAAGTTAAATTCAAAAGAATTAAAATCAGAAATTCCACAAAATTCCATTGATTTCAGTAAAATCGGAGTGAATTTCGAAGAATTCAAGAGAATTCAAGAGACTTTGATGTGCATTACAAGAATTTGTGTGAACTGAACAAAATTTTAAAATTAATATTTTGATGTTCTTGTATCGATTACTGGTCAAATTGATTTTTGGAGAAATGAGAAAAAATCTACCTCGGCCTCAAATCAATTTGACCAGTAATCGATACAAGAACATCAAAATATTAATTAATTACACTGGTCGATGAAATAACATCAATAATTTAAAATTTTAAAAATTAAAAAGTTTCCACCGAATTCAATAAAATGGATGTGAATAGAATTTAGATGAATTTCAAAAAAAATTGTTTAAAATGAAGAATTACATGAAATTCAAGTGAATTTCGAAGAATTTAAGGGAAATGAGAAGAATTTCATGAAATTCATAAAAATTCAAGGCGAATTTTTAAAAAATTCAAGTCAAATGAACACAGTTCAAAAATGTTTAAAAAATTCATTGAATTAAGTAAATTTGGAGAAACTTTAGAAAAATTAAAGGAATTCAAAAGAGTTTGATGAAATGCTTAAGAATTCAAGGCGAGCTTAAAAGACTTCAGGATAAATTTTTAAAAAATCAAAATATTCATTGAATTCAGTAGAATTTAAATAAAGTCAACAGAATTCAGGGAGAATTGAAAAAAATCAAGAGAATTCCGAAGAATTTAAAATAATTCAAGATTAATGATTAAGAATTCAGGATGAATTCCAAATTAATTCAAATGAAGTTAAAATATACCAAAAGTCCAAAATATTTCATTGATTTCAGTAAGATTTGAGTTAATTTAGTAGAGTTAAAGGGAATTTAAGAGAATTCATGTAGAATTACAAAAAAATCAAGAAAATTCTAAAAAATGTAAAAGAATTCAGGATAAATTAATAAGAATTCACGGTGCATTCCAAATGAATTCAAATGAATTGAAAAAAAATCATGAAATACAAAATGTTCTATTTATTTCAACAAAATTGCAGAAAAAAATGTGAAAAATCGCAGTTTTTATCGGTTTTTAAAATATTTCCTCACCACAGAACATGATACTTTAAATTCGCCTCATCAAAAGTTAAAGAACATTAAATTCCTAGAAAAACTAAAAAAAATGATTTATCTCATATAGTTTAGGAGATATTGCCTTCGGAAGTTATATTTATTTAAAAAATGTGTGAAAAAAAATATTTAGTTTTAGTTGTTGTGAAATAGCATATTTCCTGTGCACTGTAGACAAAAACAGTCAGAAAATGAGTTAAAGCAAACTTGATTTCAAGCAAATCCACGAAAAATAAAATGTTATACCTCTCATACGTCCGAAGTTATAGCATGTTGAAAGGTACCCACTTTTATGAAAGTTCGTTAGAAAGTAAATTTTTTTAAATATTTGGGTTTCTACTCCAATCTGTTTTAAAAGTTGTTCTTATAATAGTAAAAGTACATCCAATAGTACACGAATCTGAAAATCTGTAATAATTCCTGAAATATATCCATAAAAATCGAGCGCATCAACTTTTTAAAAAATTCATTTTTATGGATGCATTTCATGAGTTATTAAAGTTTTACAAATTTTAATGTCATTTTGTGTACTTTTATTATCAAGAATAGTTTTCAACACAAATTTCAGTAGAAATTCGAATATTTTTAAAAAATTACTTTTTAACGAACTTTCATAAAAGTGGCTATTTTTCAATATGCTGTAACTTCAGACATATGAGAGGTGTAACATTTTATTTTTTTTTTATTTGCTTGAAATCAAGTCTGCTTTAACTCATATTCTGACTATTTTTGTCTACTAAATACTTTTTTTCACAAATTTTTCAGATAAATATAATTTGAGAAGGATGTATTTCCTAAATTACTATATAAGATAAATCATTCTTTTTTTTTAGTTTTACGGAGAATTTAATCAACTTCAATTTTTGGTGAGACGAATTTGAAGTACCATGCTCTGAAGTAAAGAATATTTGAAAAACTGATAAAAACTGCATTTTCTCACACTTTTTAAAAAACTTTAATGGATACCGGATGACCAAAGATTTAACGATTACGTACATTTTTTCGATGCCAAATTACAGAGTTTAAGCTACAAAAGCATCGCCTTGGAGTTATTTTCATGAAAATGTACATAATAACCTGAAAATAAAAATGAGAAATTAAGTTTATTCGATAATCCCTCCAGCGATTTTTTTCTTTTTGGTCTCAGAATAATCGTGAGGCATCACTGAAATGATTTCAGAAGAAAAACGAGAGATGCAAGCCCTTTTGGGTTGAACTCAATCCAAGCCCCCCGTCCCTTACGAGAAAGTATTACAGAAAAATCATTGTAGTCCTATGATGAATTTCCTATGATATTTTCGCGATTGTAGGAATAATTATAGTTATAATTATGGAAAAAATTATAGGAATATTTATTAGAAAATTTATAGGAAAATAATTATCAAAATCAGGGCCTAAAATGTTTCAAATTTCGGACTACACACCCTTTGTCTGTCGGGGGGGGGGGGGGGGGGGGGGGGGGGGGGGGGGGGGGGGGGGGGGGGGGGGGGGGGGGGGGGGGGGGGGG
>JAUMHM010000031.1:45487072-45497170 GCA_032362435.1 Melikaiella ostensackeni | reverse complement strand
GGAACGTTCCAGTGGAACGTTCCGAAAGTCCCAGCGGCTAGTTCCTGGAATGTTCCCGGAACGTTCCGTGCTATTAGCGGTAAGTTTGAGTAAAACTTGCAGGAAGTTTGCGGGGAAAGATTCATATTTTTGAAATATAAAATATGATACACTTTTGTATACAGATAACGCGGCATACTGGGAGAACAGAAATAAAACTACTGCGCAGCCCTAGGTGCCATAGTAAACTACTGCGCATCAGATCAAGTTAAAACTTTTCCAGCCAAGTTTTCTTCAAGCTTGGTTCGCAAGCTTGCCGTAAGGAGGACATTTTCTTTCTTGTGGCAAACTTGCCTAAAGTTTGCGGTATAAGGTTCCGAACCTTGCACCGCAAACTTCCGGCAAGTTTGACGCAAACTGTTGTGCTATCTGGGTTTTAATTGATTATGCTGAAGAAACGAAATCTATCCACTAAAACAAGGCCAAATTAGGCATTTGTTTATTAAATTTCTTAACAAAAATTACAAATTGTTATCTATTAGTAAAATATAGCAACAGAGTGCTACCGGAAAGATATTAATAATTGATTTATTCGTGAAAACGAAATCTATATGTTGAAAAATGTCGAAAAAACGAATTTGTTTATTAAATTTCTTTAAACAAATACAAATTATTGTGTAGTAACCAAGTATCATAGCAAAAGGTATTGTTAACATTTCTGCAGTTGATTTAAAAAAAAAAAACGAATTCCGTGTAGTGAAAAATGACAGTATTATATATTCATTTACTAATTTTGTTTAAACGAGCAACACTTATTGTCTTACATAAAAGAATCGCACAAAGAAGCTATAAGCAAGATATTTATTGTCGAATCTATTAAAAAACGAAACGAATCTGTTTAAAAATGACGAGTTTATGCATTTGTTTAAATAATTAACAAATGGTGTTTATTTTTTAGAAGTCATATCGATATTTTTTTCCTGACGTTTACCGAAAAATACACACCTGAAGTAATTAAATATCGTTTTTACTAAAAAAAACTCGCTTTTGTTGACTCATTTGCTTATAACAATTGTAAACAAATTTTTGTATATCTGATACTGCTGGACGTGTTCTATAAGTTTCCGTCCTAATTATGTGTACTTTCGAATAAATTGAATAACTTTCTATAAAATGGCAACTTCGAAATTTTTTCTCTTTTTAAAATGAATTTTCATTGTTAATTCAAAAAATTTTAATAACTTTTTAAAAATTATGTTTTGACAACTTTGTTGGAAATTTTATAAGCTTTAATTAAAAAGAAAAAATAATTATTCACATCGGTCAAACAGTTGTGACTAGAAGTTAATTTATCCACGGGCATTAAATTCGGCCCCAGTGTGCGAGTGTGCGCACGTTGAGGCTGAACCGATTGTCACCTAAAGCAGGGCTCTCCAGAGAGGAGAAATTTGGTCAAAGGCCACATGTTACATTTCCACCATCGCTGCTCTCTACTCACTCGAAAGAGCTCGGATGGTGGTTTCTCTCGTAAAGTAGAATGGGAAGTGCAGAGTGGGGGTGGAAAACTCACATCTGTGATTGGAGCAGTTTCAAAGAAAATTCCTGGAGTTTCTTCTCTCTGAACAGGCCTGACCTAAAGTTTTCTGCAAATGGGATTTTATTCTTGCTTATAGGTCTTTTTGAAAAAATCGATTTTTGTGTTTAATTAATTTTTAAGGAAAATTTTTCAAAATATATTATTAAAACCATATTTTAAAATTTCTTTGAATTTAATTACAAAACAACAATAAGAATATGAATAGGAAGCCCAATATTGCCAACTTAGACTTTATATGCGCCTAGTTGCCAAATAATAATCTCAATTTGAAGTTTTAGGAGTTTAAAAATTTAAATTACACTCAAAAAGGAATTTGAAAATATGCTTGTTGTGATATCTTTTGCTATTTTTGTCGTTAAAAATTAATTAAACACATAAATTGATTTTTTCAAAAAGGGCCCGATTGATTATTTGAAATTTGGCCTGAAATTGTTCTTAAGGCGCCAAAAAACAAACTTTAGGAGAAAATCAGTTCTGCCGCACCGTGGGCGGTTATTTTTAATTCGGAAGTCTACACGCAAATTGATTGATTTTTTTTAAACACATATAATGTTTCAATAGAGTTCAGGATGTCTACCCGGTCAATTTAAAAGAGTTCAAAAGATCTGAATGATTTCAAATTTTTTTTAAAGATTTCAAGTGATTCCTAAACATTTAAAAAGATTTCAAAGATTTCTGATGTAGAACAGGGAATTTTGAAAAAGAATTATAATTCTGAGTTGGAACATCACATCAGTTTTGGTCATAAGAATTACAATTCTGATTTGGAATAGAGAATTTTGCAAAAGAATTATAATTATAAATTTGAACAGGGAGTTTTTTTTCATTTTCTCATTCTAAATCATAATTAAGGTTATTTTTCATAATTCTCGTTCCATATCAATGATTCTCTGTTCCAAGTCATAATTATATTTATTTTCAAAAATTCCCTGTTCCAAGTCACAATTATATTTATTTACAGGATTTTCTATTATAATTCAGAAATCTAGTAACTCCCTTTTTCTAAAATTTGGAAGAGGAAGGTTTCAAATTTTTATTTGAACAAAAAGGAATTTTTAAATTCTAACAAATTTTGACACGGAATAAAGAATTTTCAAAATCTGACGAATTCTCACTTGGAACTGGGGACTCAGAATTACAACTCTTTTAGAAAATTTTAGAAAATACCAATTCACAATAGAATTCATTTCAAAAATTTCCTGTTCCAAGTCAGATTTATAATTATTTACAAAATTTTCTATTATTATTCAGAAATATAGTTACTCAATTTTTCTAAAATTCGGAAGAGGAAAGTTTCAAATTTTTATTTGAACAAAAAGGAATTTTTAAATTCTAACAAATTCTGACCCGGAACAAGGAATTTTCAAAATCTGACGAATTCTCACTTGGAACAGGGATTGATTTGTGAATTCCCTTTTTATAAATCAGAATTAAAATTATTTTCCAAAATCTTTCGTTCCATATAAAAAATTACCTGTTCCAACGTAAAATTTTAATTCTTTACGGGAATTTTTAAAAATATTTTATTTATTTATTTCCCGTCCAAATTCAGAATTATAATTCTTTTAGAAAATTTCCTATAGCAAGTCACAATCAAACTCATTTCCAAAATTTCCTGTCTCAAGTCAAATTTATATTATTTACAAAATTTTCCCTTATAGCTCAGAAATATAGTAACTCTCTTTTTCCAAAATTTAGAAGAGGGAAGTTTCAAATTGTCACGAATTCTGACTTTGAACAGGGATTTTTTTTTAATTCCCTTCATCTGAATCAGAATTAAAATTCTTTTCCAAAATTCCTGTTTTATGTGAAAAATTTCCTGTTCCAAGACGAATTACAATTCTTTACGGAGACTCCTTAGCTTAAAGTAAAAATTATAATTCTTCACGAAATTTCATGTTCTGAAGTGAACCTGAAATGAAAATGATTAGTTTACGGAAATTCTCAGTTCTATTTTAGAATTATGATGCTTTTAAAAAATCCTCTGTCCCAAAGTTAAAATTATAATTCCTTAGAAAATTCTCTGTTTGAAAGTAAAAATTATAATTCTTTACGGGAATTCCTAGTTCCAATTGTCAAAATTATATTTCTTTACTGAAATTCCATACTGCGACTTAGAATTACGATTCTTCTCGAAAATAACCTGTTCCCAGTCGGGATAATTGTAATTGTTAACGTAAGTTGTTAAAATATTTCTTTTAATTTTTTCCTGTCTCAACCCAGAAATATAATTCCTTCAGAAAATTCACTGTTCTAAGTCTCAATAGTAATTTTTTTGGAAAATTGCCTGTTCCAACTCAGAATTAGAGTAATAAAACATATGAAAACACTTTTAATCTGCTTATTAGTACATTTGAGAGAAAAATCCCGGTCACTGTATTGAAGTCCCGGTTTTTCCGATTTCCCGGTCAGATAGACACCCTGAAATTGCAAATTATATATTCTGATCCAGTTTTAGAAAGTATTTTCTTCATACTGTAGTCCAAGTTGGATACCATTTCATGAAGTTTCGAGAAGAACTTTTTTCCCGAGTTACATCTCTCGCCTTGAGCAATATGTTATGAAATTAAATAAACTCTACCGCAATAAAGGTGATGCAATATCACTTTAGAAATGCTTAAGGTAAAAGGTGAGTTTATAAATATCTTCACCAAGTAATTTATATACACTGTTTATATACACTGACATCTTCATTTATTAATATTGAAATATAGAAATAAGTTTCAGAATAATCGATACTCTAATTCTCGTAATAAAATAATTAGTTTGGTTATTGAATTTAAAAAATTGAATTTCTCAATTCAGAATTAAAAGCAAGTTTTATAAATTAATTTTTTTTTTTGAGCAATTAATTTATATTAAATGAATTCAAGATGGATCTCAATGGGTCCCATTAACTCAAAATTGAAAATCTTTGTATAAAACAATTTATTATGAGTTTAATATAATCAAAAAATCAATTTTTACTTAACATAACTTATCTGTCTAAACCAGCCTTTCACATGCACAAATGCGGAATGAAGTTATAACTTGTTGGACATTCTGAGACAATCGCTCCTCCTTGGTTTTACTCTCACACAAAAATTCAGACTGAGTGCCTTCTTTCTCACATTACACGCTTATAAAACTTCCATACATATCACCATAATTGCATTCTATAAAAAAATGTACAATATTTCTCAATTTTAATTTCATAAATTCTAGAAAAAGATCTTGAAGTCTCATAAGCTTCTTGAGTAGAATTCTAAACTCATTGTCAGTTTAGACCTACCAATAAATACTCATATATTTTAAAGTTCCAAACTCAAAATAACTTCAAAAACTGTTCAGTTATGATTATAGAAGATAAAGTCAATGTACTGGTTAGTAAAAAAAGGATGGTATTCGGAAATTCGTTCAGACGTACTCTGATTTTGTCGTCAACGAAGAAATTCCAACTGAAAAGAAAAACCTCGCAGTATTCTATTAAATATCGTTGAGTTGTCCTCATTTTGACGATACTTATGTTCAGAAATACTCGAGTAGCTCAAGAGCATTTTCTACCAAACATGTTTAAAAAACGCTCTACAATTCGTCCCTGGATTTGGGGTTGCCCTTTCTGTCGAAACCCTTGAGTTCTGATGTGGCATGTTGAGCAATATATTTAACAAAATCGTCCAATTCCCTGCCTCCTTCGTATTTAACAGGCTTGTCTTTAGCATCCTTTGGTAACCAGAAGAGAGTTGGGAAGCCTTTGACTTCAAAGAGAGGAGGAACATCGTTGGCAGTTGCATCGACCTTCACGATTTGAATATCCTCATCTACAAGTTTGTCTCCCAATTCGTCGAAAATTGGAGCCAATTTCTTGCAGTGACCACACCAAGGTGCATAAAATTCGATCAAGGTGTCCTTTCCATTGTTCGTAACTACATCATCAAAGTTCTTGGCAACTGCAATCTTCACACTTCCT
This sequence comes from Melikaiella ostensackeni, assembly GCA_032362435.1. Lineage (NCBI taxonomy): Eukaryota > Metazoa > Arthropoda > Insecta > Hymenoptera > Cynipidae > Melikaiella > Melikaiella ostensackeni. Next base: position 45,491,645 of record JAUMHM010000031.1, on the reverse strand, counting down.
GAGTTGTCCTCTGGAATCGGTTCAGACTTGAGATATGGCTCAAGGTTTCCAGCTACCAAATCCTTGACGAATTTCTCGAAGTTATCGACAGAAAAGTCATCCTTCATGATGAATTTCTGGTTCTGGGCATCTCTAGCGAGGATGATGGGTTTGTCACCTTTGGCAAAATCAATTCCGTATTCGTTCAATTCATGTTGGAAGTCGTCTTTGGCGGAAATTGCGAAGTTAATCTTGGGGAAGTTCTTGGCTACTTTCAGAATTCTGTTGCGCCAGTAGTTGGTGCCTTTGGGATTCTTGATATAGTCGACGTTGTAGTAAGCAACAACCAAGGGGTTCTTGAACTCAACGGCGTTGTCCCGAGTTCTGATTCCAGCGATACCAAAGCTGAAATAATATAAATTCATTACTTTTTGTTCTCAGAATTTATATTGCGAATTTAATTTAGATTTAAAAAAAATAAAGGTTCAATAAGCACTCGTTTGAGTTTAAGCGTTAAGATAATAATTCAATTTTAAGGTTGAATTTGCGTTAATCTTACAATAGACTGATGTTGGGTTTTTTTAAAACAATACTTACAAGTTATTTTGAACGAATGCTGTAACATCACCGACGGAATCTCCACCACCGAAAGTTACACTATTTTCTTCAAATTTATTTTGAAGAATCTTTGGTCGATACAAAACAATATTGTTCCTACGATAAACAATACAGATTATTAATTTTGATATTAATATTAGATAATAGATACTGTTGATATAATAAAGTATTATATAGATAAAATTGCTTACTTTAGTTTTTGCTTTTCAAGGATAGATTTAACAGAAGTGTGGCCAAATTTAACTTTGTCTCTGAGTTTTCTCGACACGGAATGGAAGGAAGTGGCTAATGCTGAATCTTCTTTTTCAAAGAATCCAACTACGACAACATCGTCAGACTCCAAGAAAGCTTGGAATACTTTTTCGTCTGTCAATTCCTTGGATGCAGGGCCAACTTGAGCCTAAAAATAGAATTTAATTTTAGAAAATAAATAATTGAATCGTTTTTTGAATAGGGTTTAAATGAATTCTGATTTATTTTAAAGTACCTTCATGAATTTAGCGATTCCAGCAGCTTCTCGAGGACCAGTATAGTCGGTCACCATTTCAGACTTGGCGAATATTTTGAGGGTTGGATAACCGCTGACAGAGAATTTATTACAGGTGTCTTTTCCAGCTTCAGTACAATCAACTTTGACCAAGGCGATTGGAGGGTCATTGCCTTTCAATAATTCTGCTGCCTTTGCATATTCGGGTTTCAACCGCTTGCAATGTCCACACCTGAAGTATTATAGCATTTGTTAGTTTTGATTGTACAAATCTAGTTTGTAGCTTAGTTTATATTATGAAACTCATTTTGAGGGTTCAAAAGAGAAGACATTTTGTAATTTCAGAACAGAATTCCATACAGAACTAGACAGCCAACATTTTTATCAAAAATGGGTTTATTCCATAAAAAATTCTCAAAAAATCTAATGCACATTATGGTAAAAAGATTTTTTCGAAATATTATTTTTTGATTCAATAATTTAAAAAAAAAATTTTTTTACTCAACATTTAGTTAAAATTTGAATGTAGCAATAATTTTTTTCAACATTTTAGCATTAATATTTCTTGAAATTATTATTATTTAATGAAAAAAATCTATTTTCGTATTTTTAGCAAAAAATGTCATACTGTGATATTACGACCTTCAATTTTGATTTTCTCGGAACGAAATAATTTTTTGGATCAAACCTTCTTTATACTCATTCAACATCTTCATATCTCGGGAGCAAGTTTTTATTACTGTAAAAAATTGAAAATTCGATTTTTAATCACTATATTCAAAGCCGATTTTGAAAACCCATGAAATTTTAATTTCAAAATTCTCAGTCGATTTTCTCGGTATTGGCTAACTTTTTTACATCAAATTGTTTATTCCTATTCACAAACTTAATATCTCGGGAGCATGTGTTTTTAAACTGAAAATTGAATTTTTTTATTACAATCCGCTGATGGGCCGGTTCAAATTTTAGGTTAGTGTAACTTTCAGACTGTAAACTTTGACATCCATTTCCTCGAACCTAGATACCTTTTTTAATTAAACTTTTTTGTCATCAATTCAGCACCACTTCAGCTCGGAAATGGGCATTTTTTTCATATTTAAATGGTGATTTCGATTTCACAGAATGTTCTTTCGCTCTTTTCAAAAATTCCCATTTCCTTGGTTACCTAGTTCTGTACTGCGACACTTCAATTATCATTGCTAAAATTTCATGAAATTTATTAATTCGACTTAAAAGGATTCTAATGATTATTAGAGCACTGAATATAAATAGTTATATTTGAATAGATATTTGAAAAAAATCTCAAAATCGAAGTTACTCCAAAATGAAAATGTGATATAATATGAAATATTTTATACAAATACGCTGCAGCAAGGAATATTAGAACAAATTCATAATTTCTACTCATAAAATTGCTACATAAATATTAATGATTAATAATTAATATTTGATAATCAAGTTTGCTCCGAAAGTGCTTCCGAACAAGAAAATGGAGCACCCGCACGAAAATCAAACATTTTAATAAATTTCTCAACTCATTTTCCAACAAAGAAACTACTTTTATCAAAACAAGAATAATAAAAAGTCCGCAAACTCCAAAATGTTGATTATGGAGTGAAGAAGAACACGTTTTAGACAAATACCGGCTTACTTCCGGGGAATATAAATGAGCAATAGTTTTTCAAAAACTACAATTGAAAGGAATAGTAGAAGAATGGGAGATATTAATGCATTCAACAAAAATAATGTCTTGTCTGGAATTAACGGAAATACAGTAATAACGAGTAAAACTTACCAAGGTGCGAAAAACATGACAAGGGAGTTCTCTTGGTTTTCTAATTCGTCGGTGAAGTTTTCATCAGTCAATTCCAAAACATCTTCCTCGTCTCCTCGAACTCCGAGGAAAAGAAAAGCTAGCAAAGCTAGTGATAGGAAATTGGCCTGCATTGTTCCACGAACGCGTGTGACTGTGCCGAAAATCCGTTTCAGACAAAACCGACCACAAAAAACAACACTACTCGTTGAACGGCGAAAAAGCCGAAGACGTGGCCCTTTCCCTGAAGATGACTAGTTCAGTAGTGCTGTCGTTCGCTTATTGGTCAAATCAGTCTCTGCGGTAGATGAGAACCTATCGCGTGTTAACAGAGCAGTTGAGTGTCGTATCACCACTGAGTATCACCCACATTGGTTAGATGTGGCAAGACCAGGGACGCACACAGATTTTTTGAGGTCCCCGTAGATTTACTTGTGACAAGAAGTTTTTTAAAAAATGGGAAAACTTTGAGTAAAATTACAAAATTGGATACAAAAAGCAAACATTTTTCAAAGAATTCTGTATTTTCGATTGAATGAATTCAATTTAAAAATACTGATCAAATTCATTAGATATCTTAATATAAATGAATGATATTTTAAATCATTTATAATAATAAATATAATAATTACTTCTGATGGTAAAAAATTAACTAAGTTTCATAACATCAGTATGTTATACTAAAATGTGTTACACCGTTTGTGATCTTGGATTTTAAATTTTGGGATAGAAATATATATGTAGATATATTATAGGTTGACTTAGAACCAATCTATTCAGATTATCCCATTTTTCAAAATAGGAAAAAGTAATAATCCAAAACGATAACACACTTCTAAAAATGTCTAGCTTCCTCAAATTTGTATACTATATTTAAATAAAAATAGATATCTTTTGGGGAGTTAAGTTATTCATTAATACCTGAATTAAAAGAAATTTTAATACACTGGAACCTCTGTTTAACAGCGGTCTCGGGTATGGCCTGCCATGACCATGAGATTCTTCCAAGAATTTTTATGATGTGAACTATCAGGGCCGTGTGAACCATTTCCAGTAGGAATACATAATATTAATTAACTGCATCTTGCACAAATGCAGATTGTTGTTATCATAAAGGATGGACCTTTTCAAATACTGAAGACGAATTAATGTACAGAAAATTTTCCACGTGTATTTGAAAAATAAATGCGAAATATGCACGTGAGTGTCCGAACTGCCGCCTTTGTGGCTACGGAACTGCTGAAGTCTGATGAGTTTACGCGTCTCTCTCTCTCTCTCGGTCTCTTGGACCCCCTCACCAACGAATGCGACCCTGCGGAAAATCTCGGAAGTCCGCTAATGGAGGGCCGTTAAATGGAGGTTCCAGTGTAGTATTCATAGTCAACCCTGCAGAATAAAAGAAATCTTTGCTTAATGTTTCGCTTTTAAAATTTCTTAAAGATCGGAATGAAATCTACTTTATTATGAAAATTTTTTGTGTACTGAAAAAGAACTTCCGAAAGGTTTACAAATCAAAATGAGACTTCGGAACTACCTACTTTTACGGCTCATTTAGAGACAAATGTACTTAAAATGTATAACAAAAAGAAAAAAAGAAAGAGAAAGAGTCAACCAAACCAACCTCTCACTCTTTCTTTTCTCCGTCTTTTTTATACTACTGGGGACCAACATGTTTC